>JAYESA010000004.1:29254925-29854925 GCA_036927795.1 Iris macrosiphon | reverse complement strand
GGTCGACGGCCAGAGGTGGTTGGCCGACTGGGGGCCGGAGTCGACAGCAGCAGCGGGTAAGGATCGACGTCGGGCAGCTCGGCTGATCGTCGTGGCTCAGCTGCAGTCAGGAGGTCGGATGGGGTGGAGTCGAGGGGACAGTGCCGGAGCCGCGGGAGGCTCGACGCTGGAGAACAGCGGGTTACAGCGGGCAGAACAGTGGCCTGAACTACGATGGCTCCTCCGGAGAACGCTTGGCTGGAGCTAGGCTCGGGGGGAAACTGAGAAGGACTGGGAGCAGACCTCGTACGAAGGATCGGAGGGCTGGATCAGGCACCGGGCGTTCGGGACGGCGCTCAAGCAGCCGGTGCTGAGGAAGATCAGAGAAGAAGAAGGAGATCCGCCATTGCTTCCGTTCTCGGAGAGGTCTCCTGATTCCATTTGTGTCGGTGGAGGAGCTCGCCGGAGTGAAGTCGTGCTAGCTCGAGGGGGATGGCTCGTGGGGTGGCCGACTCGACAGTAGCAGCTGGATTCAGCGGGGATCCGGCCGCTCGACAGTGTCTCACCGAGGGGTGGTACAGTGAGTCAGGCGCTTCGAGGGGGTGGCGGTCGGAGTGGCTTGGCACAGCCGGCTGACCGGAGGGCTCGGCCGGGGATGGGAGCCGGGTCTCCAAGCATGAAGAAGGAAGGAAGAAGGAGAAGAAGAAAGCAAAAAAAAGAAGAAAAGAATAGGAAACAACAACATACGGTTTTGAATGGAGAAGAGGGAGGAGAGAGAGAGAGAGAGAGAGAGAGGGGGGGGGGGGTTTCCCATACCTAGGGATTAGGGCCGGCCTTGGGGTTTGTGAGGGTGAGGGTGAGGGTGAGTTGATGGGATGTTTTATAGGGGATTGGGAATTGGATGGAGGGTGGTGATGTTGCCATTCAAAATAGAGGGTGGAGATTTGTCATGAAGAAAAGTTGGTTTCTTCATGAAGGGTGGTGAATGGATGGGTGAGAATAGGACCCCATTTGGTGACCTCTCCATTGTTCATGGCCAATAGGGTGATTACACATAAATTTATTAATTGCAACTTAGCCCCGTAAATTCGAAAAATTGTACAGACACATAAAATGACACAAAAATTGTGGAGAAAAAATGTGTTTAGTAATTTTCATGGTGAGAGGGTATTGTGCGTTAGGCACGGGTTTAATTAAAATGGCATTGGAATTTATTAAGGATTAAAAATAGGATTTACAAAGTGGGTATCCCCAATTTAATTAGAAATAAAGTGTCCCACGAATTTAAATTAAATGGGGGCACTTGGGGTCAAAATTCGGAAATGACGCAAAGATCAAAAATGGTGGGAGCTTGGGGTCAGTCTTGTACCCTTTAGTTGGTCCGGCTCAACGGATTAAGTTGGTATCTCAAAATTTAGGGTAATGACACAAGTGTCCGACACGGAATTAAATATGGATTACAGTTTCGAAAAATTGTGCAATTAATTTAGAGCACAACGAAAAGCTGATTTTGATCGACAAAAAAGTCCAGTGCCTAATTTGGCGGGTCTAGTCAAAAGTAAAATAGCCTGATGAAATTTTTGGGCTGATATTCGGCTCCGAATAATCAAGCAATGATAGGGCGCGCCAAGGGTCTTAATTAAATGAATTAAATACCAGATAAAATTATCTCTACTCTAAACCTCGACATCTGCTACCAAAAACCAAAATTTCCAAATCCACCCTAACTATCTACAGAATAAATCGAAGGGGTTTACATTCTTCCTAACTTAGAAAAATTTTGTCCCCGAAATTAAAAGTAAAGCACGATAATATTTAAAAGAATTTTTAAAATAACTAGTAATCAAATGCCGTACGTAAATTTGTACCTTCCTCCTCAAATAAGTACGAGAATCGTTGTCGAATAGAATCCTCGCGCTCCCAAGTAGACTCGCCTGGTGAATGGTGCTTCCATGCCACTCTGACCAGTCGAATCATCTGTCCTCTTAAAGTCTTCTCGCTGCGATCGAGGATCTCAACCGGCTGCTCTACGTAAGACAGACTGGGTCCGACTGTAATCTCCGAATGATCAAGCACGTGGCTAGGGTCTGCGACATATCTCCTCAGCTGCGATACGTAAAATACGTCATGTACTCCCTCTAATGATGAAGGTAATACAAGACGGTAAGCCAATTCGCCAACTCGTTCCAAAATATCAAAAGGTCCGATGTACCTCGGACTCAGCTTGCCTCTGCCTCCGAATCTGATGGTACCACGAGTGGGTGATATCCTAAAAAATACATGGTCACCCTCCTTGAATTCCAACGGTCTGCGGTGCGCTTCTGCCCAGTGTTTCTGTCTGTCCTGAGCTGCGCACAGGTGGCTCTGAATCTGCTTGACCTTCTCCACTGTCTGTGTCACCAACTCTGGACCAAGTATCTGACGCTCTCCCACGTCACTCCAATAAATTGGTGACCTATATTTCCTGCTGTATAGTGCCTCATAAGGTGCCATCTGTATGCTGGCCTGGTAACCGTTATTGTAGGAGAATTCCACCAAGTGTAGGTGGTCCTTCCAAGATCCTCCAAATCAATCATGCACGTTCTCAACATATTCTCTAATATCTGTATCGTGCGCTCTGACTGACCATCAGTCTGTGGATGATATGCAGTGCTGAACTTGAGACAAGTTCCTAGGCTCTCCTGCATACCCGCCAAAAGTGTGACGTGAATCTAGAATTACGATCCGATACGATGCTGACAGGAACTCCATATAATCGTACTATCTGTCTCATATATATGTCAGCTAGTATCTCTGTGGATTGCCCAACTCTGTAGGGCAAGAAATGTGCAGACTTGGTGAGTCTGTCTACGACAATCCAAACTGCATCCTTCCCGTTAGGGCTCCGTGGAAATCATGTGACGAAGTCCATGGTAATGTGTTCCCACTTCCACTCGGGAATGGGAAGCGGCTGCAATAGTTTTGCAGTCCTCTGATGTTCAGCCTTGACTTACTGACAAACTAAACACTTCGCCACAAATCTTGCAATTTCCCTCTTCATCCCATGCCACCAGAAATGTTGCCTCAAGTCTCGGTACATCTTCGTACCCCCAGGATGAATGGAATAAATCGAGCTATGAGCCTCGGTCATCAACTCTTGGCGTAGCTCGTCACTCGGAACAAATAGGCGATCTCCGTACCTCAATGTTTAGTCTTCGTTAATCCTGAGTCCCATCTGCATGCCGGACTCTGTCCTCTCTCGCAGACGTCAAAATCTCGCATCTGTAGGCAATGCTGCCTTGATCCTCTCAATCAAAATAGACTGAACCTCAAGACTGACCATCTGTCCATCCATGCCTGGCAATACGATCTCTAGCCCAAGCTCCTGGAGATCCTCTAGCAACTATCGTTGCATCGTCAAAAAGATGCCATGGGCTTCCTGCTTAAAGCATCTTCTACGACATTCGCCTTGCCAGGGTGGTACTGCAACTCAATGTCATAATCCGTCATCAACTCTAGCCAACGTCTCTGTCTCATGTTGATCTCCTTCTTTGTGTAGGCATACTTCAGACCTTTGTGTTCTGTATAAATCTCAACACGCTCTCTATAAGGGTAGTGTCGCCATAGCTTTAGTGTAATATCACCGCAGCTAGCTCTAAACTATGCATCGGATAGTCCTTTCCAAGAACTCTCAGTTGTCCTGATGCGTAGACTATCTATTCTATCTGAACATATCTCATATTTGCGGAGCTTGGCGTACTGCCTTTCTGTCTCAACATCTCCAATACGATCCTGAGATGTCTCTCATGCTCCTCCTAACTCTTGGAACATACCAATATGCCATCGATAATTATCACCACGATCTTATCTAAGTACTGGTGGAATATACTGTTCATTAGGCTCATACTTATTTCTGGCGCGTTGGTTAAACCAAACGGCACGACTAAAAACTCATAGTGGCCATACTTCGTCCGAAAGGCCGTCTTCGGGATATCCTCTCTCCATACCTTGACCTGATGATAACTGGATCTGAGATCGATCTTCACAATACATATTTGCCACTTAGCTGATTCAAATTAATCTTCGATGCGCGTCAAGGGTACTTGCTTTTTATCGCTACGGCATTTAATGCCCTGCAATCGTTATGCAACGTATCGTCCCGTCATTCTTTGGAACAATAAGATGGTTGCTTCTCATGAAAAAATACTAGCCCGACTGAAATCCTTGTCTAAGGGATCCTCCACGATGGACCTTCAACTCAACCAACTCTATCGGTGCTAGTCTGAAGACGGGAAAATAACTGACTCGGCTCTTGGAGTCAACTCTATAGCAAACTCTATCTCTCTGTCAGGTGGCCGGTCCGGAAGGTTCTCTAGAATCACATCCTTAAACTCTGCTATAATGCGGGGGTACACTGGTTCACTCCTGAAATGTGTGCCTCTAAGGTAGATGGGCACCATACTCCCGGGCTCCCTGAAGATACTCAACTCAGGGTAACCTGGTGGTCTAAAAATATAATGCACTACGTCGATAATCTAGTGTCGCGTGGTATTGGCTCAATCAACTCATGTTAGGACGGTGTCATCATCCAGACTTAACCTCAAATTAAATTCTCCTGTTCTGTTTACCACACTAATCCTCCAAAAGAAAAATTCCTTCTTGCCTAATGTATAATTTCTCTTCTCCTCAAGGTTTTTCCTAAAATTCTATTCCTTCAATTTCTTCTTTTTGTTATTTATCTGTCCAAGTCACATAGTGCAATTGTAATAATGAGGTCGCCCAAGCACAAACTAAAATTTCTGATATTAGATCGTCATCCTCCAAGTGAGAGCTTGAAATTTTATCTCCTCTAGTCCATAATATCATTCCTGATATTGCTATCATATCCAACCACTAGTTTCCATCATCAGGCTATGCATTCCCATAAATCATTCTAGGTCATGATCAACAATCCTTCGAGCTCTCAGTGCTTCCAAGATTACTGTTACCTCAAGTACGGGTAGGGTACTAGTGGGTCCAACTCTCTTGCCAACCTTCCCTACTAGATCTAGAATCCAAAGAACCCATCAATCTATCCTGATAAGGTAACAATCTTCTCAGAGAAAGGTATACGAATTCTGTCTTCTGTCGTCGGGTCTTCGATCTTCTTCTGGAGGGAAATCACCAGACATGAGCAATCGTCTCCCCGAACAATAGGGGACGAGAAACAAGGATAGCGATATTGACGAAGATTGAAAGAATGCAAATTGGAAGTCCAAGGGCGATAATCACATACAAAAAGATTTTAAAATCGATTATGGATTGAGATCCTATTCAACAATCATAATATCTTTTCCTAATTTGCAGGCTCGCTTGGCACAGTCAGGTGACCAAGACGATTTAAATCGGACCTGCATGGGCCACCACAAAAATATGTCACGCCCAGTCCCAAAATACGTATGACCAGGAATACGTGACACGCCAGCTACGCATTCGACCAGACTCTGGTCTGACTCGAATACGTATAAGCTGTAATATAAAGGGAACTATCTAGATATTCAATAACTGTAAACCTCTATGTCTCAATCCATAATGTACAGAAGTATACAAGAAAGAGCTATATGTGCTAGAGTCGGCCGCGCAATAACACACTAACTCGAATAGACTCGAGATGAAGTATAAGTCTATAAAAACTAGGCTACAACAACAGATGAATAATCAATATAAAATAACCATAATGCCGGTAGATATGATGTGAGTACATGGTACCGTGCCTGCAAGGCATGCAACTCCAACAGCAACTCCAAATGCTCCGTAATCATCTATGCTGCAAAACTGGTAGGGAACCAGGTCCTCAGAGGGACGTAACAAGGTACAAAAATATAACATGCCAAGTAAACAAAAAGTACAAGTGCACGACAGGGTACTCTATCATAACCAACTAGTGTGATGCAGTTTAAAGATAATGTTCGATGCGTGGGCTGTCCAAAATAAAACCGTAGCTCCGGACACGGAAACACACGGCACGTACCGCAGCTCCGGGCAAGGAGTCACACGGGTGGTACAACTAAACTAGATACAGGATCACTACAGAAACAATACATATATATATATATATATATATATATATATATATATATATAAGCGCGTGCAGAGTAGCCCAAACGTCTAGTAACTGTCTTCTTCTTCCCAAGCGGTCAACGATTGTACGCTGAACCTGAACCTCTATCTAACAGTCTCGACACACGGAAGTAACTCAACAGACGCGACCCTAAGGTTGTCCCAGTCTCTGGTCATGATGTCAGTATCAGGATACAGGAATCTGGCATGATCACAGTGTATGAGTGTGTCCTGGGGTGTCAATATACTCAGGTACGCATATCGAGATGCTACGAAACATCTAACAATCTTTCTAAGACGTTACGACGTACGTCTTCACCCGGTTGTGATCCGGACGTGAAGTATCGAACGTCAACATAAATACGTGCACAATGTATATAATGAAACAATAAATATCTGTAAACTGAAAATACAGGGTGGCAAGGTTCACTTGCTTGCGTCCGGTTGCTGATGACGGGGATCCGATACCACGTCCAAGTCTGCAGGTCCCGTAGTACCTAGAGATGAGATACAAACCAAAATCAAAAATCTATTCCACGTCAAACAGTGATGCGACACACATCTATACATAAGCTCAGTCTCAGCTCAAATAGTTAAATAATAATTCACTGTCCTCAATCTCTGACCCTAGATCTTATATAATACCTATCACAAAATCAATCACATGTATAATATCATTAGATAAATCTTCGATCCCAATATTCATCACGTTGTTTATCAACAGTTCAAACCATGATCAAACCTCAAGCTTCATCTCGGTGTTCACAGTCGTTATCAAGCGCGTTTACAAATATCATCCTCAAATAATTTAATTTTTATTTATTTAACCCTAAAAACTGTTATTTTATCATCTGAACCTCCTCTCACTTATACATAGCTACTCCTCTACCATTTCCTTATTATTTATCAGTCCTCAGCAAATGAAAACTTATGATATCAAACACATCTCCTAAACATAAACATACTCTTCGATACAAATCAATATTTTAATAACGTATCATCATTTCACAATACTCAAACCTGCTCCTCTTCATCCATCAAGGTGTATCTACTAAAATGTAATAAACCCTAAGATTTCACATGACACTTAACCACAAAATCTCAATGATTAATCGTACCCTTAACTAAGCCCGTTCCATTCTCAACCCTTAAATTTCAATGTACCTATAATTTCCAAGCCTCAAAGTATATATTTTATAACATCATACCCCCATTAATTTCATGAAGAATAAACCCTAAATTCCCATTCATTTCCTCAAACCCTAACTCCTTGTACATCATAATTTCAATTTAAAACTTATGAAAATAAATCCTAAACTCAACATTAAAACCCTAATCAAACATACACACATATATGCTCCAAGTTACACTACAATACACAACTATAAACCCTAGCTAATAACACATATATATAATCAAAGAGAGGGGGAGGGAGTCGTATACCTCGGCGAGGTTCGCTGGCCGGAGGGGGTGACAGCGAGGTGGGAGAGATCCTGGTGACAGAGACCAAGGAACTGGTGGTGATGTGCGGGTGGTTCTGCTCAACCGAAGATGGCTCGACTCACCTAGAGGTCGACATCTTCAGAGACAATAGGTCGAGCACTTTGACGAGTCGATCGGAATAACGATCAGTGCACCGGAGACCAGTCTTTGTCGTCGGCTCAAATCGTCGCGATGGAATGGCCGAGAGCGATCGGGACATCGATGTCCGTCGGAAAGGAGATGATTGGAGCTCAGGTATGTGTCCGTTGCTGCGCCATTGAAGTCGAACCTCCGGATGCAGTCGCTCATGACCGCATCGTGCTCGACGTTCATCCTGAGGCTCGCCGGAACTGGGTATTAATGGTGATCATAATGGGGATGCGGAAGGTCGACGGCCAGAGGTGGTTGGCCAACTGGGGGCCAGAGTCGACAGCAGCAGCGGGTAAGGATCGACGTTGGGCAGCTCGGCTGATCGTCGTGGCTCAGTTGCAGTCAGGAGGTCGAATAGGGTGGAGTCGAAGGGGACAGTGACGGAGCCGCGGGGGGCTCGACGCTGGAGAATAGCGGGTTACAGCGGGCAGAATAGTAGCCTGAACTATGGTGGCTGCGCCGGAGAACGCATGGCCTGAGCTAGGATCGGGGGGAAACTGAGAGGGACTGGGAGCAGACCTCGCACGAAGGATCGGAGGGCTGGATCAGGCACCGGGCGTTCGGAACGGCGCTCGAGCAGTCGGTGCTGAGGAAGATCAGAGAAGAAGAAGGAGATCCGCCATTGCTTCCGTTCTCGGAGAGGTCTCCTGATTCCATTTGTGTCGGTGGAGGAGCTCGCCGGAGTAAAGTCGTGCTGGCTAGAGGGGGACGGCTCGTGGGGTGGCCGGGTCGACAGTAGCCGCTGGATACAGCGGGGATCCTGCCGCTCGACAGTGTCTCACCGAGGGGTGGTACAGTGAGTCAGGCGCTTCGAGGGGGTGGCGGCCGGAGTGGCTTGGCACAGTCGGCTGACCGGAGGGCTCGGCCGGGGATGGGAGTCGGGTCTCCAAGCATGAAGAAGGAAGGAAGAAGGAGAAGAAGAAAGCAAGAAGAAGAAGAAAAGAATAGGAAACAACAACCTACGGTTTTGAATGGAGAAGTGGGAGAAGAGAGAGAGAGAGAGAGAGGGGGGGTTTCCCATACCTAGGGATTAGGGCCGGCCTTGGGGTTTGTGAGGGTGAGTGTGAGGGTGAGTTGATGGGATGTTTTATAGGAGATTGGGAATTGGATGAAGGGTGGTGATGTTGCCATTCAAAATAGAGGGTGGAGATTTCTTATGAAGAAAAGTTGGTTTCTTCATGAAGGGTGGTGAATGGATGGGTGAGAATAGGACCCCATTTGGTGACCTCTCCATTGTTCATGGCCAATAGGGTGATTACACATAAATTTATTAATTGTAACTTAGCCCCGTAAATTCGGGAAATTGCATGGACACATAAAATGATACAAAAATTGTGGAAAAAAATGTGTTTAGTAATTTTTATGGTGAGAGGGTGTTGTGCGTTAGGCACGGATTTAATTAAAATGGCATTGGAATTTATTAAGGATTAAAAATGGGATTTATAAAGTTGGTATCCCCGATTTAATTAGAAATAAAGTGTCCCACGAATTTAAATTAAATGGGGGCACTTGGGGTCAAAATCCAGAAATGACACAATTGTCAAAAATGGTGGGGGCTTGGAGTCAGTCTCGGACCCTTTAGTTGGACCGGCTCAACGGATTAAGTTGGTATCTCAAAATTTAGGGTAACGACACAAGTGTCCGACACAATTAAATATGGATTACGGTTTCAAAAAATTGTGCAATTAATTTAGAGCACAACGAAAAGCTGATTTTGATCGACGGAAAAGTCCAGTGCCTAATTTGGCGGGTCTAGTCAAAAGTAAAATAGCTCGATGAAATTTTTGGGCTGATATTGGGCTCCGAATAATCAAGCAATGATAGGGCGCGCCATGGGTCTTAATTAAATAAATTAAATACCAGATAAAATTATCTCTACTCTAAACCTCGACATCTGCTACCAAAAACCAAAATTTCCAAATCTACCCTAACTATCTACAGAATAAATCGAGGGGGTTTACATTCTTCCTAACTTAGAAAAATTTCGTCCCCGAAATTAAAAGTAAAGCACGATAATATCTAAAAGAATTTTTAAAACAATTAGTAATCAAATGCCGTACGTAAATTCGTACCTTCCTCCTCAAATAAGTACGGGAATCACTGCCGAATAGAATTCTCGCGCTCCCAAGTAGACTCGCCTGGTGAATGGTGCTTCCATGCCACTCTGACCAGTCGAATCGTCTGCCCTCTTAAAGTCTTCTCGCTGCGATCGAGGATCTCAACCGGCTGCTCTACGTAAGACAGACTGGGTCCGACTGTAATCTCCGAATGATCAAGCACGTGGCTAGGGTCTGCGACATATCTCCTCAGCTTTGATACATAAAATACGTCATGTACTCCCTCTAATGATGAAGGTAATGCAAGACAGTAAGCCAATTCGCCAACTCGTTCCAAAATATCAAAAGGTCCGATGTACCTAGGACTCAGCTTGCCTCTGCCTCCGAATCTGATGGTACCACGAGTGGGTGATATCCTCAAAAATACATGGTCACCCTCCTTAAATTCCAATGGTCTGCGGTGCGCTTATGCCCAGTATTTCTGTCTGTCCTGAGCTGCGCGCAGGTGTCTCTGAATCTGCTTGACATTCTCCACTGTATTTGTCACCAACTCTGGACCAAGTATCTGACGCTCTCCCACGTCACTCCAACAAATTGGCGACCTATATTTCTTGCTGTACAGTGCCTCATAAGGTGCCATTTGTACGCTGGCCTGGTAACCGTTATTGTAGGAGAATTCCACCAAGTGTAGGTGGTCCTCCCAAGATCCTCCAAATCAATCATGCACGTTCTCAATATATCCTCTAATATTTGTATCTTGCGCTCTGACTTACCATCAGTCTGTGGATGATATGCAGTGCTGAACTTGAGACGAGTTCCTAGGCTCTCCTGCATACCCGCCAAAAGTGTGACGTGAATCTAGAATCACGATTCGATACGATGCTGACAGGCACTCCATGTAATCGTACTATCTGCCTCATATACATGTCAGCTAGTATCTCTGTGGATTGCCCAACTCTGAAGGGCAAGAAATGTTGTCACGCCCCAGTCCCAAAATACGTAGGACTAGGACACGTAAGCATGCCAGCCGCATGGATATGGCAACTCCAATATATGGAAACCATAACCCATACGTACGTTGTAATATGAATATAAACTCACATGTGGTATATATAATTTCACAAGTCACAGATATGCTAATCTCATCCACACAACAAGTCATAGAAAAGAAATACTAAACTAGAATAAGGAGTCTGAAATATCCGAAATAATAGTCGGGTGGAGACAAATCCACTACCAATGACTATATCCAAAACTAAAATGAGAGAGGAGTATAAAATCTCCAATATAAAATAATGTGAAGATAGAAGTGTATCAGCTAAAATGATCCATCGCCAGATAATCAACGATGCTCAGGAGGTAAGACCTCCTCGACAGAAAATAATGCGTCAGGTCCAGGCCCGTACTCCTGCAAATACTCAAGAGCAGATACACTGGCAGAGGACCAGGTCCTCAGAGGGACGTAACAAGATACAGAAAATACGAGCCAATTTGAATACAGTGAACATGCATATAATTTGAAAATAAATAAGTACGCTGTACAAGACAATCTATATGAATGCAAATGAGGACAACTTTTTGACGTATGGGCAAGGGTAGGCTACTCGATCTACCTCACAACTCACACACACGTCAATGGACATCAGAAATCGACATACCGCGGGGGTAGCGACCAGCGAGACTCCAGAAATCGACATACCACGGGGGTAGCGACCAGCGCGACACACGCCCGTAGTGCAAACTATATACTACGGTTTACCAGAGTGGTCAAAAGCCCATACGCCTAATGATTGTCCTCTATGATACTAAGTGCCATGTGTGTGTCAACATATCTAATACATAGTAATGACTGAAAGAAAACTACACATGCAAGAACTATACAGATTGAAATAAATAAACAGAAATATATAAATAGCATGCAAAGTATTGTAAACAATTTGGCAAGGTATCTTGCC
This sequence comes from Iris macrosiphon, assembly GCA_036927795.1. Classification (NCBI taxonomy): domain Eukaryota; kingdom Viridiplantae; phylum Streptophyta; class Magnoliopsida; order Asparagales; family Iridaceae; genus Iris; species Iris macrosiphon. Next base: position 29,843,224 of record JAYESA010000004.1, on the reverse strand, counting down.
TGGCAAGAAAGCTGCAAAATGTAGTGTCCCAATGTCAACACCAAGAGTCAGAAGCTACGGCCTCATAATGAACGTCTCCGGATGCTGAAATAAACATCACCAACGTTCCCAGAATAAACAAAATAGCTAAAAACCACTTCCCTTTCGTCCAATTTGGACACAGGAGCAAAACGGTAATTTCGGATTAAAATGGGGTCCACATGTGGCCCACTTTGCACCGAAAAATGTGCCAAGGGTAACAGTCTCTAAATGGGACAACTATAGGTCAAACAACTCTAAATATCAATACGAAACCAACGGTATGTCCAAATATGGATTCCGATGGGCCGAACTCAATTTTGTCCAAAAAGTCAACTGTGGGGCCCGCCAATTGGCGATCTGGTCAACCGTTTCAGAAATGCGTGAAAATTGGGTCACAGGACCAGCGTGTTACCACGAGTCCAGTGGCACAAGTTTTGTCACAATCTGACAAGCGTGCACAAAATACGTGCGAGTTCCACAAAAGTGGCGACACGAAATGTGTCCGCGGATACGGTCTGATTCCGGCGCGCACACGCGTTCGAATCAGTCTCCACGAGTTTTTACATGTCCCGTTATGCTGCGTGCACCATTCGGTACACTTGGCACACGGCGGGGCGGTCCCGTTTGGCGGAACACGCTCCGATCTCCAACTTTTGGAAAACCGAAAAAAGTGGGTGGGCACAGTTTTGTGAGGACTACAATTATCTCCACAGCGACTAATATCACAAAGTTATTATACAGAAAATAAACTAGGTCATGTAATCTACAGGTATCAAAAAGAATCACCGAATTCGGATCTCTGTGGTGGGAGATACGAACTCGGCAATACGGGTGGTCATTCTGAAATTCTGCGATTCCAGAATTGGGTCTGTCCGTCCACTTTGGATGCTGTTTTTTACCTAGGGGTGCACGTTTTCCGAGGTTGGCTATTATACAAATATTGGAGAGGGTTAAGGGATGATCATACCTATAAAAACGGAACAGCGTTTGGTCGAGCGAGTCAACGGAAAAACACGCCGGAGCGAAGGTGCCTCGAGTGGGAGACTGCAGTTCGCGATGTCGGCGTCGACGAGATGGTTGGATGGCTTGGTGGGGCTCTCTGGCTGCGGTGATGGCTCTAAATGGGAAGAGGAGGTCTGGAAATTATATTAGGGTTTTATGAGAACTAACTATATATATATATATATTATATATTAATTAAGGGGAGAGAGAGGGTTGAGTGGTCGGGTTGGAATTAATTCGGCTGAAGCAAAAGAAGGTGGCGGGTCCATTGGGATCAAGGTGAAGGGGTTGCATTGGCGTTAAGGGATTGGCTGAAGGGTCTGTGAAGTATGCTAAGGAAACTAAAAACTTACTTGTGTTATTATTATTATTATTATTATTATTATTATTATATTATTATGAATAGTAACTTATTTAATTCTTTTCTTTTCTTTTCTTTTCCTTTCTTTTCTAAATAAAATATATATATACATATATATATATTTGTATACACATATATATATATATATATATATATATATATATATATATATATATATATATATATATACTCATAAGAAATTTATAGATTAGGGTAATGCACATTGTTAGGCTAGCAACTGCTCAAGGGGTCTCCTACATGGAATAAATTCCAAAAAATTTCTGATGGTCCCACAAGTCCTCTAAGTGCCCGAACACCTAACATAAAAATTATTAAAAATCTATTTCTCCTAGTTAGCCACTAAATACTATATTTAAATTATTAATTAATAAAAAAATAATAAAATACAAATTTTTTTAAAAATAGGGGTTTTACAAATGTGCAGACTTGGCGAGTCTGTCTACGACAACCCAAACTGCATCCTTCCCGTTAGGGCTCCGCAGAAATCCTGTGACGAAGTCCATGGTAATGTGTTCCCACTTCCACTCGAGAATGGGAAGCGGCTGCAATAGTTCTGCAGTCCTCTGATGTTCAGCCTTGACTTGCTGACAAACTAAATACTTCGTCACAAATCTTGCAATTTCTCTCTTCATCCCATGCCACCAGAAATGCTGCCTCAAGTCTCGATACATCTTCGTACCCCCGGGATGAATGAAATAAATCGAGCTATGAGCCTCGGTCATCAACTCTTGGCGTAGCTCGCCAATCAGAACATATAGGCGATCTCCGCATCTTAATGTTCCGTCTTCGTGAATCCTGAGTCCCGTCTGCATGCCGGACTCTGTCCTCTCTTGCATACGTCGAAATCTCGCATCTGTAGGCAATGCTGCCTTGATCCTCTCAATCAAAGTAGACTGAACCTCAAGACTGGCCATCTGTCCATCCATGCCTGGCAATACAATCTCTATCCCAAGCTCCTGGAGATCCTCTAGCAACTGTCGTTGCGTCGTCAAAAAGTATGCCATGGGCTTCCTTCTTAAAGCATCTGCTACGACATTCGCCTTGCCAGGGTGGTACTGCAACTCAATGTCATAATCCGTCATCAACTCTAGCCAACGTCTCTGTCTCATGTTGAGCTCCTTCTTTGTGTAGGCATACTTCAGACCTTTGTGTTCTGTATAAATCTCAACACGCTCTCTATAAGGGTAGTGTCGCCATAGCTTTAGTGTAATATCACCGCAGCTAGCTCTAGATTATGCATCGGATAGTCCTTCCCATGAACTCTCAGTTGTTCTGATGCGTAGATTATCTATTCTATGTGAACATATCTCATATTTGTGGAGCTTGGCGTACTGCCTTTCTGTCTCAACATCTCCAATACGATCCTGAGATGTCTCTCATGCTCCTCCTAACTCTTGGAACATACCAATATGCCATCGATAATTATCACCACGATCTTATCTAAGTACTGGTGGAATATAGTGTTCATTAGGCTCATACTTATTGTTGGCACGTTGGTTAAACCAAACGGCACGACTAAAAACTCATAGTGGCCATACTTCGTCCGAAAGGCCGTCTTCGGGATGTCCTCTCTCCATACCTTGACCTGATGATAACTGGATCTGAGATCGATCTTCACAATACATATGTGCCACTTAGCTGATTCAAATTAATCTTCGATGTGCGTCAAGGGTACTTGCTTTTTTATCGCTACGGTATTTAATGCCCTGCAATCGTTATGCAACGTATCGTCCCGTCCTTCTTTGGAACAATAAGATGGTTGCTTCTCATAGAAAAACACTAGCCCGAATGAAGCCCTTGTCTAAGAGATCCTCCACGATGGACCTTCAACTCAACCAACTCTATCGGTGCTAGTCTGAAGACGGGAAAATAACTGACTCGGCTCTTGGAGTCAACTCTATAGCAAACTCTATCTCTCTGTCAGGTGGCCGGTCCGGAAGGTTCTCTAGAATCACATCTTCAAACTCTGCTATAATACGGGGGTACACTGGTTCACTCCTGAAATGTGTGCCTCTAAGGTAGATGGGCACCATACTCCCGGGCTCCCTGAAGATACTCAACTCAGGGTAACTTGGTGGTCTAAAAATATAATGCACTACGTCGATAATCTAGTGTCGCGTGGTATTGGCTCAATCAACTCATGTTAGGACGGTGTCATCGTCCAGACTTAACCTCAAATTAAATTCTCCTATTCTGTTTACCACACTAATCCTCCAAAAAAAAAAATCCTTCTTGCCTAATGTATAATTTCTCTTCTCCTCAAGGTTTTCCCTAAAATTATATTCCTTCAATTCCTTCTTTTTGTTATTTATCTGTCCAAGTCACATAGTGCAATTGTAATAATGAGGTCGCCTAAGCACATACTAAAATTTCTGGTATTAGATCATCATCCTCCAAGTGAGAGCTTGAAATTTTATCTCCTCTAGTCCATAATATCATTCCTGATATTTTTATCATATCCAACCACTAGTTTCCATCATCAGGCTATGCATTCCCATAAATCATTCTAGGTCATGATCAACAATCCTTCTAGCTCTCAGTGCTTCCAAGATTACTGTTACCTCAAGCACGGGTAGGGTACTAGTGGGTCTAACTCTCTTGCCAACCTTCCCTACTAGATCTAGAATCCAAAGAACCCATCAATCTATCCTGATAAGGTAACAATCTTCTCAGAGAAAGGTATACTAATTCTGTCTTCTATCGTCGGGTCTTCGATCTTCTTATGGAGGGAAATCATCAGACACGAGCATTCGTCTCCCCGAACAATAGGGGACGAGAAAAAAGGATAATGATATTGACGAAGATTGAACGAATACAAATTGGAAGTCCAAGGACGATAATCACATACAAAAAGATTTTAAAATCGATTATGGATTGAGATCCTATTCAACAATCATAATATCTTTTCCTAATTTGCAGGCTCGCTTGGCACAGTCAGGTGACCAAGACGATTTAAATCGGACCTGCATAGGCCACCACAAAAACATGTCATGCCCCAGTGTGGTGCCCCGTTCCCCCTATTCGGGGAGCGCGGCTAAGAAATACTAGACGGTATCGTTCGATCGGGATAGATTGAATTAAGAACTCGTCCTCGTTATGGATTTGTTTCTTCGGAATCGATTCCCATATTCAGTGGACTGTGCCCCCGGGATCGACTTAGCGGCAGAGTCAGGAGGGACCTCTCCGCTGCATTCTTTGTTGCCTAGTTTTCGCTGTCGCTTGTTGCTTTCGTGCCTTGAGTTGGTTTTCGGATTTGCTTAGGTTTTCTTGAACGGTTTCGATGGATTTTATTGCTTTTCGTTCTTAGGACTGCACTTCAATTCCGATAAGGGAGAGAGAGGAAGAAGTACTGATCAGCTGTTCGTGTCAATACAGGTGAACCAGCTGTAGTCGTCGCTCGAGCGGACGCCTAAAGCACTTCTTTCCTTTTCCTTCCAACTACCAAAGTGAGTGGCTACCAACCCGATTAGCTACCCCTACTTGCTAGTCTTCACATTTAAATCTCGTGTTCGTGCCTTGCCCGATCAAACGATACCAAGTAAATAACTAAAAGATATCAAGATAATAAGGGAATAGACTTGGGAAATATTGCTTGTCAAATAAAACTTGTGAACGGTTACTTACTTATATGCTTGCTCGTTTGGAAATGTTCATCATATGCATAAATATAAGTTAGAATGTATATTTCTTCTTAGAACTGTGCTATGTATAGAACTCATTTTCAATGCCATAAACTGAACAGATAGGCTATACAAAAGTAAATCTTGCCCTGTACTGCCATGCTCCTGATATGCCCTGATTTGTCTCGATTGCTAACTTAGTGTACTGCGTTGATCACGGACAACTTGTGCACAAGGTCTTAGTTCCTGCGGACGGTCGCTGGGGCACTGGCACCGATCCGATCCGGACGGAACTCACGATAGTCGCCTGCTTCGGATTGAGTGGCTTGTGGCGCCTCCTGTTCCCTGTGCCGCACGCCATTCCGTCCCGAGACTAGCCCGTCCATTATGGCAACGTGCCAGTGATCCCCTCGTATATTTAAACCTGTTGCTACTAACTTGTGTCTTCTTGATAGGGAAGGCATGGTAAGTATTATGCAGGTGGTTCAGACGGGCAGGTAAATGTCACCGAACGGTGGCGAGTTATCTCAATGATTCCATATATATGTGTCTTGCTGTAAAATGAACTAAGGCAAGATAGAAACCCACAAATATGCATGTTTTCATTAAAACAACGTGTTGATTGGTATAGTTGGGATAGCTTGCCTTCACCAGTACGTTTCGATGTACTGACCCTCGTTGAAACAGGTTCCCCGCGCTAGGAAGAACCGAGCGAGGAGCAGGAGACAAACCCCCAATCCAGTCCAGCTGTAGGCACGCCTCGACCGTGCTACCTTTGAAGCATTTTGAAGAACAAGAGGAAGCATTTTGAAGCTAGAAGCTAGCCACCAAGCAACCATGCAACTTCGTGGTAAGGCAGTCATTCCGACGCAAGGTCTTATATTTTGAGTTTAGTAAGGATGTAATGTAAAGGACTGCTATCTCATTTTGTGTCAACACTTTTGTAAGCCCATAGAGGCAATCCTTATGACTCAGTTCAAGGAGTTTGTAATAGATGTTCATATTATCAATAAAAAGAGAACTTTTCCATGTTTCAATATGTGTTTCAATTATCTGCGTACTCTGAATATGTGCTCGCTATGCGAAACAGAAATACTGAGCCTTGTGCGGTACGCAACCTAGGCCCGCACGGCGGTCACGCCCGGGGGACGACTAACGATTCCACGGGATCGGGGCGTGACATGTTGGTATCAGAGCACAGATTCAAAGTTCCTTTGACTCTTAAACTGGAAAAGTTCCCTTAACGATAAATTCCTGTACGAACTCCTGAACTCGTTAAGGCCAAAATGAGATACGTTCATGCAATAAGTCCATAATACATTATGATCCTGATATAATTTACCTTCCTTTCAAGGAATGACGCAAGCGCAACCATCAGCGCTAGCGCCAGGCGAGACACGGACTCAGGAGAGCAGCTCCGGAACATCAGGAAGCTCTCGGAGCCAACGGGGCATGTCTCAAATAGATTCGATTCAACAAGTGGTGCAAATGTTAACCGAGCAAAGACAGAGGGATGATGCCCGCCAAGCCAAGTTCGAGAGCAACCTAGAGGCCCGGCTCTCAGTCCAACAAAAGCAGGTAGATACCCTGCAACAGCTTGTTCAGACCCTGGCCTCCAACCATTCTGCCGCAACGACAGCTACACCAGTGGAGCAGCCAACGCTTGAAGTTGAACTACCGCCCGTGCCAAGGACGAGGGAAGTGACTGCCTTCACCTTTGGCAACTTCAAGAAGGTCTGCAACACGCCGTTTAATGGGACTGAGGACCCGATCGTGGCCCTAGATTGGCTCGCCGAGCTTGAAGATCATTTTTCTCTCCTGGAAGTGCCGGAAGACAAGCGCGTCACCTGTGCCCAATTACTGCTCCGCCTCAATGCGCACGACTGGTGGGACGTGCATCGACGATCTCTTCAACTTGGCCAAGGAGAGGAGGCGATCGCGTGGACGACTTTTCGTGCCGCGTTCGAGGAGGAGTTTATACCCCTACCTCTACGACGTCAACGGGAAAATAAGTTCGTTCAACTCCGGCAGGGCAGTATGACGGTGAAGCAATACTCGGCAGAATTCAATAAACTGGCCAAATTTGCTATCGCTTATCTACCGGATGCAGCGAGTCGTGCCAGACGATTCGAAGGAGGGCTACGTCCTGGCATTCACGGGCACGTAGCCGTTCCGCAGTATCAAACGATGCAGGAAGTATTAAACCACGCCCTTTCGTTCGAACCGCAGTATCCTCACGTTGCCGCCGGCGCTGTGCAACCTTCTAATCACAAACGCCAAGGCAACGATAGAGGAAACAACGCTTCAAAGCGTCAAAATAACGGCGGTCGTCAGCGAGAAAACCAGGGGCAGCGTTGCACCTACTGCAACAGAAGAGGGCACACCGAGAATGTCTGTCGCAAGCGGCTCGGCACTTGCCTCAGATACGGCGATCCAGGCCATCAAATTAGCAGCTGTCCGCGTCGTCCACCGCAACAACCAGATCAGACTCCGGCTCCTCAGGCAAATCAAGCGGTGCCTCAGCAAGGGCGTAATCAAGCTCAAGGCCGAGTCTACACCATGACACGGGAAGAAGCATTAGCTTCGGATACCGTCGTGTCAGGTACCTTACTTTTCAATAATATACCTGCTCGCATTCTATTTGATTCAGGTGCAACCCATAGCTTTATTCTACAAACTTCGCAATGGAGAACAATGTTAAAATGACTCCGTTGCATTTAGATTTAAGCGTTAGCACCCCGTCTGGTACAAAAATTTCTGTCTGTTCAGCATGCCTAGGCGGTTATATCTGTATTGGGGAGAGAAAGCTGTCACTTGATGTTTTAGTTCTTGATGTGCGGGACTACGATATCATTTTGGGAATGGATTGGCTCGGCGCGTGCGCGGCAACTATTGAGTGTGCAGAGAAGCGAGTCGTTTTTCGTCTGCCCGGAGAAGCCGTGTTCTGTTACACCAGTAGTCCAGCGAACAATGCGACCAGGGCCTGCATGGTGATTTCGACAAAATTTGCTCGACGAATGCTCTACACAGGCTGCGAGGGATTCCTAGCATCGGTTCGGGACACACGGCAGGACTACGCAAACGTCGAGTCAACTTTCGTTGAGGCAGAGTTCCCCGATGTGTTCCCGAGCGAACTACCCGGTATGCCGCCAGACCGAGAGATTAAATTCACTATAGACACATTTCCAAATACACAGCCGATTTCAAAGCCTCCGTACAGAATGGCACCTGCAGAGCTGAATGAATTAAAGCGCCAACTCCAGGAATTGCTTGATCGCGGGTTCATCCGTCCGAGCGTGTCTCCTTGGGGCGCTCCCGTGCTCTTTGTAAAGAAAAAGGACGGAACTCTACGCCTCTACATAGACTATAGGGAATTAAACAAGGTCACAATCAGGAACAAATATCCTCTGCCACGGATAGATGACTTGTTTGATCAGTTACAAGGCGCAACGGTGTTTTCTAAAATTGATCTTCGCTCGGGTTATCACCAGCTGAAGATTAAGCCAGAAGACGTACCCAAGACTGCTTTCAGAACCCGCTACGGCCATTACGAGTTTTTCGTGATGCCGTTTGGACTGATGAATGCTCCTGCTGCATTCATGGATACGATGAACCGTGTCTTTAGGCCCTTCATCGATAAATTCGTGGTGGTGTTTATCGATGACATCTTAGTGTACTCGAAGACTAGGGATGAGCATGCAGGACACCTGCAGATGGTGCTGCAAACCCTTCGAGACCACAAGTTGTATGCCAAATTAAGAAAATCAGAATTTTGGCTGGACAGTATCTCGTTTTTGGGGCATATCATCTCCTCGGAAGGCATCTCAGTTGATCCGAAGAAAATAGAAGCAATCACGCAGTGGAAACGACCGGAGTCAGCTAGCGACATCCGAAGTTTCCTTGGCCTGGCAGGGTACTACCGAAGATTTATACAAAATTTTGCTAGGATTGCTTCGCCCTTGACTCAGTTGACACGAAAGGGTGCGAAGTTTACTTGGACAGAGGACTGTGAAGCTTCGTTTACGGAGTTAAAGCAGCGCCTCATCTCTGCCCCAATTCTCACTCTGCCGAACGGACCGGATGACTTTAAAATATATAGTGATGCCTCAGGAAAGGGTCTAGGATGTGTCCTGATGCAGCGCGATAAGGTGATAGCCTACGCGTCTAGACAGCTAAAGCCTCACGAGCAGAACTACCTAACGCATGATCTCGAACTTGCCGCGGTAGTATTTGCATTGAAGCTGTGGCGTCACTATCTTTATGGCATGCCGTGCAAAATCTATACAGATCATAAGAGCCTAAAATACTTGTACACTCAAAAGGATTTGAATCTTCGGCAGCGGCGATGGCTTGAACTCCTCAGCGACTTCGATCTCACGATCAGATACACGCCTGGAAAGGGAAACGTAGTAGCTGACGCGTTGAGTCGAGTGTTTGTAGGGAGTTTGGTTATTGATGATAGGCTGCGCCGAGATCTTGAATCACTGGGTATCACACTGAAAATAAGATATAAGAAGTGGGCGCAAGTAGCTCAACTGCGCCTCGAGCCCGACTTGTTACACAAAGTGAAGGCCGCTCAGAAGGACGACCCGTTCCTGCAGAAGATACATGCCCTCATCTTGGCAGGAAAGGCGTCCGACTTTGCGGTAAGCGCGGATGGGATGCTTCGAGTAAAGGGAAGACTATGTGTTCCGAACGACGCGGCCCTCAGACAAGAGATACTCACGGAAGCTCACTATTCTAGTTATACTTCTCATCCGGGTAGTACTAAGATGTATCGGGATCTTCGCACGATATTTTGGTGGCACGACTTAAAATGGGATGTGGCGCAGTTTGTGTCGCATTGCATGGCTTATCAACGAGTAAAGGCCGAACACCAGAAACCAGGCGGAGAGCTTCAGAACCTTTCTATTCCGGAGTGGAAATGGGATGATATAACGATGGACTTTATTGTTGGCTTGCCGAGGACGCAACGGGGACATGATGCAGTCTGGGTTATCGTCGATCGACTCACCAAGTCAGCTCACTTTCTGCCTATCAAATCTACTTGGAGTGCCGACCGCCTGGCTCAGATATATCTCAACGAAATCGTCCGACTCCACGGCGTGCCCGTAACCATAGTCTCCGATCGAGATGGTCGATTCATATCACGTTTCTGGGGAAGCCTGCAGTCAGCAATGGGGACGAAGTTGAAATTCAGCTCCGCCTACCATCCACAGACCGATGGCCAAACAGAGCACGTCAACCAGATCCTCGAAGACATGCTGCGACTCTACGCCTTGGACACAAAGACTAGTTGGGACCTTCATCTACCTCTAGCCAAATTTGCTTACAATAATAGCTATCAATCAAGCATTCAAATGGCGCCGTATGAGGCGCTATACGGGCGGAAGTATAGATCTCCTATCTGTTGGGATGAAGTCGGAGAGCGGCAAGTACTTGGCCCTGAGCTCGTGGAGCAGACCGTCCAGAAGGTTCGGCTGATTCGGGACAGATTAAAGATAGCTCAAAGTCGTCAGAAGAGCTATGCGGATGTTCATCGGAGACCGCTAAAGTTTCAAGTAGGTGACCGGGTATTCCTCAAGGTATCGCCCATGCGAGGGGTCAGCAGGTTCGGAGCGAAGGGAAAGCTAAGTCCACGATTTGTCGGCCCGTTCGAAATACTAAAGCGGGTTGCTTTAGTTGCTTATCAGATCGCTCTACCACCATCCCTAGCTGACGTATATGATATATTCCATATTTCCCAACTTAGAAAATATGTGTACGATCCAAGTCATATGGTAGACCTGGAACAACTGAACCTTCAGCCCGACTTGGCGTATGTAGAACAGCCGGTACAAATTTTGGATAGAAAAGAAAAGCTGCTTCGGACCCGTTCGGTTCCTCTAGTGCGCGTATTTTGGCGGAATCACTCTGTCGAAGAATCTACTTGGGAGCTCGAATCCGATATGAGGGAACGGTTCCCCTCATTATTTCTTAGTGGTAGATTTTATTCCTTAAGTTTCGGGACGAAACTTCCAATTAGTTGGGTAGGATGTGGTGCCCCGTTCCCCCTATTCGGGGAGCGCGGCTAAGAAATACTAGACGGTATCGTTCGATCGGGATAGATTGAATTAAGAACACGTCCTCGTTATGGATTTGTTTCTTCGGAATCGATTCCCATATTCAGTGGACCGTGCCCCCGGGATCGACTTAGCGGCAGAGTCAGGAGGGACCTCTCCGCTACATTCTTTGTTGCCTAGTTTTCGCTGTCGCTTGTTGCTTTCGTGCCTTGAGTTGGTTTTCGGATTTGCTTGGGTTTTCTTGAACAGTTTCGATGGATTTTATTGCTTTTCGTTCTTAGGACTGCACTTCAATTCCGATAAGGGAGAGAGAGGAAGAAGTACTGATTAGCTGTTCGTGTCAATACAGGTGAACCAGCTGTAGTCGTCGCTCGAGCGGACGCCTAAAGCACTTCTTTCCTTTTCCTTCCAACTACCAAAGTGAGTGGCTACCAACCCGATTAGCTACCCCTACTTGCTAGTCTTCACATTTAAATCTCGTGTTCGTGCCTTGCCCGATCAAACGATACCAAGTAAATAACTAAAAGATATCAAGATAATAAGGGAATAGACTTGGGAAATATTGCTTGTCAAATAAAACTTGTGAACGGTTACTTACTTATATGCTTGCTCGTTTGGAAATGTTCATCATATGCATAAATATAAGTTAGAATGTATATTTCTTCTTAGAACTGTGCTATGTATAGAACTCATTTTCAATGCCATAAACTGAACAGATAGGCTATGCAAAAGTAAATCTTGCCCTGTACTGCCATGCTCCTGATATGCCCTGATTTGCCTCGATTGCTAACTTAGTGTACTGCGTTGATCACGGACAACTTGTGCACAAGGTCTTAGTTCCTGCGGACGGTCGCTGGGGCACTGGCACCGATCCGATCCGGACGGAACTCACGATAGTCGCCTGCTTCGGATTGAGTGGCTTGTGGCGCCTCTTGTTCCCTGCGCCGCACGCCATTCCGTCCTGAGACTAGCCCGTCCATTATGGCAACGTGCCAGTGATCCCCTCGTATATTTAAACCTGTTGCTACTAACTTGTGTCTTCTTGATAGGGAAGGCATGGTAAGTATTATGCAGGTGGTTCAGACGGGCAGGTAAATATCACCGAACGGTGGCGAGTTATCTCAATGATTCCATATATATGTGTCTTGCTGTAAAATGAACTAAGGCAAGATAGAAACCCACAAATATGCATATTTTCATTAAAACAACGTGTTGATTGGTATAGTTGGGATAGCTTGCCTTCACCAGTACGTTTCGATGTACTGACCCTCGTTGAAACAGGTTCCCCGCGCTAGGAAGAACCGAGCGAGGAGCAGGAGACAAACCCCCAATCCTGTCCAGCTGTAGGCACGCCTCGACCGTGCTACCTTTGAAGCATTTTGAAGAACACGAGGAAGCATTTTGAAGCTAGAAGCTAGCCACCAAGCAACCATGCAACTTCGTGGCAAGGCAGTCGTTCCGACGCAAGGTCTTATATTTTGAGTTTAGTAAGGATGTAATGTAAAGGACTGCTATCTCATTTTGTGTCAACACTTTTGTAAGCCCATAGAGGCAATCCTTATGACTCAGTTCAAGGAGTTTGTAATAGATGTTCATATTATCAATAAAAAGAGAACTTTCCCATGTTTCAATATGTGTTTCAATTATCTGCGTACTCTGAATATGTGCTCGCTATGCGAAACAAAAATACTGAGCCTTGTGCGGTACGCAACCTAGGCCCGCACGGCGGTCACGCCCGGGGGACGACTAACGATTCCACCGGATCGGGGCGTGACACCCAGTCCCAAAATATGTAGGACCAGAAATACGTGATACGCCAGTTACGCATTCGACCAGACTCTGGTCTGACTCGAATACGTATAAGATGTAATATAAAGGGCACTATCTAGATATTCAATAACTGTAAACCTCTATGTCTCAATCCATAATGTACAGAAGTATACAAGAAAGAGCTATATGTGCTAGAGTCGGCCGCCCAATAACACACTAACTCGAATAGACTCGAGATAAAGTATGAGTCTATAAAAACTAGGCTACAACAACAGATGAATAATCAATGTAAAATAACCATAATGCCGGTAGATATGATGTGAGTACCTGGTACCGTGCCTGCAAGGCATGCAACTCCAACAGCAACTCCAAATGCTCCGTAATCATCTATGCTGCAAAACTGACAGGGAACCAGGTCCTCAGAGGGACGTAACAAGGTACAAAAATACAACATTCCAAGTAAACAGAAAGTACAAGTGCACGACAGGGTACTCTATCATAACCAACTGGTGTGACACAGTTTAAAGACAATGTTCAACGCGTGGGCTGTCCAAAATAAAATTGTAGCTCCGGACACGGAAACACACGGCACGTACCGCAGCTCTGGGCAAGGAGTCACACGGGTGGTACAACTACACTAGATACAGGATCACTATAGAAACAATACATATATATATATATAAGCGCGTGCAGAGTAGCCCAAACGTCTAGTAACTGTCTTTCCCTTCCCAAGCGGTCAACGATTGTGCGCTGAACCTGAACCTCTATATAACAGTCTCGACACACGGAAGTAACTCAACAGACGCGACCCTAAGGTCGTCCCAGTCTCTGGTCATGATGTCAGTATCAGGATACAAGAATCTGGCATGATCATAGTGTATGAGTGTGTCCTGGGGTATCGATATACTCAGGTACGCATATCAAGATGCTATGAAATATCTAACAATCTTTTTAAGACGTTACGACGTACGTCTTCATCCGGTTGTGTTCCGGACGCGAAGTATCAAAAGTCAACATAAATACGTGCATAATGTACATAATAAAATAATAAATATCTGTAAACTAAAAATACAGGGTGGCAAGGTACACTTGCTTGTGTCCGGTTGCTGATAACGGGGATCCGATACCACGTCCAAGTCTGCAGGTCCCGTAGTACCTAGAGATGAGATACAAACCAAAATCAAAAATCTATTCCACGTCAAACAGGGATGCGACACACATCTATACATAAGCTCAGTCTCAGCTCAAATAGTTAAATAATAATTCACCGTCTTCAATCTCTGACCCTAGATCTTATATAATACCTATCTCAAAATCAATCACCTGTATAATATCATCAGACAAATCCTCGATTCCACTATTCATCACGTTGTTTATCAGTAGTTCAAACATGATCAAACCTCAAGCTTCATCCCGGTGTTCACAGTCGTTATCAAGCGCGTTTACAAATATCATCCTCAAATAATTTAATTTTTATTTATTTAACCCTCAAAACTGTTATTTCATCATCTGAACCTCCTCTCACTTATACATAGCTACTCCTCTACCATTTCCTTATTATTTATCAGTCCTCAGCAAATGAACAACTTATGATATCAAACACATCTCCTAAACATAAACATACTCTTCGATACAAATCAATATTTTAATAACGCATCATCATTTCACAATACTCAAACCTGCTCCTCTTCATCCATCAAGGTGTATCTACTAAAATGTAATAAACCCTAAGATTTCACATGACACTTAACCACAAAATCTCAATGATTAATCGTACCCTTAACTAAGCCCATTCCATTCTCAACCCTTAAATTTCAATGTACCTATAAACTCCCTCACCCAAAATAGGTATTTTGTGTATATTTTATATTATTATATTTATTATAGATGTTGAATTTATTTTGAATATTCTCTTAGTTAATTAGAAAATAAATTTTTTTAGTATATTTACTTATATAAATATTTATTTAGAATTATTTTTAGGCTATTTTAGATTATTGGGATTTTTTCATAATTTTTAGTTAATTAAAAACTAGTAACACTAATTTTCTAGGACTTTGAAGAATTTATTTTATATTCAAACTTAATTAAAAATATTCCAAACTTTTATTTTAGGTTCTAAATAATAAAATATATTTTCTAGAATTTTTTGGGAATTTTCTGATTATTTTTAGCATTTATTTTGAGTTAATTATGAAAAAATGAATTAAAAACTAATTTCGGAAAAAAAAAACCCAAAAAGTAATTAATTCTGCCCAGTCAGCAAACAGGGGGCCCACTTGTCAGTCTCCCACAGCGAACAATGCCGGGCCCGCCTGTCAGTGACCGCAGGGTGAAGCCGAGCCGACCTCGAGCCGAGCCGAGTCAGAGTTCGACTCGGACTCAGCTGAGCCGAGCCGCGTGAATATCTGACCGTTTGATCTGAGCGGGGAGTCACAGATGGCTGCCATGTGGCAGAATCCGAGCCGCGGCTACTCTTTATCTCTCCTCTATATATGTAATAGTTTAAGTTATTTTCTAGGATTTTTCTTGAGCCAATTTTTGGAGAATTGCCATCTAGGGTTCCTTCATCTTCCAGAAGCCATTGCACATAGCTCCGGACTCCAAACGAGGCCTAGTTTTTTTTGTTAGAATGATATTGAGGTTAGATTTCTGATTATATAAATTTTTTACGAAATTATGAGTATTAAATTCTGGAAAATTCGTAGAGCACAGCATATCCGAAAATAGACGTGTTTCGATGTTTTCGCGATTCCGGGAGAACCAGGAATCAGAATCATGAACCGTTTAAAGTTTAGGAAAGCTAATGTCGAGATCATCGACATATATTTTTTCCAGAATTTAATTCGAAGTATTTACATACTGTTAATTCTGTAGAACTTCTAGGTTAGAATTTAACCATCGGTGCACAATACAAAATTTGTATGTGCCATAATTCCCAAACGAATTTGAATTCGGATGAGCCGTAAATTCCAGTATATTTTTTACGCTGAAATCTACAGGAAATAATGCATGAAAGTTGAGTTTGTGTCGGTTGACTTTTTGGTCAATAGATCGCCTCGATTTGCGTGCCATGAGTCTCGAGTTGATAAAATTTAGTTTCTTTGGATTGAATTTAGGAATTAACATAAAAATCAGAATAATAAGATTAAAATAGGATTTTAGAATAATTATTCCAGAATTAAATAAATTAAAATAAATTATTTTTTGACGTGATAAATTTGTAATACATAGGCTATTTGGACTGTGACTTGGACTTTGATTCATACCAGCAGCAGGACCCCAGGCAAGATACCTTGCCAAATTGTTTACAGTATTTTACATGCTTAGTATATTTTTGTATATTTATTGCATTCTGTTTATTCATTGCATGTGCAGTTTCCTTCAGTCATTACTATATATTAGATTTGTTGACACACACTTGACACTTAGTATCATAGAAGACAATCATTAGGCGTATGGGCTTTTAACCACTCTGGTAAACCGTAGTATATAGTTCGCACTACGGGCGTGTGTCGCACTGGTCGCTACCCCCACGGTATATCGATTTCTGGAGTCTCGCTGGTCGCTACCCCCGCGGTATGTCGATTTCTGATGTCCATTGACGGGTGTGTGAGTTGTGAGGTAGATCGAGTAGCCTACCCCTGTCCATACATCGAAAAGTTGTCCTCATTTGTATTCATATAGATGGTCTTGTACAGCGTACTTATTTATTTTCAAATAATATGCATGTTTACTGTATTCAAATTGGCTCGTATTTTCTGTATCTTGTTACGTCCCTTTGAGGACCTGGTCCTCTGCCAGGTGTATCTGTTCTTGAGTAATTGCAGGAGCGCAGATTTGGATGATTACTTGTGTTGCGAGGATGTCTTCTCTTCGAGCCCATGGTCGTTAGCTGGTATTCCTATATTGTATTTGTTGTGTTGTACTTTTTCCATTCGAGTTGGTAGTGGATTTGTTTACATCCAACTATCATCCTTAGATATTTATGTTGAGATCTAGTTATATAGATGCTGGTTATTATTTATATCTGATTTTTGCGGATGAGATTTAGATTATACCCTGTGACTTGTGATACATTTTATACCACTTGTGCACTTGATATTCATATTACAGCGTACGTGTGGATTTGGTTTCCATATATTGGAGTTGCCATATCCATGCGGCTGGCATGCTTACGTGTCCTAGTCCTACGTATTTTTGGGACTGGAGCGTGACAGTACCTGTAATTTCCAAGCCTCGAAGTGTATATTTTATAACATCATACCCCAACTCCATGCTTACCCATTAATTTCATGAAGAATAAACCCTAAATTCCCATTCATTTCCTCAAACCCTAACTCCTTGTACATCATAATTTCAATTTAAAACTTATGAAAATAAATCCTAAACTCAATATTAAAACCCTAATCAAACATACACACATATATGCTCCAAGTTATACTACAATACACAACTATAAACCCTAGCTAATAACACATATATATAATCAAAGAGAGGGGGAGGGAGTCGTATACCTCAGCGAGGTTCGCTGGCCGGAGGGGGTGACAGCGAGGTGGGGGAGATCCTGGTGACAGAGACTGAGGAACTGGTGGTGATGCTGCCGGTGGTTCTGCTCAACCGAAGATGGCTCGACTCACCTAGAGGTCGACATCTTCAGAGACAATAGGTCGAGCACTTCGACGAGTCGATCGGAATAACGATCAGTGCATCGGAGACTAGTCTTTGTCGTTGGCTCAAATCATTGCGATGGAATGGTCGAGAGCGATCGGGACGTCGATGTCCGTCGGGAAGGAGATGATCGGAGCTCAGGTATGTGTCCGTTGCTGCGCCATTGAAGTCGAACCTCCGGATGCAGTCGCTCATGACCGCATCGTGCTCGACGTTTATCCTGAGGCTCGCCAGAACTGGGTATTAATGGTGATCATGATGGGGATGCGGGAGGTCGACGGCCAGAGGTGGTTGGCCGACTGGGGGCCGGAGTCGACAGCAGCAGCGGGTAAGGATCGACGTCGGGCAGCTCGGCTGATCGTCGTGGCTCAGCTGCAGTCAGGAGGTCGGATGGGGTGGAGTCGAGGGGGACAGTGCCGGAGCCGCGGGGGGCTCGACGCTGGAGAACAGCGGGTTACAGCGGGCAGAACAGTGGCCTGAACTACGGTGGCTGCGCCGGAGAACGCTTGGCCGGAGCTATGCTCGGGGGGAAACTAAGAGGGACTGGGAGCAGACCTCGCACGAAGGATCGGAGGGCTGGATCAGGCACCGGGCGTTCGGGACGGCGCTCGAGCAGCCGGTGCTGAGGAAGATCAGAGAAGAAGAAGGAGATCCGCCATTGCTTCCGTTCTCGGAGAGGTCTCCTGATTCCATTTGTGTCGGTGGAGGAGCTCGCCGGAGTGAAGTCGTGCTGGCTCGAGGGGGACGGCTCGTGGGGTGGCCGGCTCGACAGTAGCCGCTGGATTCAGCGGGGATCCGGCCGCTCGATAGTGTCTCACCGAGGGGTGGTACAGTGAGTCAGGCGCTTCGAGGGGGTGGCGGCCGTAGTGGCTTGGCACAGTCGGCTGACCGGAGGGCTCAGCAGGGGATGGGAGTCGGGTCTCCAAGCATGAAGAAGGAAGGAAGAAGGAGAAGAAGAAGAAAGCAAGAAGAAGAAGAAAAGAATAGGAAACAACAACCTACGGTTTTGAATGGAGAAGAGGGAGAAGAGAGAGAGAGAGGGGGGTTTCCCATACCTAGGGATTAGGGCCGGCCTTGGGGTTTGTGAGGGTGAGGGTGTGGGTGAGTTGATGGGATATTTTATAGGGGATTGAGAATTGGATGGAGGGTGGTGATGTTGCCATTCAAAATAGAGGGTGGAGATTTGTCATGAAGAAAAGTTGGTTTCTTCATGAAGGGTGGTGAATTGATGGATGAGAATAGGACCCCATTTGGTGACCTCTCCATTGTTCATGGCCAATAGGGTGATGACACATAAATTCATTAATTACAACTTAGCCCCGTAAATTCGAAAAATTGCACGGACACATAAAATGACACAAAAATTGTGGAGAAAAAATATGTTTAGTAATTTTTATGGTGAGAGGGTATTGTGCGTTAAGCACGGATTTAATTAAAATGGCATTGGGATTTATTAAGGATTAAAAATGGAATTTACAAAGTTGGTATCCCCGATTTAATTAGAAATAAAATGTCCCGCGAATTTAAATTAAATGGGGGCACTTGGGGTCAAAATCCGGAAATGACGCAAAGGTCAAAAATGGTGGGGGCTTGGAGTCAGTCTTGGACCCTTTAGTTGGTCCGGCTCAACGGGTTAAGTTGGTATATCAAAATTTAGGGTAACGACACAAGTGTCCGACACGAAATTAAATATGGATTACGGTTTCAAAAAATTATGCAATTAATTTAGAGCACAACGAAAAGCTGATTTTGATCGACGAAAAAGTCCAGTGCCTAATTTGGCGGGTCTAGTCAAAAGTAAAATAGCCCGATAAAATTTATGGGCTGATATTGGGCTCCGAATAATCAAGCAATGATAGGGCGCGCCAAGGGTCTTAATTAAATGAATTAAATACCAGATAAAATTATCTCTACTCTAAATCTCGACATCTACTACCAAAAACCAAAATTTTCAAATCCACCCTAACTATCTACAGAATAAATCGAGGGGGTTTACACCAAGATTAACTCCCCCTTCTATTTGTACAACCTAATTCCTAACTCTAATTTTTATTCAACTCCCTCATTGGAAACTTGACCCTTGGATAAAAAGATCCAAGGGATGCTATTGATTTCAATCTCTTTAACTTATTTCTCACTGATTTATATATCCCCTTATTGAAGTCTCTCTCTCTCTCTCTCTCTCTCTATATATATATATATATATATATATATATATATATATATATATATATATATATATATATATATATACTGTGGTAGTAATGGAGAACCATGTCCTCTATCATCCCCCTTCGATTCATCTTCTCATTCTTCCCTAGCCTTTTCTAAAAAAATCCCTAGGCATAACCTTACTCCTCTCCTTCTCGAGCCCCATATCCTACTCTCTTCACCTTCTTCTTCTTCCTCTCCAGGTCCAAGCGGGGGTTGTATTGGTTGTCACGTCGCATACCTATAATACTGGAGAGCATGGGCGGTACAAGTCTATCTACGCATGTTGGAGTACGTCGACACCCCTAAGATACAGTTACGGTTGCATAAGACACGAGGATTACACTATAATCCAACAGTCCAAGCTAGGTCAAGCAAATCCTAGATGCCTCAATCATAGATTAGTTTATAATCAACATAAAGTAAGACCATCACAATAATAACAGTAAAGCATTCCAAACTATCAACATATATATGATATGAAAATACTAATACAAAATAGAATACTAACAAGACTATAATTATACATGATCATGTCTAGCTGCAATCTTGAATATACAATCATGGTGCTCTATCACATGAATATTATCTAACACATGTTCGATGGCTAAACTTTGCAAATAAAAAATAAAATAAAATATGCAAGTAGAAGATGAGAGAAGAAACCCACTCATGTTCTCAATTGGGGATATTTCGACTATGAACTATCAAGCGACAATATGAAAGATTCTAAGGATCCGCTGTGAGATCTGACCAAACAAAACTAGTACGGTTAACCCCATATAGCAAGTACCACAAGGAAATGTCTATGATATACTAAAACTAGCATGCAAGAAGATACAAGATAGAAGGAAGGAGAATAAAAATAGTAAAGAATAAGTTGAGTAGGAATAATATAGAGTGGACAAGATATAAGCAATACAACCCATCGGCCAATCATCAATTTATACCTTGATATCGTTAACAAGTTAGGGTTTTCACTAGTCTTGGTTATTATAGTAAATTAGGAAGAGAAAATGGAAGTGATGACAAATGAAAGTATACCAGTCAATAGTGAGATCACAGGAATTGATGTTTGCAACGGTCCAATCTTCATACATAAAACTGCTGATTTATTTTTGTTAACGAACTATGAATGAGCCAAAATATAAAATAAAAAATTGTTTGAGTGCGCTTCTTGTATCTTACAACAATCATATCTATTGGAATAAGTTAACAATATAAAACGCTTTATTATTAGCAAGGTTCTTGAAATAGTTAATAATAGCAAGCTTGTGAATATAAGTAACACCTCCATTCATGTTAATTTGTGGTACATATGGAGTTAGAATAACAAATGATAAGTTCCTTATTCATCTTTAAAATTTCACATTTTAAACCATCTAGCACTTTAAAGACTAATTGCTTCAATGCTTTAAATTTTGCCTAAATAAAAGTGAAAAGCCTCATCCCATCTACTTAACACATGCTACACTAACTTTTTTTTGTTTCCTCCCGTAAATAAGATAATAACTATTATCAGTTAATAATCTAGATATGACTCTTTCTTTGTAGGAATATAACTTGTCAAAGTTCAGATCCACTTTAATAGAGTCTGTTAGCTTATTTTTAGAGTTGAGTTGTTAGCAGTAGTGGCTGTATAAATGTGAGTGTAGTTGTTTTTTTATCATCAGTGAGAAATAAAATAGAAACAAACAGTTGCTTCAATAGTTCTCTGTCAATCTTCCTGTAGGTTACAACTCGCTGCTTGTAGCCAACATCTGGTATCAGAGCAGGGTGTAAGCCAAAGTACCTTCGGCTCAACAAGATGTCAATCGTCGAGCACTCGACGGCGCCAGCAACAAAGGAGGCAAGCATAACCTTGCACTACCCGATGCTGACATCTAGCAACTACTCCACTTGGGCAATCAAGATGGAGGTCTTCATGGAGGCTCAAGGCGTTTGGGACACCATTGAACCCGCGGCCGGGGTGGTCTTAGAAAAGAAAAGAGACAAGATGGCGTTGGCGTGCATTTTTCAAGCTGTCCGCAAGGAGATCCTACTCCAGCTGGCCAAGCATAAAACGACTAAAAAAGCTTGGAAAAGCCTGAAGACAATGTACCTCGGCGTTGATCGGGTGAAGAAGGCAATGATTCAAACCTTGAAGAGTGAGTTTGAGGTTTTGTGTATGAAAGAGACAGATTCCAACGATGAGTTTGCGGGGAAATTGACGACCCTTGCAAACAAGATTCGTGAATTAGGAGACAAGATGGAGGACGTTGTCATCGTCAAGAAGCTGCTCATCTCTGTCCCAGATAAGTACCTGCAGGTCGTTGCTGCGATCGAACAGTTTACGGATGTGGAGACCATACCGGTCGAGGAAGTGATCGGCCGCCTCAAAGCGTACGCAGAACGCATACGAGATCTAGGCGAGAGCAACAATGGATAACTCATGCTTATTCACGCTGAGTGGCAGGAACGGTTGAAGAAAGGCAGCACTGATTTTTCGTCGAGCGGAAAGGGGCACTCTAGCGACGACCGGGGCCATGGTGAGCCCCGTAGACGTGGCCGCGGGCGCGGTAGGGGTGGCCTTGGTGGCCAAATAGCGCAATACCAGGAGGGTGAGGGGACTCGCGATTCAAGCTCCAACTAAAAAAAAATCAAAAATCAAGTGCTTCAATTATAAAAACTATGGGCACTATGTGTCGGAGTATCACAATAAACGTTATGATAAGGAGGAGAACCTCGCACGAGCGCAAGATGAGAAGGTCGCGTTGCTGCTGAGAGAGACTCAGGAGGAGACGCCTGACCTCGTCATGCTCAATGAAGAGAAGATAGTACTAGACTTGCGAAGTGCTGGAGAAGTGCAGGCCGACACCGATGTGTGGTACCTTGACAATGGCGCTAGAAACCACATGACGGGCCACCAAGGAAAGTTCAAGGACCTTGATCAGGACATCACCGGTGTCAAGTTCGACGATGGCTCAACCGTGTATATTAAGGGCAGGGGATCAATCCATTTCCAATGCAAGAATGGCGAACAACGTCTTCTATTAGAGGTATACTTCATTCCGAGTTTAAGAAGTAATATATTGAGCCTTCGTCAATTAACAGAAGATGGAAGCAAGGTGGAGATTATCGGTTCCTACTTGAGGGTGTTCAACAGGAACGACATTCTGCTGATGAAGGTGAGGAAATCACCTAACCGCCTGTACAAGATAGCTCTTGAATCTTGTAGGCTGATATGTCTAATGGACAAAGTACAAGACCCAGCCTGGTTGTGGCATGCAAGGCTCGGGCACGTAAATTTCTTCGCGCTCAAGATGATAGCAGAGAAGGGAATGGCCACCGGGCTGCCGAAGATTTCTTATCCAAACCAGCTCTGTGAAGGGTGCCTCATCGCTAAACAAGCACGACTACCGTTCCCTCTACTGGCAAGCTTCAGAGCCGAGAGGCCACTACAACTTGTGCATGCTAACATTTGTGGCCCGATTACACCCGCTACACTTGCAGGTGATAAGTACTTTCTCCTACTTGTTGATGACTTCAGTCGCATGATGTGGGTGTATATGCTCAAAGAAAAGAGTGATGCCTTTAATGCTTTCAAGAAATTCAAGTCTCTTATAGAGAATGAATGTGACAGCAAGATGAAGACACTAAGAACTGATCGAGGAGGTGAGTTCCTGTCCAAGGAATTCACAAGCTTCTGTGAAGGCAAAGGCATACAATGATACCTCACCGTACCATATACGCCACAACAAAATGGCGTAGTGGAGTGCCAGAATCGCACCGTGATGGCCACGACAAAGAGCTTGCTCAAGAGCACGCATGTTCCTAGAAGTATGTGGGTCAAGGCGGTCAGACATACTATGTACCTGCTCAACCGATTGTCAACTAAAGCTCTCAGTGCGCTCATACCGTATGAAGCCTGGACTGGTAAGAAACCAAACCTCGAACACTTAAGGATGTTTGGATGCGTCGCACACATGAAGACTGCAGGTCCTCATCACAAGAAACTTGATGACCGAAGCACGCCATTGGTGTACCTTGGCGTGGAAGAGGGCTGCAAAGCACACCGTCTCTATAATACTCAACGTAGCAAGATCCATGTGAGAAGGGATGTCGTATTCGAGGAAGAAAGGAGATAGGATTGGAACAATGATGATGGTACTGAACCACAAGGCTGGGTAGAACTCTCAGTCGAAGATCCTGTTGTCGAGATAGTGATCACTCCACAGAGAGCGGTGGGCACGGCTATGCACACGCCGGAGGGCACAGGAGACATGATAACCCCTATGACGCACGGAGTGGCAACGGCGTCAAGGAAGCCTACTACACCACAAGTTGCGGCCTCAACTTCAAGTGACTCACCCACATCGACGGCAGACTCGAATGAGCCAAGGAGATACCGCTCAATTGTTGACGTATATGCTGAAACTAAGGAGACATTTCTTGATCCAGAGATGCTGTTTTTGTCGGCTGAAGAACCGACAAACTTTCAAGACACTTGAATATGAATGACGGGAAGTTATGAAGAAGGAGTTTGTAGCCATTGAGAAGAATAGTACTTGGGTGCTTACTGAGTTACCATCTGGGCACAAACCCATCGGTTTAAAATGGGTATATAAGGTGAAGAGAGACAGTGAAGGCAAGATCCTAAAGCACAAAGCTAGACTTGTAGCAAAGGGCTATGTATAGCAACATGGAGTTGATTTTGATGAAGTGTTTGCTCTAGTTGCCAGACTCGACATAGTTCGCTTGATTATCGCCCTCGCAGCCCAGCACGGATGGGAGGTTCACCACTTGGATGTTAAATCTACGTTTCTGAATGGTGACCTCAAAGAGGAGGTATATGTAGCTTAACTTGAAGGCTTTGTCATCAAGAACCAGAAGCACAAGGTGTACAGGATGTCCAAGGCTCTCTATGGCTTGCGGCAAGCATCGAGGGCCTGGAACACACGCCTGGACAGCTACTTAAAGGAGCTGGGATTCATCCGATGCACTCAAGAGCATGCTGTGTATACGAGGAGCAATAAAGAGGGTGCACTCATTGTCAGAGTGTACGTTGATGACTTAATCATCACAGGCACAAGAGCAACTGTAGTAAAGATTTACAAGCAGTAGATGATGCAAAAATTTGAGATGAGTGGTCTTGGGTTACTCTCCTACTACCTTGGTATAGAGGTAGATCAACAGGGTGATCGCATTACACTGAAGCAATCATCATATGCGAAGAGAGTTTTGCAGTAGTTTGGAATGGGAGATTGCAATCCGACCAGGTATCCTATGGAAGCTAAACTGTAACTCAGCAAGAACCTTGAAGGAACACCAGTCAATCCGACACAATATAGGCGTATCATTGGCTGTCTCAGGTACTTAACTCAAACTCGTCCGTATATTTGTTATGCTGTCGGAATGGTGAGTAGGTACATGGAGAAGCCAACAAAAATGCATCACCAGGCTGTGAAACAGATCCTCAGATATGTGAAGGGAACACTTGAGTATGGACTCATGTATGGAAGAGGACATGGTGAAGATGAACTGTACGGATTCACCGACAGCAACTTAGCCGGAGATGTCAACGACAGGAGGAGCACCCGCGGAATGACGTTCTACCTCAACAAGAACCTGATCACTTGGGTGTCTCAGAAGCAGAAAACTGTCGCATTGTCCTCCTGTGAAGCTGAGATCATGGCGGCAACGACTGCAGCGTGTCAAGCTTTGTGGCTGAGGAATCTGGTTAGTGAAGTGACTGACCGTGAACCTAAGCCAGTCACGCTCTATGTCTGCAATTGCGTTGATGAAGAATTCAGTGTTTCATGGGCACAATAAGCACATTGATACTCGCTTTCATTTCATTCGCGAGTGTGTTGAAAGAGGGCAGATAAATGTGGAGTTCCTGAGCACTGGAAAGCAACGTGCCGACATTCTCACGAAGGCTCTCGCCAAAGTGAAATTTGCTGAGATGCAGCAGGTGCTTGGAGTTATCAACCTTGATCAAATCTAGATTAAGGAGGAGAATATCAGTTAATAATCTAGATATGACCCTTTCTTTGTAGGAATAGAACTTGTCAAAGTTCAGATCCACTTTAATAGAGTCTGCTAGCTTGTTTTTAGAGTTGAGTTGTTAGCAGTAGTGGCTATATAAATGTGAGTGTAGTTGTTTGTTTATCATCAGTGAGAAATAAAAGAGAAACAAACAATTGCTTCTCTAGTTCTCTGTCAATCTTCTTGTAGGTTAAAACCCACTGCTTGTAGCCAACAACTATCATAAATCATCAAAAACTTGTTTTGCTTTGATTGAATTGGGAAAGGGTTTCAGAAGGTTTATCACCTAGCCAGTTTGTTTTAGATTTGGAATAAAACATGGGTACTTTCCTTTATTTGCAAGTAGTTATGGGGACATCTTCTAACTCATGCTCACTTCATTTCCAGGAGTACCAGACCACAAGCTTTTAATTAAGTGCAATAGTAAGGTATGACTTATGAGGGACAACTTGATGAGTCTCTTTTTGACATGACTATTTTTTTTTCCTTCTGATTATAGCCTCCTTCCTAACATAGATTTCTATAATTTGGGTACTAGATTTTTATTGTGCAGTCTGGACAAGCCATACTCTAGTACTAATAATCTGGGTTTTATTTTTTTGTTTATGGTATTTATAATCAGTTTGGAAATTCTATACTCTGATATTGCACCAATTATTTTTTGGTTCTTGGTTGGCTATTATCCTTCATGGATAATTTTATATATAGTAGTTGCACTAACATTTGAGCCTACTATCTGAGACTTGTTTGGTTTCAGCACTATGCACTATTTCTATGGCATAACATTTCTATTTTGTAGCACAAAACTATTGTTTGAAACTGGTTTGACGTGTGTATTGTTTAAGCTCTAATTCTTAATTGGAGTGCTTGACAATTTGGTTTGGTAGGGTACTTTGATTTGATGGTGGATTTCTTTTGATTGATTGGCTAGATTTATCGTATTTCGTTATGTAGCTTGGTTATTTTATGTACTTGTATCGGAGCACGATGATACGTAGTTTGACTTTGAACATGGTATCAAAGTATGCAAGCACTCCTCTCTGTGTAGCTCGGCTTTACATGATTTTTGTTTGAGCTAAGCTCTTATCGGTTGCGTGATGTAATATG
Source organism: Iris macrosiphon (assembly GCA_036927795.1). NCBI lineage: Eukaryota > Viridiplantae > Streptophyta > Magnoliopsida > Asparagales > Iridaceae > Iris > Iris macrosiphon. Next base: position 29,816,351 of record JAYESA010000004.1, on the reverse strand, counting down.
TTTGTGTTTTTTAAGATCTTTATTACATACCTCCTAGATAGTTATGTGCTCGAGCTAATAGAGAGCTTTCCTTCTGGCGTTTAAGGCAAACTAGTGATCCTAGACGTGGTTTTGCAATAGTGGAGAAACATCATATTGGAAGCTTAACACCTATGCTTGGCGACAAGAAGGTTGGAAAAGAACAAAACTAGCCACCACTAGGATGTCATGGCTATGTTTGGCTTATGCATGGTTATTTTGATGAAGGAGATGATGATGATAAGGTACGTAAATGTCTTCTCTTTATTATTCTAGTTCTTATTAAAGTTTATATTTATGTATTTATTTATATTCAATTTTACAATTATGATTTTCTCGATTGAAATTTCAGGATATGGGCCATTATTGCAGTTCTGTCAAGAAGAAATGCAAGAATGAGAAATATTTATCCGACTTTTCCACCTAAAGTCCAATCACAACAAGTCCAAGTTCAATCCAATACAATTTTGTAGTAGTGTTTGTTGGTGTTGTTTCATTTGGACTAGTAAAGATAGTCCCACATTGGCTACACCACCAAGTGAGTATCTCAATATAATACTTTGTATGAGTTGATGTGTGCAGATCGGATGTGGTGGGGCACATGGATGTCATATTGGGGTATTTTTCTAGGAGGAAAAAGAATTAACTCCTCATGAAAGTATTTATACTTTTTGTCATGCTCTTGAAATTATTTCCATAAAAGCTATTGCGACTAGGACTCGGACTCGGACTCAAGGACGCAAAGTGGCACTTTGTTGGCACACTTTGCACTTAGCACGACGGCATCGTCGTTTGGCGCTTGTGTGCATTGATATGCGCGAGTTGCACGCGGGACCGCTTCTGCTGCCGCATGCATTGCTGCGTGAGCGGACGCATGTGAGTGCGCGAGTTGCACGAGGGGTCGCATGCGGGGCCGCATGCGGGGCCGCATGGGCGGCCGCATGCGTGGCCGCATGGGCGGCCGCACGCGTGGCCGTATGGACGGCCGCTTGGGCGGCCGCATGAGCTGCTGCTTGGGCTGCCGCATGGGCTGCTACTTGGGTTGCCGCATGCGCTATTGTTTGCGCTGCTGCGTGAGCGGCCGCATGTGAGGTTGCTTGCTTGGCCGCTGCTTTCAGATATATTTGAACGATTATGGAAAGATATGTATAGTTATTCAGATCCATTTTTTGTGGGATTGGAAATTAATTCGTGCCTATCTTTTAGGAAATCACAATTAATCTGTTACTATCTTTCCGTAACTAATGGACGGCTAGGGTTTCTACACTCTCTCTATAAATACTATCTTCGTGCCTCTTTGAGAACTAACTTCAAAAATTAGGAGACAAAGAGAGTTGTTGCTGCCGCCGCCATTGGAGTCTAGGAAGTTTACGAGTCCGAAAAAGAGGTAACAACGAGCGTTTCAGAAGTTCTACGTGAACTTGCTGGTTCCTGAAAGCAGATCGTATGGGGTCGAATCTTGCTTTGAGCAACGGTGATCTTCATCACCCCAGCAAGCAGATTTTCTTCTTCTCATTTCTCTTCTCTTCTTCTAGTTGTAATTTGTTCTATCCGTCTACAACTTCGAGTGCAAGGAAGAACATAAAGTATTTTTTCTGATTCCTTTGTAATCTTGAGAGCAAGTTGTAATCAAAATCTTTATATAGTTCTTCATGGTGATCGAGAAAAGTCAGAATGAGAACTTTTGTGTGAACCTCTGATCTCGACCACGCGTACTTCCATCTTTGGCTAAGTCTCGGGAATAACAATCTCAAAGCAAGATCCGAAGAAAGATGGAGAACTTTCGATCAAGTCTTCTAGACACACGTTTTCACAAACTTGAGAGATTGACGGAATTCACTTTGAACATTTGGATGAGAGAATGAGTCATTTTTCAAATATTTAAAGTGAGTTGTCGAAACCTATCATTCCCGAGGATGGAGTTGATAGCGTCTGAAGGACGCGCATTACAGTTGGAAGAAAGATTACAAGATGACCAAGGATTGCAGAGTATGATTATAAGGGGATGACCTTGGCGCATGACAGACCTTGGCGTATAGCAAGACTTGGCGCATGGAAGTGCATTGGAGGTCTTGGCTTCTTAGCGCATTATGGCTTATGCGCATGGATTGGCGCATGGTAGCCTATGCACGTGAAGGTCACAACACAATACAGGACTTGACTCATAGCTGGAATTAGAACTTGACAGTAGAACCAATTCGAACAAATATAGCAAGGTATAACTAAACTTGGTTCCTTTGATTACTTAACTTGGTTGCTATGATTGCGCAGGTTAAGTCCTATGGCGTGGTTGCTGACCAGTGGATGAAAACTGGTGCATCAAGCCACATGTGCTTTAGGAATAGATGTTGATCAAGGTTGAACCTTTCAGTGGTGAAGGTCTTGATGGCAAGCAAGGATCAAGCAGAGGATCTGGGTATTGAGACAATGATTTTGAACTTCGAGAAGTTACAGTCAAAGAAGTGCGTGTATCAATGTACCAGTGATTACCAATGAGCTAATCTCAGGAAGTCTGGTGCAGACTTGAAAGTGAACATCCATAGTCGCCAGATGATGATATCTTGGCAGCATATATACTTTGAAACAAGGTGTTCAATATCAAATGGATGTTCGAGCTTCTGCTTGTAAGAAAAGTCTCATTGTAAGAGTTGTGGACTCCAGACTAGGACATGTACTTCGTACTGCAAGATGTTTAGTCTAGGATTTATTTCCAAATGTGGGGGTAAGGAGGTAAAAAAGTGTAAGGTCTCTGCGCAGGCAAAGATCGCAAGAAATCCGTTCAAATGGGTAAACTGAAGTACATATCTTCTGGAGTTGGTTCACTCAGATATCTGTGACTTCAAGCAGTTCTCCACAAAGGCCAAGAGAAAGTACTTTATTACTTTCATCTACCACTACTCGAAGTACGCGTTTGTCTATCTTCTCAAGTCAAAAGACGAAGCATTCGAGAAGTTCAAGGAGTTCGGAGTTGAGTCTGAACGTCAAATGGGGCAACAACTCAAGAGACTCAGAAGTGATCAAGGCAGAGAGTATAGGTCTATTGAATTCGTATCATTCTACAAAGAACATGGAATTGTTAATGAGACAAATGCTCTATATTCTTATCAATCAAATATAGTAGCTAAAAGGAAGAACAAGACGTTGACAGAAATGATGAACTTAATACTGTTGACTATGGGTCTTCCAAACTACTTTTGGGGAGAAGCTGTGCAGACGGCTACGTTCATTCTGAATAGAGTGCCATACGCAATTTTCGATGTCACTCCTCAGGAACTCTGGTTCAGTGTCAGACCCAACTTGAACGTCATTCGAGTGTGGGGGTGTTTGTGAAGCTTCTGGAATGAAAAGAAGTTGGAATCGAGGACTACGAAGACAATCTTTCAGGGTGATGCTGAGAAGAATGATGCTTAAATATTTATTGATATTGAATCTAATCATATCATTGAATCTCGCGACACAAAACTCTTCGAAGATAAATTTGTAAGGCAAAAGAACATTGTTATCGCGGATATACCGAAAAATAGTGTGGGTGCACAGGAGGATGCAGCTTCCAACGGAGATGTAGTCCTTGAAGAAGTTGTCATCCCAACAACAACGATCGAACCAGAACTCGGATAACCGATGTCTAAGCGAGTGAGGAGAGTGAAGAACTTCGGAGAAGATTTTCTCACCTATCATGTGGAAGCAGATCCGGTTACCTATGATTAGGCGATGAAGACCAGAGATGCTATTTTCTGGAGGGAGGCTATAAATAATGAGTATGACTCAATAACCTCCAACCACACTTGGGTGTTGGTCAATCTGCCTGAAGGAGATAAACCAATCAGATGCTTATCAAATCTTCAAGTCGATAAAGATGAAAGCAGATAGAACTATTGAGTTCAAGACTAGGCTATCCCCCTAGGGATTTTCTCAGACAATAAGGATTGAGTTCTTTGGCAACTTGATGATGGTGTTATAAGATCAGGATGATGATTGTCGTAGCTTCTATTCACAAGCTGATTATTTATCAGATGATGGAAAGACAACAAGTCTTAGATGAAGACAGTCATGAGAGATTCACGGACAACAGTCAAAATTATTGTCTTTCAGGTTTGAAGACAGTCTGCGAGTTGGTGATATCTTGATACGGCCTGAAGCAATTTCTAGGATGTGGCAGCAGGAGTTTGACAAGTCATCTAGTCAAAGTTATCACAAGATCAGCGAGACGGACAAGTGTGTGTACACAAAGTTTGCTGATAATAGAGGAGTCATCATTTGTATCTATGTGAACGACTTGCTAGTCCCAGTTGTGGACATAGAAGTGTCACTAGAATAAATATGTTATTTTTTTAAACTCATGACATTGGATTGTGGATGTCATCCTGAGGATAAAAGATAATTCGGATGCCAGGTGGGCTTGCTAAGTCACAAGCTCTCAGCATGAAATATTGATCACACGCTTTGGTTATCAGGGACGATACTCCTCAGGTGTGACATGGATATGAAGCCAAATCCAAGGAAAAGTGTCAGATAGTTGGTGTACTCGAGCATCATCAGTTGAATGATTCAAGCTGCGTGTACCACCAAGCCTGACATGGCTTTTGCTGTAGGGATGCTGAGTCAGTTCACAAGTAATATATGTGTTGAATACTGAAAGCTATAAAGAGAGTCGTCAGAATTCTCAAGAGAACTTAGTAATATATCCTACGCTACAACAGCTATCTAAATATGAAGGAAAGCTTCGGTGCTGTCAGTTGGTGCTCAGGAAAGAAGAGTGAAAGATCCACAGGAGGACATGATTTTTCAGGGGTGGTGCTGCTATATCGTGGAAGTCAAAGAAACTGTCTTTACTCTCAGAGTTCTTTGCACTATCAAACTACAACAAGTAAAGCAAAATGGCTCTGGAAGCTCTCAGATGATCTTTTTTTGGTTGGTACACAGATTCGGGTGATACCGACATACTGTGAAAATCAGGAAGCTACAGCAGTGGCATCTGTTTATCTCTTCAACAGTTTAAAGTAAACTTTGTGGATATAACATAGGACACTGAATGAGCGCAGATTGTGTGGATCATTATAGTGATTTTTTGTTTCTCTTCTACCATTCTAAAATTGAATAATAAGATGAAGAGTCATCTTCATCTTATTCGTAAGAATTTAGATATAAGGGCAATTCTTGCATAGGTTGGGAAGATTATTTTTGTTTCTCCATTTGTAGTACACTTTTAGCATATGATAATTTAGACAAAAAATCAGAGCTACTACCTTGAACGGTTGTACCGGATCGGGTGGATACAACTATTTCTTCATATAAAACAATTAAACTATCTAAAACAGCCATAATTTTTACTTTCAAACTACCTACGTCAACTCTCATATTATCTTGAAAATCGTCTAATAAAATATATATACACCATCTAATTTAATCTTAGGATCAAAAACTGAAGCCAAACAATATAGAAGAGATATATTACCCCCAATATTTTTTAAATTTGGCATCCATTTTGGCAACAACATAATCAAAATCAGGAACATTTACATATTTATAAAATAAATGAGACATGTTATTGAATTTCTGTTAAAGCTAAAGTAGAAGTTGGATAATAAACTCCAGATAGAATACATGTAGAATTGTAAAATAATTCAAAAAATTCAAAAATAGTAGTATCAATTAACCAATCATTCTCAGTTACCTGATAATCAAAACTGGGATTAGCATTACAATAATGTGTAATAACATCTTTAAACTTAATGGAATATTACAATATTAAATAAGTAGAATTCTATCTATGTGGTGCATTCTTAATAAATCGTCTAAAAGTAATACCATATTGTGTACATAAAATTTTAAAAGCTTGTTGTCTACTTGCAAAAGAGTTCAAAGTATGTAAACATGATATAAGATTTTCTAAATTTAGTTGAAAGAATTCAAGACGTTCTTGTATAATCAAATTAATAATAAGATAAGCACATCTAACATGAAAAAGTCTACCTTCTAACATAGGCGTAAATTGTGTTTTCAAAATATTAATAGAAGTTGTGTTATTACTAGCATTATCAAAAGAAATTGAAACTATTTTATTGTGAATATCATATTCACACACAAATTGCATTATAGCGCCACCAATTACAACGTCGGTATATGAAAATTAAAGACCTTAGACAAATAATGTATTTTTGCAACATCCATCTTGGATATATGTAATGTGCTGTGATATAAATATAAACATAATTTTGCTTAGTAGTCCATATATTAGAAGTTAAAGCTAATTTACTAACATGCATAAAACTTTCTTTCAAGAAGTTTTATCTTTTTGAAAAAAATTCAAAGCCTCTGCTCTATCAGTAGATCTAGAAACTTTAGTAAACAAGGATTAAAGATAATACTTGCATATTTATAATAAAAATTACTCTCACCAAATATAAATGGTTGTTCCTCACATATTATATATCTTGCTAACTCAGTCATGTTACGAGAATTAGAATAAGTAAAGTTACCTAAAGAAGATCCTTGACCACCAGTACTTAGCTGTGTTTGTGCAGCCTGCAGTGTGTCTTTTCCATAGCAACTTTCGTAGTGTCTTTTTAAAGTGTCCGTGCCATCATTTTTTTTTATTTGTAAATTTGCTTACATTTCTTACAACTCGCTTACATTTCTTACATTCCGCAGCTTTAGGTATTGGTTTTTGATCTTTTCTATCTAAAATCGGTACGCGCTCACTATAAGTGACAAATATTTTTTTATAAAATTTTCATAAAAATAATTGTTTCATATTGCCAATATTTGTAGTCGTGGTCATACTCCTAACTTCAGGAGGTGACATTTGTGTCGGTGTCACAGAATCGTGAATATAATTATTTTCAAATATATTATTATAATAATCATAATTTTTATAATGTTGGTTTGAACCTTGTCCATCCATATTTAAAAAAAATAATTTTTCAAAAAAATTTAGAGCTAAATTAGTTACTTCTCTAACAAAAGAAAAGAGAGAGAGAGAGAGGGGGGGGGGGGAAACTCTAATCAGAAAAAAAAAATCTGTAATATTAAAGTTACTTGTAACGTCTGTTAGAAACCTCCAAAAAAAATTAAGTTGGACTCCAGTAATTGCTTTGCTTCTAAACTTTGTAATGGCCTTGCTTCTAAACTTGGTAAGAGAGGGAAGAAATTTTGTTGTGTTTATTTTTCATGAATTATGGACTATTTATAGGATTTTTTTTTGGACCAAATGAACCAAAATACCCTAAAAATAGAGTTGTTATAATGGGTATTTTGGTCATTTATAGCAAAATGATCAAAATACTCCTAAAACGGTCTAAAAACTGCCACTAAATCGGGGGTACTTTAAGTATTTTGGTAAAAATATACCCCAACGGGTATATTCTAAAAAAAATCAGCCAAACCAGACCTGAATCGGGCCGGTCCGGTCCAGGGCAACTGGGCCGACTGAATTGAGCTCATTCCGAACGTGGGCGACAGCAGGCCGGGTCGGGCCGGGCTTATGGGTTGGATCCTCCGACCCAGCCTGGACCCGTGGGGGGGAGTGGGCAGGAGCGGGCCGATCTGTTGACCGGGTGGCCGGGTTTGCCGGACCGGGTTCCGGGCTGCCCACCCTTTTTCACACCTTGACCATTTCTCCCCCCCCCCCCCCCCCTCTCTCTCTCTCTCTCTCTCTCTCTCTCTCTATATATATATATATATATATATATATATATATATATATATATATATAATGAGGGTTGGAAACGGTTCAAAATTTAGCCGTCCAAGTCGTCTATAAATACTCCACTAACTATTTTTAAACAAATAATGAGGTTTGGAAACGACTCAAAATTTAGCTGTCTAAACCGTTTGTAAATACACCACTAACTATTTTTTAAACAATAACTAATTATTTAACTATCTCATATTATTTATTTACAACTAAATAATTCTAACTCAAGTGGTTAAGTTGGGAGATATTTTTTTTTGATTGCTTGAGTTCGATTCCTGTGAACGATAATATTTATAATAATTTTATATTTAAATTTTTTTAATATTTTTTTACGCACGTGCAATGCACGTGTATCTCTACTCTTATAATGAGACTTGGAAACGACTCAAAATTGAGCCCTCTAAGCCGTTTATAAATACTCCAGTAACTGTTTAAACGATAACTAATTATTTAACTACCTAAGATTATTTATTTACAACTAAACAATTTTAACTCAAATGATTATGTTGGGAGGTATTTTTCTTTGTTACTTGTGTTTGATTTCTAGGAACGATAATATTTATAATAATTTTATATTAAAAAAATTTAACAAATTTTTTTATACACGTACAATCCACGTGTATGTGACTAGTATATATATATATATATATATAGCGGTTTTGCACGTCCATTTACTTCTACGATCCAAACAGTCCCTGGAAGTCACTGGACATGTTTTGGTGCCTATTTGTATCAGTTTTAGTATCTTATGCTACAACAAAAATCATATCAGAATGTTCTATTATGGCCAGTTTGGTAAACATGAAGTGGAACTGGATTTGCTGAAATTTCTAGAACTGGGGGGGGGGGGGGGGGGGAAGTACAAATCCATTGTTTGGTTGCTCAGGGAAGATGATTGAATTTTGCATCGATGTTGCTGCTATAGTTTCTGTCCCCTTCCCATTTCCATTCTCCCACATCCTCCTCCAAGGTCTGTGATGTGGGTGGAGAAAGGAGGAAAAAAAATCAAAACAGCAGAAACAAAATGGGTCGATGAGTTCCCAGGCGAGATCGAGCTCGAGGAGTCGTCGACGAGGTTCCAAGCGAGGCTGAGCTCGAGGAACCGTCGACGACGTCGGCTCCACCATCCCAATCAACCACCATGGAGCTCGACGAGTCACTGGAGGTCCACGAGTTCGGCTCCACGAGGCGGTCGGATGGGGGGGTTGAGGGGAGGAAACTCCATATGTTTTTTTTTTGGAGAGATGAATATGTGGGGGAGTCGACAACTGTGTTGTGCTCCACAAAGATGTATAATTAATTAGTATTAACCATTTGTTTTGTTGTATTAATTTGTTTTGAAAGAAAAACTATAGAAAAATAATAATTATAATTATTAGATTAAATAAAAATAAAAATAGTATTATTATTATTATTATTATTATTATTTAGATAAATAATCTCAAAAAAGATTTATATTAATTATGTTAATTAATTATAACTAATATAATTAATGGTGTAATTATGTTAATTTATTATTCAATGAGAGATAATATTTAGATAATTAATATAATACAACTAATATAATTAATGGTTTTTAAGTATGTCAATTAATTAGATAAAAAATCTCAAAAAAGATTTATATTATTTATGTTAATTAATTATAATCAATATTTATTTTTTTATTAAATTAATTATAATAATTTTATTATTATAACATATTTTTTCACTTTTCACTTTTTTATCCTAACCAAACACCTTTGTCCCCTACTAGATGGATAAAAAAGTGCAGAAAATTTTATCCGTTTTCCAAATTGTATCCACTTTTATTATTATGATCAAATTCAAATCCACTTCCTATTTACCAACCGTCCCTTAACATAATATGCAAAAAAAAAAAAAAAAAAAACCTATCCTCTATCCATTGGCCAAAGTATCCCCAGCTCTAATAAAAGTAAATTACTACAAAATCGCAAAAATGTTGTTAAAACAAAACAATAACACAGCTTAAAGAGAGCGACACCACATATCAAAAATCCAATCCCATTTTAAAAAAAGAAGGAAAAACTAAACCCTCCTCTCTATTCTCCCTCCCCTTCCCTCCAATACCTAACGTGCACCCCACAACTGTCGCTCTCCCTTTCAAAAGAGCAGAAACAATAACAGCCCCCTACTACGTACCACCCTAGCCACAGATATTCATTCATGGCATCCTTATGACACAGCTTCCTTCCCCCGGCCCGGTCGTGCCCGACTCCCCCGGCACCGACGTCGACTACCCCTACTTCCCCTACCGCATCCTCGTCCCCTCGAGCAGCGACAGCCGCAGCGTCAGCAGCAGCAGCAGCGGAGGCGGCAGTGGCAGTGGCAGCGGCAGCAACAACGTCCCTCCCCCTCCGCCCATCCCCCCCGTCACCCTCCTCCAGCCCGCCTCCAAGAAAAAGCGCAACCACAAGCCCAAGGTCTTCCGCGTCTTCCGCTCCGTCGTCCGCTCCTTCCCCATCTTCACACCCAGCTGCCGCTTCAACGGCGCCATGGTCCCCCACTTCGGCGTCGGCAGCGGCACCGACGGCCACATCCACGGCGCCCAGCGCATGACCGGCACCCTCTTCGGCCACCGCAAGGCCCGCATCACCCTCGCCATCCAGGAGAACCCCCGGAGCCTCCCCGCCCTCCTCCTTGAGCTCGGCATCCCCACCGCGAAGTTCATGCAGGCAAGGCCACAACTAGCCTGGGGCTGGAGTGGCCACCAGTCCACCCCAAATTTTTTTTTCTTTTATATATATATATATTTTTTTATTTTTTTTCGAAAAAGGTTGAGACCCCTTCGAGAGGCTACAACTCAGTCCGAAGGTCTATATATACAATTCCTGATCCGAATGTCACATCCTAATCCGAAGGCTATATTCCGACCCGAAGACACCAATCCAATCCGAAAACACCACGTCAGAAGGTCTCACGCAGCCGTAGACGCACCGCACCAGCTCCACACCTGCACCAGCATCGCATTCGCGCACCGTCCGGATCGCACCGCACCACGCACCTGCACTACACCCAACCACCACCCGCCACATTAATTCTCAAAAAAAAAAAAAAATTAATGGCACCTCCAGGGTTCGAACCCACGCATAACCTGAAAGTGCATCGGTCTTAACTGCTAGACTAGACTTTTATATATATATGTATATATATAAATATATATGTATATATATACCACTTAATCTAGCCAGCCCATCTCAATTTGTATTTCTGATTCCGCCCTTGCAGGAGATGGGGACGGGGCTGCTGCGGGTGGCGCTGGAGTGCGAGAAGAAGCCTGAGATCAAGGTAAAGCTGCTGGAGGAGCCGCTGTGGACGGCGTTCGTGAACGGGAAGAAGATCGGGTACGGGACGAGGAGGGACCCGACGGAGACGGATCTGAACGTGATGCAGATGCTGCATGCGATGTCGATGGGGGGCGGGGTGCTGCCAGCAGACATGGCGGACCCGGCGGACGGGGAGCTGACGTACCTGAGGGCGCACTTCGACAGGGTGGTGGGGACCAAGGACTCGGAGACGTTCTACATGCAGAACCCCGACGGGAACACCGGACCTGAGCTCAGCATCTTCTTCGTTAGAATTTAGAGTTTGCATGTTAATTTGTTGTGCATGGAGTACTTACATGCCAATATTTGATAATGTCATTCTTTTGGTTGTATGTAATGGAAGAAGAGAGTGGTTTGAATGAAAGTTAAAGGATGAGTTGCTTCATTTATAAGTTAGGGTTTGTGGTGTGGGGAAGAATTGAAGATGGTTACAATTGCTTGAAGTGTGTTCAATTGTGGGGAATTTGTAACACATTGGGAGGGTATTTGTAGTGCTGTGGGAAAATTATCAATCAAAATTTAATTTCTTCCCCTTTAGCGATCGAGGAGCCACTTGCAAGAACTAGCTTGGTGCTCAATTTTCAACCATCAATCACTAACGTAAATTAAGTGTTCATATGTATAACTAACAGAAAAATTATTGTAACGGCTTTTTCGGAATTTTTTAGATAAGTCAAAGTTTGGTAGAATTATTTCTAAAAATACAAAACGTCAAATTAGAAAACCTCTTTCTATCCGTCGTGGCCTATTGTTTACGATGAAAGATTTCTGTTTACGATAAAAAATTTCCGTAGGGATGGACACGGCTCAAATTCTTCCTTTGAAACTTATTCTTCCTTGGAAACTTAGTTCATAATCCGGAAGAAATGATATATTAAAAAAAAAAAAAAAAACTCAGCCTAAAAACATTATTTTATGCTAAAAACGTCAATTACAAAATGTTATTTTATGCTAAAAACGTCAGTAATAAATGGCAAATTTTTCTTAACCACGTTTTTAAGACTAAAGACCACTAATAAAGGCAGCATGCATTTCGAGGAAAAAAAAGCGCTAGCATATTAATGGTGTTTGTTCCTTGTACCTCTGAATAAAAAAGTATGAGAAAAAACTTTGATAACGTAGTCTGTATCAAAAAATTGATACATACACTATATGATATGTGGGTCCCACTCCTCGTCGTAAAACGTACAAACATAAATTTTGTTGTGGGACCCACATGTCATACTTTAATCCATACTTTTCACTACTTTTTTTTTGCGTCTCAATTAGGTCCATTTTTCATCTGCACGAGTAGTCCAATCATGCTGATACGTTTCCGACCCGAATTTTTGCATTTGAATTTGGAGAACATAACACTCAAGTGTAGGACCATCGAGGACGACCGATCCGTAGGTCTGTCTACTCGATGGGCTCCCAGTGTCTGCACGTTCGTTCGCTGGCTAGACGACGCATGTACGAGAAATGACATTGTCTTCTTTAAAATGTCAGTTTTAACGACGTTTTTTTTTTCTGAACAGTATTAATGCTGCTTACCTCTTGCAACCACCCACAACAGTATTAATGACGTTTTCCTATTAACTATTTCTCTTAACTACCCATGCCATGATATTAATGACGTTTTTTATTAACTATTTCTTAACTACCAACAACCCATCCACCCACCTAAAATCTAAAAAACGAAGAAAAATTCATTATTACTGACATTTATTTTGTCTTGAAACGTCAGTATTAATGACATTTCCTTCCTTCTTAAAAAATGGCAACGTTTTCTATCGTTAGCAAAAATTTATAAATTTTGACCGTTCAATATAATTTCAATACGCGCTATGTTGTATTTTAACAAAAGACCAAGTCACTTGCAATAAAGATATCGAATGTTTGGTTTCGAGAGGGCGTGGGACGAAAATCTCTCAAGGAAAATCTTGGCAAAATGAAGAAGCCAATATCAGTGCTGACAGACGCGAAAAACCTTGGCAAATGATTCAAACTTATTTATTATACAATTTTTTTTCTTATTTATATATATATATATATATTCTATTTGAGTCAGTGCACACCTAGTAGACTGAACTCGAATTTCTAGTTCGCCTGTGAGTGTTGAGGGTAAGATATTAGGAGTTACTTTTGTGTACATTATTCATTAATTACCATGTTAAATTGGAACTAGAATGGACTAAGTATATAATGTACAGGTGTGGGTTGGCTTAAATAAATAAATAAATAATAAAAAACATGAGAGAGGGGGCGGGGGGGGGGGGGGGGGGGGGGGGGGGGGGGGGGGGAGGGGGGTGGATTGTTTGAGATGGGCTCCAGCTCAGGGTGTGTATCGGACTGGACCGGACCCAGTGTTGATCGGGTTGGATCGATTCTGGGTCGGATCAGACTTAGTCCAAGTAGGTGACAGGCCAGACTGGTCCGTACCGAATGTTTAAGAAACCCATATCCATGTAGCAGGAACCCGAAACCGGATTAGAAAGAGGATCGGATCTGATCGGACCAGTTCATGGTCGAGTCCTGGTTTGTCGATTTTTTTTATTAAATTTTTTTTTGTTGGGCTTTGGACTTGGGGTAAACTGTTTTTATTTTAAAGAAAAAATTGAAGTTGAACTTTGGACTTGGGCTTTAGGCTCGGATAAACCGTTTTTATAAAAATAAAAATAAAACTTGGACTTTAGGTACAAATATTTTATTATTTATTTTTTATTCTAATATTTTAAGACCATTTGTACATACATGTATTTGTAAAAAATTATTGAATGTTTGGATTAGGGGTCAGTGTTCGGTTTATTCGGTTTCAACCGAACCTAAATAGTCAAAACCGAATAGATCGAAATTCTAAAAATCCAAAATCGAAACCGAAACCGAATCAAAATTAGCAAAAATAAAAACTGAACCGAACCGAATAACGATTCAGTTTATTTGGTTGGAATATCTATATTGTTTAATGCAGGGGCGGTGCCAGGATTTTGGAGTAGGGTGGGCTAGTTAGTAATTACTATAAGATTCTAAAAATTTATGCCAAAAATTCAACAGACTTTTCTTTGTAAATTCGATGATTCGACAAAATTATCTTTGTAAATTTATCTCTAAATTTTGGTAATGTTTACTAATTGATAATTTTTCACCAAATATAATTGCTTCCATCTATTCCAAAGACGTACATTGAGTCCCCTCATTAGCTCTCTTCCAATTTTTAAACCCATCGACAGTCAATATGCAATGGAGAGCATTATCATTTTCAAAAAGATAACGTGAAAAATAAAATGTTGCATCCTTTGAAGGAGAGTACTCTAACCAATAAAATTGTTGGAACCAAGAGTACTGAAATCGACGAAACTGTTTTCTGAATTAAGACGGTGGAAATGTTGTCAATTTTGGCTGATATGGACTCATTTTGATATACGTTCGTACGATCTCATTCAAGAGAATTTAAATCACCTATAATCTCATCCCTATGATCAACCCTTGGGGTTGAAACATTAACATTCGAAGGAGTAGGAGACTTTCACTTCCTTACGTTTCACCCCTTGGTTTAAATAATGAAAAAAGGGTTTTTCTTTGTCTTGTTTCCTTGATTTTCCATTATATTCCAAAGGCCTATTAAATAGTGAATTAAATTCAAATCAAATACCAAATATTTGGGGTTAGGATTTTACAAAAATTTAATTCAAAGGAGGATGGTGATGATGATAGGGTTTTACCAGAGGAAGTGAAAAGGGAGACTAGGAGAGCCGAGAGCGGAAGGGGGCCGAGAGGCTGCAGCGACCTGGTCGCCGGTTGGGATGGAGTGTGGAGAAGGGGAGCACCCGGAGATGGGGAGCACCCGGAGCGTCTCGGTCGCGGCCTCGCGGGTCTCCGGTCATCGGTCGCGGGTCATTGTGTAATAAAACCTAGACTATGAGACAGAGAGTGAGAGAGTCAGAATCTGAGATCTCTGGTCTCAAATGATTCATTTTTCACATCTGTTGATTGGTATAATGGGTGAGCTTTATGGAGTATTGGGTGGACTATAAGCCTATATTAGCATATATATATATATATATATATATATATATATATATATATATATATATATATATATATTTGCTATTTATTTTTTTTACTGGACTGTACCTACATCTAAAAAAGTATGCTATTTTTTTTTTCACTGGGCTGTAGCCCAGTGCAATCTCTATTTGCCTCCGCCCCTGGTTTAATGGGTAGGGTCCGAAGATGGAATCGTAGTTAAATTATATTAAAAATTATAATTTTTATACACGCATTTATTGTATTTCATCAAAATTTGGATTAGTTGTTAAATTACCAAAATTTGGTTTCAAAACACATACATAAAATTGTTGCTTTCAAAATATACACATTTTAATCCCAAAATATGTATAGAATTGAGGGTATTTGTATGTGTATATGTCTTATTCGGTTTTCGGTTTTGGAACAAAATCGAAATCCAAAATCGAAATCGAAACATAATAGAAAATTTTAATATTTTCAAAACCGAAACCGAACCGATTTTTTTTTCAAATCGAACCGAATCTTATTCGGTTCGGTTCAATTTTCGGTCCAAAACCGAATAATTGTCACCCCTACTTTCGATAACTACCATATAAGTTATACATATAAATGTTTCAATATATAACTATCATCCAATGTTTGAATATATAAGTTAAATGTTTGAATAACTACCATAAAAAGTTATTGTATATACATATATTTGTAAAACATTTATTGTACAAACATTTTAAGGCCAAATATGACATGTACAAATATTTGAAGGCCAAACAAATATGACCGTCTTTGAATAACTACCATATATGTTACATGTTTAAATAACTATCATACAAGTTAAATGTCTGAATAACAACCATAAAAAGTTATTTATATACATATATATTTGTATTACATTTTGTGTACAAATATTTTAAGGCCAAATATGACAAGTACAAATATTTGAAGGCCAAACAAACATTACCGTCTTTGAATAACTACCATATAAGTTACATTTTAACTTTTATGGTTTGAATGGCTACCAAGTAATTATTATATTATTTTGAATAACTATAATATATCAGTATGCTAGTAGTTTCCATATTAGTTATCATTAATTTTATATAATTACTTTCCATATGGATACATTATTGTAATTAGATATTGCATATGGTGGGTTATTTATAGTATATACTAAAAATACAATGACATGATAATACTTCCATATTAACTGTGTTAGAGTAATTTTAGTATTTGTGCGAATGGCATAGCTGACTACATATAAAATTTAAAATAATTACATTGATTGTAGTTAAATGTTGAATTAACTATTATATTTTGAATGACTACTAATTAATTGACATATTATTTTAAATAAATAGTAATTTTTATATCAGCTATCATTAATTTTATATAATTACTTTTAATATGGATTTCTCATTGTAATTAGATACTTATATAGTGGGTTATCTATAATATATAATAGAAATACATTGATATTATAATACTTTCATATTAACTATATTACAACAATTTTAGAGTATATGTTAATTTATATATATATATATATATATATATATATATATATATATAGAGAGAGAGAGAGAGAGAGAGAGAGAGACCTAGTCTGACCGGGTACTCGATCGGGCCGGTCCGGGTCGATCGGATTGGGAGGCGAATCAGGTTCGGCCCGAGATTTGGGTCCGGTCTGGACCGGACCTACGGGCCACGAATGGTAATACATCCTAAATCCGGATTTTGGTAGATCAGGTCGGTTCAGACCGTTGACTGGGTCCGTACGGATCCAGCCCGAATTTAATAGTGCCAGGTTAGGGCCGGCCATCTCATTATACACCTCGAGCTCCAGCCCACTCTATCCCCAACGTGGCTCACCCCCGTTAAATCAAGATTTTTTTTAATTATTTATTTTAGAATAATGCTCCAATTTATAGCCTATATAAACATTCACCAATCAGAACTGCTACACTAAAAACACGCCATCATTTATTCTCAAAAGAAGTATTTCCTTTTAACAAAAATATTGTTGTGAACTGGGTTGGTACTTGGTGGGCCGGAAAACTGGACTTTCATATTACAACTCAGCCGGGCCCAATTGATTCCGGCTTACAAAAATTTTGTGACATGCGAATGGAACGACTAACAAAAATGTCGGGACTCAACATTAATGGAAATACATACATCTTACATAAAATTTTATATAGAAAAAAAATATTCGGTACAATTGCTACAAAGATGAGAGTTTTGTAAAAATTCTAAGAAAATAGAGTTGGCACCAACTCCCTTGGTTCCAAACAAAAAAATAAAAATAAAAAAGGAGTCTGACGCCAAGGTGGTTGGCTCAAAAAAAAAAAGTCTGCCAAACTCAAAAACTCATTTTTTTTTTTTTTAGTTTGGTTCCATTTGTGTTGACGCCAAAAAAAATTTTAGATATTTTTTTTGCAATGTTCGAATTTGTTTTAAATGTTTATCAACGGTCTAATTTTTAACATTCTAATTTTCAATCGTTGTATCTTACTCTATTTAAGAGGTGTGAAGAATGTAAAAAATTTCACAATTCTCCATTATCTTCTTTCTCAACTAAACTACTCCATTCCTACTGTCAATCAAGTCATCGTTCACAAACTCTTACTGCCATTTTTTTCTGGCAATTCTCAATTCATGGATCAAAGTCTAAGGTTGTAGTGTTCGCATGAAGGTGCAGTAAATGGACTATCCTATGAAGGAGTTTTACCCAAATTCTTATAGCTAATCGTAGTATTACATTAGAAAGATTATGTATTCTGATTATTGAAATTTTTCTAAATATGAATTTATATTAAGACACATTTATATATGGTACACATTGTTTCCTATTAGATTGTGACAAGCTTGGAGTTTTATTGTTCTTGAAGTAAATTTACAATCACCATTGATAAATATATATTTTCATAATTCAAGTACCACAAAGATTTGATAACATATGTAGTCAACGTGTTTTTAATTACGAATCGAGTCCTACTTCTTCTCGACAAGTTGCTAGTTTTTCTCGATAAGTTCCAAGGTATTCTTGACAAGCTCCTAGTTCTTCTCGACATCTTTCATCTCATGAAGAAGATAACACATTAGTTTTAGATAATAATGATGATTTAGCTGATTTTCAAAGTAATGAAGATAGTGATGATTTAATTAAAAATATAGATGATAATTTTGAAGATATTGTCAATAATACTACCACTATTGAATTATTTGTCGGACAATATTTCGATAGTCGTTCTATATTTAGAACTTTAAACATTAACCTAGCAATTGAACACAAGTTTACTTGTTCAGCTGGTGAGCAGAACAATGCTAAGAGAATTATATATACTTGTAATCAACCAACTTGTGATTGGAGAGTATATGCTAGACCTGTTCGTAGAGGTAAAATTTTTCAAATTGTTATATTAGAAAACCGACATTCTTGTTTAGGTGGACCCACAACAGGTTCTCATCCTGTAAACACCCAGATTTTTAGAATTTAATTTTAGAATTTTTGATTTTTTGGAGATTTTTTTTCTAAATTTTAATTAATTATAATAAATGTTCTTCAGAAATTTATATTTTTGTATTAAATTAATTATTAAAATATTATAAAATTATATTTTTTGATGTATAATTAATAATAGAGTATTGTGTAATTTTCTGGAATTTATTGGGCTCAAAAACTATTTTTTAAAATAGCTAAATGCATTATTTTTCATTAAACCAACTTAAACCAACCCGAACCAAACCAAACTGAACCCAACCGAACCAACCCTGACCAATTGGACTCGGATCCTACCCGTACCCGACCCGTACCCGCTTACCCGACCCACAAACCCATCAGATTCAAAACAACAGCCCCGACCCAACACTCCCCCTCCCCTAAAATCGCCCGGTTGACCCCCTTTCACCTCCCCATAACGTCCATTTTTGACCCCTATATAAACATCCAGACCCAACCCCTCGTTCACCATCCAACCATCTTCCATTCCCGATAAGCCACCGCCGACGACGACGCCGGACTGCCGCACACCACCGCCGCGAAGTAGCCGCCGCATAGTTGCCATATTTTTGAGCTAACAGTAGCAGTGAGGTACCCTTCTTCCCACCTTCGTATCTCTTTGTACAGTTATCCAAATGTCGTTCCAGTTATTTCATATCTTGACTCATGGATCTATGTATTGACTTATTTTATCGGATTGTTCCCCGGGACACTATTTATTTAGACTTGTTGATGGACTATATTTTTTTTATCTATTATCTTGATTAGTCTATAATATTGAATTGTATTTACTTTCTGTGGATGAGATTAGAATTAGACTGTGACATGTATCTTAGACCATTGTATTTATTTTACAGCTTAAGTACACTATAACAGGTCCATTAAATTGGGTTTGTCAATTGGAGTTGTGCTACTGGCCATTGCCACGTGGCTAGTCCCTCGGTATTTTGGGACTGGGACGTGACATAATTTTTATGGTGGCCCATGCAGGTCTACGACTATATTGCTTCGATTTCAATTAAGGAACCGAGCAAGCCTGCTACTAGGATATGATAAGTTATAGGATCTCATCCATATATTGACACGTTCTTGACCTCTATATTGACTTCAAAATAATTTTTGACTTGCATCCCGCCTTAATTCTTCTGTGCGCCTCTCATAGTTTACTTTGTATACAGAGTAATAGATCCACGAGTCAGTGATGAAACTCCTTCAGGTACACCATAAGGTGTTGTGGTCACCTACGACGAAGGAGTGACACCAT
Source organism: Iris macrosiphon (assembly GCA_036927795.1). NCBI lineage: Eukaryota > Viridiplantae > Streptophyta > Magnoliopsida > Asparagales > Iridaceae > Iris > Iris macrosiphon. Next base: position 29,796,525 of record JAYESA010000004.1, on the reverse strand, counting down.
TGGTTGGAGATCCCTCCACTCACCAAAACAATCAAGCAGATCAACACGCCTCAAGGTTCCGGTGAGACGACATTCCACCACCACCGCAGTTTACTCCACCGATGCCTATTTTTCCACCAGGACAGCCTATGGACTGACAACAGATGTTCCAAATGTTCTACGCAATGATGCAAGCCGAACAACTGGTTCATCAAGAGGCTCAGCGTCACGAGGCAGAGAACCTGAGAAACAATATAGTGATCGCATTGGAGCAGGCGAACCCACCAGCTAGACGGCCATCGACGGGATCTATCACTAATTTTTGGCAGCTGAAGCCCCATACCTTTTCAGGCAAGGAGGAGCCCGCTGAAGTTCATGAGTGGCTCACAAACACTCAACACCAATTGGAAGCAGTTGAGCTTCCAAGAGAGCGTTGGATGACTGCTGTCAGGATGCAGTTGACGGGCAATGCACATCACTGATGGCTATCTGAGGAGAGATGGCTCAGACCAGACCGAGTCACTTGGGAGGAGTTCTCTAGACTTTTTCAGGAGATGTACATTCCATCTATTGCTCGATCAAAACTTCAGGACAAGTTCAATCGCCTCACTCAAGACAATTTGACAGTGGAAGAGTACAATGTGGAGTTCATCCGTTTGAGTCGCTTCGTCCCTACTCTGATCCCGACAGAAGAGGAGAAGGCAAAGAAGTTCTTCGACGGACTTAACTTTGAGCTACAGAGATTAATCGGCTACGTTGCACCTACTTCTTACAAGGACGTCCTTGCTGCAGCCCGACACATGGAGCACGTCACCAAGAGAGAGTCCAACCTGAAACTGCCGTTCATATCAGCACCAACCAGAGCATTACACGGGGAGTCTGCAAAGGGACCCCAGATAAAACTACCACAGAGGGCAGTATCACAATCCCTATCACTTCCTACTTGTCACTACTGTGGCAAGGTAGGCCATATTAAGAGGGAGTGTAGACTCAAATTGGGATTATGTTTAGCTTGTGGATCTAGTTAGCATTTAGTAAGGGATTGTCTTGAGCATCGAAAAGGAGCACTAATAGTAAACCGACAAGCTTTACCAGCACCGAGAGGATATCAGCCGAGGCCACCCTTAGCACTACGGGCAGCACTCTTCCAGCAGGCCCAGCAACAACAGAGGGCACCACCACAAGGACGTGGACAGGCTTTTGCGATGATAGTGGAGGAAGCACAGACTCGAGGAGTAGTGAATATGAGTAAGATTTAAGTTTTATCATAGCTATTTATTTCTAGTAATACTTTAGCACGTGCCTGTTAGTTCCATTCTCTAGCCTAAGTCTAGTATTATGTTAGCATGAACTTGTTAGTCTAGATTAGTAATTGGTACCCAAGTTTTCATAAGCTGTAGTTGATCTTCATTCTAACCAAGCTCCTTTACTCTTGAGTTACTTATCTCTCATTGCCTAGGAATTTTTTTTTATTCCTTTTCTACGTGTTCTGCTTGAACAAAACCCTCACCCTTCCTCTCTATTTTTCCTTGTTCATGGTTCCTTCTCCTTTGTGTCGTGGTTCAACAAACATGTCTTGCAACCGCGTCATCTCTTCTGACCAGTTAAGTTTTATTTTTTTAATTGCGAGAACGCAATTCTTTTAAGGTTGGTAGATTGTAAACACCTAGATTTTTAGAATTTAATTTTAGAATTTAATTTATGAATTTTTTTGTTTTTGGAGATTTTTCTGTAATTTTTAATTAATTATAATAAATGTTCTTCAGGGATTTATATTTTGTGTATGAAACTAATTTTTAAAATATTATAAAAATTATATTTTTGGGTGTATAATTAATAATAGAGTATTGTGTAATTTTTTGGAATTTTTTGGGCTAAAAAACTATTTTTAAAAATAGCTAAATGCATTATTTTTTATTAAACCAACTTAAACCAACCCGAACCAAAACAAACTGAACCCAACCGAACTAACCCAAACAAATTGGACTCGGATCCTACCCGTACCCGACCCGTACTCGCTAACCCGACCCATAAACCTATCAGATTCAAAATCGTAGCCCCGACCGAATACTTCCCTTCCCCCAAAACCGACTGGTCGACCCCCTTTCACCTCCCTATAACGTCCATTTTTGACCCCTATATAAACATCCAGACCCACCCCCACGTTCACCATCTAACCCTCTTCCATTCCCGACAAGCCACCGCCGACGACGACGATGGACCGCAGCGCACCACCGTCGCCGCACAATCGCTATATTTCTGAGCTAACAGTAGCAGTGAGGTTGTCATGACCCAGTCCCAAAATACGTAGGACTAGGAATACGTAACACGCCAGCCGTATGTATATGAAACTCCAATGTGTTAGAAGATCGTAACACACACATACGCTGTACATGAATATCAAATCCACAAGTGGTAATATACTGTCAACAAGTCACACGCAATCTATATCTCATCCACAGCACAAATAAAGAAATAGGAAATAAACAACTAAATCTCAAATATGAAGTCTCAAAGTATGATAGTCGGATGGAAACAAATCCACTGCCAATCGACTATACTAAAAACTACTAAATGAGAGAAGAGATCAACTCTAATATAAGATAAATGTCCACAAAGAAATAGCAACTAGAATATCCATCAGCTGCGATGAATCAAAGGTACTCCGAAGGTAAGACCTCATCAGTTTGGTATGAAGCGTTAGGTCCGGGTCCATACTCCTGTGGATACTCCTGTAAGTCTATACCTGGAAAGGGACCAGGCCCTCAGAGGGACATAACAAGATACATATAAACATGCCAATAAAGTACTGAAAATAAACATCCAATGGTCGCCTAACCATCTATGTGAATGCAGTTTGAGAACAACTTTCCAACAAGTGGGCTATCTGGCTAAAATGAGATTGGTATGATTCTCTCGGAGATTCAGGGGCCTAAAAAGCATGACGTCTTTTGAACCTCAGAGGCCGCTTGATAATATATAATATATAGTGGTCATCATGACCGCATATCTCCGGCGGAGCATACGGGTTACACAAGAAAAGTACAAAGGAGCCTAAACGCCTTACTTGTTGTTCTCCCCACCCATACTCTAAGCATGTCACATCCATGACACGATGATACCTCTAAATAACTGCCAGGTCTTTTAGCATGCAAAATTCTATCAGCAGTTATCCCTATCCGCCGCACGACCTATACGTACCAGTGGCCAGCTGAGTACGCAAGTTCGTGTCCTACATGTGACTCACACTCGTGTAATAATAGTGTCATGGCCAATAAAACATAAGGATGCCTCATGATAATGGGGTGATCTCATAAACTAGGTCAACATGCATATATATAATAAAACAAAATACGACGTCACCGTCGTTGCACCCAAGTTATTCTTGGACGCGCATTTTATATAGCAGTTAAAATATATAAACTAAATGACAAAAATAAAATACATGCATCATATGGAATGTAAATCATAGTACAATAGCAAGGTATACTTGCTTGGCAAGCAATCTGTATAGTGTAAGCGTCTAGACGTCAAGTACACAGGATCAGGAACTAAGGCCTCCGAATAAACGTCTCTGGATGCAAAAATAAATATCACCTACATTCTCGGAATCAGCGAGATAGCTAGAAAATACTACCCTTTCGTCCAAATTTGGACACAGGGGCAAAACGGTAATTTTCGATCAAAACGGGGTCCTCATTTGGTCCACTTTGCATCGAAATGCGTGCCAGGGGTAAAGGACTATAAATGGGACAAATTTTAGGTTAAAAAAATTCTAAACATCAATACGACTCAACGGTATGTCCAATTTTGGATTCCGGTGAGTCGAACACAAATTCGCCCAAAAAATCAACCGTGGGACCCGCAAATAGGCGACTTGGTCAACTATCTCAGAATCGCATGAAACTTGGGTCACAGGACCAGCGTGATACCACTAATCCAATGGCGCAAGTTTTGTCGTATTCCGACGAGTGTACACTAAATGGTGCAGTATTTTACAAAAAATTGTGATACAGGGTCTTTTTACAGATACGGGTTGATTCCGACGTGCACACACGCTCATCGCGTACCAATTTTACTGCAGCTGGCTCTAGGTCGTGCGTCGAATAGTTCTCCTCATGAACTCTCAGCTGCCTCGATGCGTAGGCTATCTATTCTATCTAAACATAACTCATATTTGCTGAGCTTGGCATACAGCCTCTCCTGCCTCAACATCTCCAACACGATCCTGAGGTATCTCTCGTGCTCCTCCTAGCTCTTGTAATATACCAAGATGTCATCGATAAATACCACCACTAACTTATCTAAGTACTGGTGGAAAATACTATTCATCAAGCTCATAAATACTGCTGGCGCATTGGTTAAACCAAACGGCATGACTAGAAACTCATAGCATCCATACTTCGTCCAAAAATCTATCTTCAGAATGTTCTCTCTCCGTACCTTGATCTGTTGATAGCCTGATATGAGATTGATCTTCGAGAATACATATGCATCGCTAAGCTAATCAATTAAATCATCAATGCGCGGCATAGGGTACTTGTTCTTTATCGTTACAGACCTTAACGTCCTGTAATCGTTATGCAACGTACCGTCCCGTCCTTCTTTGGTAAAATAAGATGGGTACTCCCCATGGAGAACTACTAGCCCGACTGAAACCCTCGTCTAAGAGATCATTTACTATGGACCTTCAACTCAACCAACTCTATCGGTGCTAGTCTGAAGACGAGAAAATAACTGGCTCGGCTCATGGAGTCAACTCTATAGAAAACTCTATCTCTCTGTCAGGTGGCAGGCCTCGAAGATTCTCTAGAAACACATCCTCAAACTCTGATATAATGCGGGGGTACACTGGTTCACCTTTTGCATTGTGTGCCCCTAAGGTAGATGGGCCCCATGCTCCTGGCTCTCCGAAGAAACTCAAACTCAGGGTAATCTAATGGTCTAAATATAGTGCAACCACGTCGACAATCTAGCGTCGCATGGTATTGGCTCAACCAACTCATGCTAGGTCGATATCATCATCTAGACTTATCCTTATATAAATTTTCCAGTTCTATTTACAACACTAATCCTCCAAAAGAAAATTTCATCCTTGCCTAATGTATAATTTCTCTCCTCCTCAAAATTTTCCCTAAAATTGTATTCCTCAAATTTCTTCTTTCCATTATTTATTGCTCCGAGTCACACAGTACAATTATAATAATGGTATCACCCAAGCACATACTAGAATTTCTGGTATCAGATCATCATCTTCCAAGTGTGATCCTAAAATTTCATCTTCTCTAGCTCATAACATCGTTCCTGGTATTGCTATAATATACAACCACTAGTTTCCATCATCAGGCTATGCATTTCCATAAATCATTCTAGGTCATGACCAACAATCTTTCCAGCTCCCAGTACTTCCAAGATCACTACTATCTCAAGTACGGGTAGGGTACTACTGGCTCCACTTCTCTTGCTAGCCTTCCACACTAATTCTAGCATTTAAAAGAACCTATTAGCCTACCCTACCGAGGGTAACAATCTTCTCAGAGATTATTGCCAAATCACGTCTTCTGTCGTCTGATCTACGATCTTCTTTTGGAGAAACCCATCAGGCACAAGCGTCCGTCTTTCCGAATAATAGGGGATGAGAAACAATGATAACGATATTGACGGAAATTGAATGATTACAAATTGGAAGTCCAAGGGCGATAATCACATACAAAGTGAGTTTTAAAAATCGATTATGGATTTAGATCCTACTCAACAATCATAATATCTATTCCTAATTTGCAGGCTCGCTTGGCACAGTCAGGTGACCAAGACGATTTAATACGGACCTGCATGGGCCACCACAAAAATATGTCACGCTCCAGTCCCAAAATACGTAGGACCAGGAATATGTGACACGCCAGCTACGCATTCGACCAGACTTTGGTCTGACTCAAATACGTATAAGATGTAAAATATAAAGGGCACTATCTAGATATTCCATAAATTTAAACCTCTATGTCTCAATCCACAATGTACAGCAGTATACAAGAAAGAGCTATATGTGCAAAAGTCGGCCGCCCAATAACACACAAACTCGAATAGACTCGAGTAGAGATGAGTCTACAAAAACTAGGCTACAATAGCAGATAAGTAATCAATATGAATAAAGTAACCACAATGCCGGTAGAATTATATGAGTACCTGGTACAATGCCCGCAAGACATGCCACTCCGTCAGCAACTCCAAATGCTCCGCAATCGTCTATGCTGCAAAACTGGCAGGAAACCAGGTCCTCAGAGGGAAGTAACAAGGTACAAAAATACAGCATGCCAAGTATAACAAAAAGTACAAGTGCAACGACGGGATAATCTATCATAACCAAACAAGTGTGACACAGTTTAAAGACAATGTTCGACGCGTGGGCTGTCCAAAATAAAATCGTAGCTCTAAACACAGAGACACACGGGGCATACCGTAGCTCCGAGCACAGAGTCACACGGGTGATACACTACTCTAGAATACAGGATCACTACATATACATATATAAGCACGTGCAGAGGAGCCCAAACATCTAGTAACTGTCTTCCCCTTCCCAAGCGGTCAACGATGGTGCGCTGAACCTGAACCTCTATCTAACAGTCTCGACACACAGAAGTAACTCAACAGACACGACCCTAAGGTCGTCCCAGTCTCTGGTCATGATGTCAGTATCAGGATACAAGAATCTGGCACGATCACAGTGTATGAGTGTGTCCTGGGGTGTCGATATACTCAGGTACGTACATCAAGGTGTTACGAACATTCAATATTCATTCTAAGACGTTACGACGAACGTCGGCACCCGGTTGTGATCCGAACGCGAAGTATCGATCGTAAAAAAGATACGCGCACAATGTACATAAAGAAATAATAAATATCTATAATCTGAAATACAGGATGGAAAGGTACACATGCCTGCGTCCGACTGCTGATGACGGGGATCCGGTACCTCGTCCAAGTCCTCAGGTCCCGTAGTACCTAGAGATGAGATACAATCCAATCAAAATATATTATACGGCAAACAGGGATGTGACACACATCTATACATATGCTCAGTCTCAGCTATGACTCACAGGGACAAGACGCTAGGGGGTTGACCACAGTTGACTATTGGTACGATACATCAAATCAACTAGTCATTTGTACCATATCATCAAACCATCCTCAAAACATAATTAATGATTATTAGCCCTTTGTTTCATATCATTGTTACCAAATCACAAAGTACTACTCTAATTTAACCATCTTTAATTTCCAGTCCCAAAATTACCGATTAGTGGTTTTACACTACACACTAGTCCACAATCAACCACGTGCTCCTCAGTGTTCATCAACGTTCAAAATATCATAATCTTATTTCTCCATAATTTAATCTTCATTAATTAATTTAGCATTTTTCCTACTATGTAATATCCAGGACATTTAGTTAAAATCGAATCCTAAACTCCCATGAAAAATCCTTTATCATTTTATAATTTATTTATGCAAACACAAAACCTAAACCTCCATGCCAATCATTTAAATTTATTTTATAAACTTATGAAGAACAAACCCTAAACTCACATCCATTTATCCTCAAACCCTAATTCCTTGTGTATCCAAACATTTTTTTATACTTATTTAAATAAACCCAAACTACTATACTAAACCTCAATCACTCCTTATTAACACAAGTTTCATTGGCATTACACTAAGATATACACAAAACAATTATATAAACATTAACCCTAACTACTCAACACCAAGCAACATATATCAAAAAGAGAGGGGAGTGATATACCTCGACGAGGTGGCATCGACCGGGGGTTGGCCGGAGCGGAGAGGAGGAAGCCGGGGTGAAACTGGAGTTGGTCGGTGTGTGGAGTGGTGGCGGAGGAATGTGGTCGAGAGGGCGATGGTGGTGGTGTAACGGGGTGTGGAGTGGTCGATGGTGGTGGAGTGCGGATGGGGTACTGACCGGAGGGGGATCGGCAGGGTGTGGTCGTGGTGGCCGGGGTGAAGCTGGAGGTGACGCACTACCGGAGAATGATGAGGACGAGGGTGGTGGTGGAGTGGTTGGGCTATGGTGGCTGCGCCGGACTGGAGGGTGCAGAGATCCGCCGGAGGAAGCTCGAAAGAGGTGGCTGGCCGAATTGGTAGCCCGCCGGAGCTCGAGGCAGTAGGTAGCAGGCTCACCGGAGATCAGTGGGTTGATGGAGGCGGTGATCGAGAGGAGTGCAGCGCTGCACAGCTCGGCCGGAGCAGCGTTCGAATGCCGGAGCTCGGGTGGGGTGGAGAAGCTCGTGGGGCTATAAGGGCCGGCCGGAGCTAGGCTTGGCCGGAGCTCGTGGAGTGGCGGAGCAGCCCGCCGGAGCTCTGCAGTCGGTGGCCGGACCTCCGGTTCCAAGGAAGGAGAAGAAGAATGGAAGAAGAAGAAGAAGAAGAAGAAGAAGAAGAAGAAGAAGAAGAAGAAGAAGAATGGAAGAAGAAGATGTAGTAAAATATCCCAGTAAAGAGGAAACAGGACACAAGTTTTGTGGAGGATGAATAAACTTGGTGATTTTTATTGAATGAAAATGGTAGCTATATATAGTTGAACATTTGATGTAAAGAGATAGACTAAATAATAAATATATCAAAGTTGTTTCAACAAACAACTTATCAATCTAAACCAACTAATAATCTAAACCAACTAAACAATCTAAACAAACTAACAAGATTATCACCAACAATCACTCCCTTAATCTTGTTGCATCAATGCTTCACTTTCTTCTGATCATTAGGAAAGGATTCTCTTCGTCATCCTCATCAGTTCTCCTTTTCAACGGCTTCTTCTTCAACTGGTCCTCACGGCCATCCCGGACACGGATTTTCTGAGAAGGCGGAGGTTTGGACAAAGGCGGTGGCTGTCTTGGTGCTGGTCTAACTTCATACATCCTTTCACTCGGTCTCCTCTTCTGTTCAAAGTAAGCATTCTTCTGACTTGAAGAATGAGGCACTGCAGATAGACCCTTCTTTTTTAAAGTGGGGTCATTCATGACCTTTGCAGGTCTATTTGCACCTGTAGTAGTACAAGAAACCTTTGAGGGTGAAGGTTTATGCCCTACAGGCTGGCTGGAGCCATTACCAACAACTTTTCTATTCTCAGCTGAAACTGGCATGGATCTGCTCATAACAGCTCCCTTGACTGGGTCCAGTCTAGTCTTTGATTGAAGATTTTTCGCAAAAGAAGTCTTCATCTGGTCGCCATTGGGCACGGGCCTCGCAGGCATATGCTTGCCCATGGGTGGTTTGAGCAAATCAACTTTTGCTTGAATAATCTGTTCTCTTCTGTCCATATCGTTTACAAATTGGAGAAACTTGTTCTTCTCTTTCTCACAATGCTTCTCAAGCTCTTGTTTGGCCAATGCACAAGCTTCAAGCTCCTGTTTCTCTTCTTCCAGTCGAACGATACAATGCTGCAGATCTACCATTTTTATATTTTTCTTTTCTGTAATTTGAAGAAAACTTTCTTTTCCATCCTTGAGGGCTTTCTCAGCTTCTATCTTAGCAAGCAAGCTGTTCTCCAAATCCCTCCTGATCGACAGGTTTTCATCACTGTATTTCTTCAACTCGAGCTCCAAATCACACTTGGCCTTCTCCATCTTCTTAACAACCGTGGCCTTGGTAGCCAACGAGTTCCTGAGCGAACCGATCTCCTCGTCCCTCTTGGCCGCGAGCGCCGCGATGCTCGACCTGGCCTCCTCGAACTCCGATACGACGTTCTCGTACAGTGCCTTCGACTCGGAGACCTGGGCCTCGAGCGCCTTCCTCCGTCCCTCCTCATGGGCCAGGGCCTGGCTGCACATCCCCAGCCGTGCGCAAAAATCCTCCGCAACTCTGGTTTCCGGGTCCAGCCTCGCCTGCAGTGAGCACATTCCGTCGACCAGGTCCGACCGCTCGGTCTCCCACTCCTCTTCGGTCTCAAAGTCCCGTCGGTGGAGTTGACCTTTGGCCCGTCCACCCATGTCCATCTTTGACAAATCAGCTTCATCGTCACTGTCCACGACCTCATGATTATATTCCTGATAACCAGGATAACACTCAGAGTAGCTTTCAGATATAAAATTTGGGTCTTTCTTCCAAGCATCATTTTCCCTCATTTGCTGAAGCCTCTGGTCATCCCGCTTGAAAATAGATCCTAAGCCTTTGTCTTTGTCTGCTTGAGTCATAAAATTTGGGTCCTGCAGTACATTTGTCCCTGCTAGAGCATCATAGTCTTGAACGTTCTGTTGAAGGTACTGTTCAGGATAAGCCATTTGCTCCGCGTACTGATATTCCTGCCACTCTCCCTGGTAGCCAGCAACCACCATTTGCGCTTGGATGTCATCGTAACCGTTCACTTGTTCCCAAGCCTGAGCAGGCTCAGAAGGTGGCACAGGACCATAAACGGGTTCGTTGAAGTAAGATTGCTTATCTCGGTTCTGTGGAGACTCTTCATGGATCTGCACTTTTTCCTCATGAAGTATGGCCATGAGCAGTGTTGGTTCATCGTCTTCTATTTGCGTCAGATTGGCACGCTCATCGCGCTTCGGTTTACGGCAGTCCTTCGTCCAGTGGCCGTAGATGCCACAATTGTGGCACTTACCCTTCTTGTCGTGCGTGCCACCGGATGCGTTGCCGTTGCCGTAGTTCGTGTTGCCGCGGCCACGACCTCTTGGCTTGCCGCACCCACGACCATAACTTTTGCCACCGTCGGAGTAGGCGTCGCCTTCCTTCCTCTGCTTCGTGCGAGCGAGCCACTCCTCTTCGGAGAGGAGAAGGCGGCTACTTGTGTCGCCGGAGTTGTTGCCAAGATCGTACCGCTCCTCGACGGCTAGAAGACGACCGGTAAGCTCTTCAATTGACAGCGTCTTGAGATCCACTAAAGTCTCAATAGCGATGGCGACTTGCGTGTACTTGGATGGAACGACTCGAAGGAATTTTTTAACTACCTTCTCGTCATCCATTTTGTCGCCGAGTAGTTGCAGGTCGCTGACGAGTCCCGTGAGCCGCATCGCGAAGTCCTCGACGGACTCGTCGTCCTTGAACTTCATTGATTCGAAGTCAGCGCGCAATTTCTGCTCCTTGGCCTCGCGCACGTGCTCGACCCCCATCTGCATCATCTTCACAGCGTCCCATGCTTCCTTGGCAGTGTCTTTTACTGCTAGTGTCCGCAGCATCTCTGGCGGCACGGCACGGAGTATGACAGACAGGGCCATCTTGTCGTCGCGGTAGTCGGCTTTCCCGGGTTCGATCGCCTCCCACAGGCCTTGCGCCTGCATGTTGACTCTCATTAAGAGAGCCCATTCCGCGTAGTTGGTCCATGTCAGCATGGGGTACTTGAAGGTGAATGACGTCGACGTCGTGGGGCTTTGCTCGTCGTTGGTTGCCATAGCTTCCCTGTTCCTCAACCCGAGCTCTGATACCAAATGTAGTAAAATAGCCCAGTAAAGAGGAAACAGGACACAAGTTTTGTGGAGGATGAATAAACTTGGTGATTTTTATTGAATGAAAATGGTAGCTATATATAGTTGAACATTTGATGTAAAGAGATAGACTAAATAATAAATATATCAAAGTTGTTTCAACAAACAACTTATCAATCTAAACCAACTAATAATCTAAACAACTAAACAATCTAAACAAACTAACAAGATTATCACCAACAGAAGAAAGGAAGAAATATGGAGGGCTCGAATTTCTATATGGAGGAGGGAGGAGAGAGAGAGAGGGGGATGGGGTTTCCTAGGATTTTGGAGATTAGGTCCGGCATGGGGAAGAGGGAGGTGATGGTGACATTTTATAGGGGGTTGTGTGGAGATTGGATGGTGGAGATGTTCCCATTTCAAATGAGTAGTGTAGATTTTACATGAAGAGAAGGGTTTCTTCATACAAAGGAAGGGGAAGAGAAAGGTTGACTACGGTCAAAGAAGATGGTGGCCTCTCCATTTGGCCTTGACCAATGAGGGTGTGCCATATGTCGCAATATTTGTAATTTAGCCCCTTAAGTTTGGGTAATTGCACAAACACATGAAATGATGAAAAAAATTATGGGAGAAATGGTGTTTGGTATTTTGTAGGGTGTGGGGGTGTTGTGTGTTTGGCATGGACTTAATTAAATAGGCATTGGGTTTAAATGGGGATTAAAATAGGATTAGTCAAAGTTGGTATCCCCGTTTTAATTAGAATAAAAGTGTCCCGCGCTTTTAAATTAAATGGGGGCACTTGGGGTCTAAATTTGAAAGTGACACAAAGGTCAAAAATGGTGTAAGCTTGGAGTCAGTCTTGGACCCTTTAGTTGGTCCGGCTCAAAGTCTTCTCACTATGATCGAGTATCTCTACTGGCTGCTCTACGTAAGATAGACTGGGCCCGACTGTAATCTCCGAATGATCAAGCACGTGGCTAGGGTCTGCCACATATCTTCTCAACTACGATACGTGAAATACGTCATGCACTACTTCTAATGATGGAGGCAATGCAAGACGGTAAGCCACTTCGCCAACTCGTTCTAAGATGTCAAAAGGTCCGATGTACCTCGGACTCAGCTTGCCTCTGCCTCCGAATCTGATGGTACCATGAGTAGGCGATATCTTTAAAAATACGTGGTCACCTTCCTTGAACTCTAATAGTCTGCGATGCGCATCTGTCCAATATTTTTGTCTGTCCTGTGCTACACGCAGGTGGCTCTGAATATGCTTGACTTTCTCCACTGTTTGTGTCACCAACTCTGGACCAAGTATCTGACGCTCTTCCATGTCACTCCAACATATTGGTGACCTACACTTCCTGCCATACAGTGCCTCATAAAGTGCCATCTGTATGCTAGCCTGGTAGCTGTTATTGTAGAAGAATTTCCACCAAGTGTAGATGGTTCTCCCAAGATCCTCTAAAATTGATCATGCACGCTTTCAACATCACTTATAGTATTTGTATCGTCTGCTCTGACTGACCATCAGTCTGTAGATGATATGCAGTGCTGAACTTGAGACGAGTTCCTAGACTCTCCTGCATACTCTGCCTAAAATGTGACGTGAATCTGGAATCACGATCCGAAATGATGCTGACAGGCACTCCATGTGGTCGTACTATCTGTCTCACATATATGTCAGCTAATATCTCCTTGGACTGCCCCAACTCTGAAGGGCAAGAAATAAGCAGACTTGGTGAGTCTGTCTACGATAACCCAAACTGTATCCTTCCCACTAGGGCTCCACGGGAATCCTGTGACGAAGTCCATGGTAATATGTTCCCACTTCCACTCGGGAATGGAAAGCGGCTGCAATAGTCCTACAGTCCTCTGATGTTCAGTCTTGACTTGCTGACAAACTAAACATCTTGCCACAAATCTTGCAATTTCTCTCTTTATCCTATGCCATCAGAAATGTTGCCTCAAATATCGATACATCTTCGTACCCCCGGGATAAATAGAATAAATTGAGCTATGTGCCTCGGTCATCAACTCTTTGCGTAGCTCGTCACTCGGAACATATAGGTGATCTCCATACCTCAATATTCCGTCTTCATGAATCCTGAGTCCCGTCTGCATGCCGGCCTCTGTCCTCTCTCGCAGTCATCAAAATCTCGCATCTGTAGGTAGGGCTGCCTTGATCCTCTTAATCAATGTAGACTGAATCTCGAGACTGGCCATCTGTCCATCCATGCCTGGCAATACAATTTCTATCCCAAGCTCCTGAAGATCCTCTAGCAATTGTCGCTGAGTTGTCAAAAAGTAGGCCATGGGCTTCCTGCTTAAGGCATCTGCTACTACATTTGCCTTGTTAGGGTGGTACTGTAACTCTATATCATAATCTGTCATCAACTCTAGCCAGCGCCTCTGTCTCATGTTGAGCTCCTTCTGAGTGTAGACATACTTCAGACTTTTGTGATCTGTGTAAATCTTAACACGCTCTCCATAAAGGTAGTGTCGCCATAGCTTTAGTACAAATATCACAGCAGCTAGTTCTAGGTCGTGCGTCGGATAGTTCTCCTCATGAACTCTCAGCTATCTCGATGCGTAGGCTATATATTTTATCTAAACATAACTCATATTTGCTGAGCTTGGCATACAGCCTCTCCTGCCTCAGCGTCTCTAACACGATCCTGAGGTATCTCTCGTGCTCCTCATGGCTCTTGAAATATACCAAGATGTCATCGATAAATACCACCACTAATTATCTAAATACTGGTGGAAAATACTGTTTATCAAGCTCATAAATACTGCGGGCACGTTGGTTAAACCAAACGGCATGACTAGAAACTCATAGCATCCATACTTCATCCGAAAAGCCATCTTCAAAATGTTCTCTCTCCGTACCTTGATCTGTTGATAGCCTGATCTGAGATCGATCTTCAAGAATACATATTCGCCGCTAAGCTAATCAATTAAATCATCGATGCGCGGCATAGGGTACTTGTTCTTTATCGTTACAGACCTTAACGCCCTGTAATCGTTATGCAAGTATCGTTCCGTCCTTCTTTGGTACAATAAGATAGGTACTCCCCATGGAGAACCACTAGCCTGACTGAAACCCTCATCTAAGAGATTCTCTACTATGGACCTTCAACTCAACCAACTCTATCGGTGCTAGTCTGAAGACAAGAAAATAATTGGCTCGGCTCTTGGAGTCAACTCTATAGCAAACTCTATCTCTCTGTCAGGTGGCAGGCCTGGAAGATTCTCTAGAAACACATCCTCAAACTCTGATATAATGCGGGGGTACACTGGTTCACCTTTTGCATTGTGTGCCCCTAAGGTAGATGGGCCCTATGCTCCTGGCTCTCCGAAGAAACTCAAACTCAGGATAATCTGATGGTCTAAATATAGTGCAACCACGTCGACAATCTAGCGTCGCGTGGTATTGGCTCAACCAACTCATGCTAGGTCGATGTCATCGTCTAGACTTATCCTCATAGTAAATTTTCTAGTTCTATTTACAACACTAATCCTCCAAAAGAAAAATTCATCCTTGCCTAATGTATAATTTCTCTCCGCCTCAAAATTTTTCCTAAAATTGTATTCCTCAAATTTCTTCTTCCCGTTATTTATTGCTCCGAGTCACACAGTGCAATTATAATAATGGTATCACCCAAGCATATACTAGAATTTCTGGTATCAGATCATCATCTTCCAAGTGTGATCCTAAAATTTCATCTCCTCTACCTCATAACATCGTTCCTGGTATTGCTATAATATACAACCACTAGTTTCCATCATCAGGCTATGCATTTCCATAAATCATTCTAGGTCATGACCAACAATCTTTCCAGCTTCCAGTACTTCCAAGATCACTGCTATCTCAAGTACGGGTAGGGTACTACTGGGTTCACTTCTCTTGCTAGCCTACTACACTAATTCTAGCATCTAAAAGAACCTATTAGCCTACCCTACCGAGGGTAACAATCTTCTTAGAGATTATTGCCAAATTACGTCTTCTGTCGTCTGATCAGGCACAAGCGTCCGTCTTCCCGAATAATCGAGGATGAGAAAAAATGATAATGATATTGACAGAAATTGAACGATTACAAATTGGAAGTCCAAAGGCGATAATCACATACAAAGTGAGTTTTTAAAATCGATTATGGATTGAGATCCTATTCAACAATCATAATATTTATTCCTAATTTGCAGGCTTGCTTGGCACAGTCAGGTGACCAAGACGATTTAATACGGACCTGTATGGGCCACCATAAAAATATGTCACGCTCCAGTCCCAAAGTACGTAAGACCAGGATTACGTGACACGCCAGCTACACATTCGACCAGACTCTGGTCTGACTCCAATACGTATAAGCTATAAAATATAAATAGCACTATCTAGATATCCCATAAATGTAAACCTCTATATCTCAATTCATAATGTACAACAGTATACAAGAAATAGCTATATGTGCTAAAGTCGGCCGCCCAATAACACACAAACTCGAATAGACTCAAGTAGAGATGAGTCTACAAAAACTAGGCTACAATAGCAGATGAGTAATCAATATGAATAAAGTAACCACAATGTCGGTAGAATGATATGAGTACCTGGTACAATGCCCGCAAGATATGCCACTCCGTCAGCAACTCCAAATGCTCCACAATCGTCTATGCTGCAAAACTGGCAGGGAACCAGGTCCTCAGAGGGACATAACAAGGTACAAAAATACAACATGCCAAGTATAACAGAAAGTACAAGTGCAACGATGGGGTGATCTATCATAATCAACCAAGTGTGACACAGTTTAAAGACAATGTTTGATGCGTGGGCTGTCCAAAATAAAACCGTAGCTCCGAACACAGAGACACACGGGGCGTACCGTAGCTCCGAGCACAGAGTCACACGGGTGATACACTACTTTAGAATACAGGATCACTATATATACATATATACGCGCGTACAGAGGAGCCCAAACGTCTAGTAACTGTCTTCCCCTTCCCAAGCGGTCAACGATGGTGCGCTGAACCTGAACCTCTATCTAACAGTCTCGACACACAGAAGTAACTCAACAGACGCGACCCTAAGGACGTCCCAGTCTCTGGTCATGATGTCAGTATCAAGATACAGGAATCTGGCATGATCACAGTGTATGAGTGTATCCTGGGGTGTCGATATACTCAGGTACGTACATCGAGGTGTTACGAACATCCAACATTCATTCTAAGATATTACGACGAACGTCTGCACCCGGTTGTGACTGGAGGCGAAGTATCAATCGTAAATAAAATAAGTGCACAATGTACATAAAGAAATAATAAATATCTGTAATCTGAAATACAAGGTGGCAAGATACACTTGCCTGCGTTCGGCTGCTGATGACGGGGATCCGGTACCTCGTCCAAGTCCTCAGGTCCCGTAGTACCTAGAGATGAGATACAACCCAATCAAAATCTATCACACGACAAACAGGGATGTGACATACATCTATACATATGCTCAGTCTCAGCTATGACTCACAGGGACAAGACGCTAGAGGGTTGACCACAGTTGACTATTGGTACGATACATCAAATCAACTAGTCATTTGTACCATATCATCAAACCATCCTCAAAACATAATTAATGATTATTAACCCTTCGTTTTATATCATTGTTACCAAATCACAAAGTACTACTCTAATTTAACCATCTTTAATTTCCAGTCCCCAAATTATCGATTAGTGGTTTTATACTACACACTAGTCCACAATCAACCACGTGCTCCTCAGTGTTCATCAACGTTCAAAATATCAGAATCTTATTTCTCTATAATTTAATCTTCATTAATTGATTTAGCATTTTTTCCACCATGTAATATCTAGGACATTTAGTTAAAATTGAACCCTAAACTCCCATAAAAATCCTTTATCATTTTATAATTTATTTATGCAAACATAAAACCTAAACCTCCATGCCAATCATTTAAATTCATTTTATAACTTATAAAGAACAAACCCTAAACTCACATCCATTTATCCTCAAACCCTAATTCCTTGTGTATGCAAACATTCATTTTTTATACTTATTTAAATAAACCCTAACTACTACACTAAACCTCAATCACTACTTATTAACACAAGTTTCATTAGCATTACACTAAGATATACACAAAACAATTATATAAACATTAACCCTAACTACTCAACACCAAGCAACATATATCAAAAAGAGAGGGGAGTGATATACCTCGGCGAGGTGGCGTCGACCGGGGGTTGGCCGGAGCGGAGAGGAAGAAGCTGGGGTGAAATTGGAGTTGGTCGGTGTGTAGAGTGCTGGCGGAGGAAGGTGGTCGAGAGGGCGCTGGTGGTGGTGTAACGGGGTGTGGAGTGGTCGATGGTGGTGGGTGGAGTGCGGATAGGGTGCTGACCGGAGGGGGATCGGCAGGGTGTGGTCATGGTGACCGGGGTGAAGCTGGAGGTTACGCACGACCGGAGAATGATGAGGACGAGGGTGGTGGTGGAGTGGTCTGGCTATGGTGGCTGTGCCGGACTGGAGGGTGCAGAGATCCGCCGGAGGAAGCTCGAGAGAGGTGGCTGGCCAGATTGGTAGCCCGCCGGAGCTCGAGGCAGTGGGTGGCAGGCTCACCGAAGATCAGTGGGTTAATGGCGGCGGTGATCGAGAGGAGTGCGGCGCTGCACAGCTCGGCCGGAGCAGCGTTTGAATACCGGAGCTCGGGTGGGGTGGAGAAGCTCGTGGGGCTGTGAGGGCCGGCTGGAGCTAGGCTTGGCCGGAGCTCATAGAGTGGCGGAGCAGCCCGCCGGACTCTGCAGTCGGTGGCCGGACCTCCGATTCCAAGGAAGGAGAAGAATAATAGAAGGAGAAGAAGAATGGAAGAAGAAGAAAGGAAGAAATATGGAGGGCTCGGATTTCTATGTGGAGGAGCGAGGAGAGAGAGGGGGATGGGGTTTCCTAGGTTTTTGTGGATTAGGGCCGGCATAGGGAAAAGGGAGGTGATGGTGACATTTTATAGGGGGTTGTGTGGAGATTGGATGGTGGAGATGTTCCCATTTCAAATGAGTGGTATAGATTTTATATGAAGAGAAGGGTTTCTTCATGCAAAGGAAGGGGAGGAGAAAGGTTGACTACGGTCAAAGAAGAGGGTGTCCTCTCCATTTGGCCTTGACCAATGAGGGTGTGCCACATGTCGCAATATTTGTAATTTAGCCCCTTAAGTTTGGGTAATTGCACAAACACATAAAATGATGGAAAATTTATGGGGGAAATAGTGTTTGGTGTTTTGTAGGGTGAGGGGGTATTGTGTGTTTGGCATAGACTTAATTAAATGGGCATTGGGATTAAATAGAGATTAAAATAGGATTACTCAAAGTTGGTATCCCCGATTTAATTAGAATAAAAGTGTCCAGCGCTTTTAAATTAAATGGGGGCACTTGGGGTCTAAATTTGAAAGTGACACATAGGTCAAAAATGGTGTAGGCTTGGAGTCAGTCTTGGACCCTTTAGTTGGTCTGGCTCAACGGGTTAAGTTGGTATCTCAAAATTGATGGCAACGACACAGGTGTCCGACACAAAATTTAAATATGGGAATTTGGATACTGGAAGTTGTGTAATTTATTTAGGGCACAACGGATTTGATTTTGAGTGACGGAAAAGTTCAGTGCCTAAATTGGCGGGTCAAGTCAAAAGTACAACAGTATGTTGGAATTTATGGGTTGATGTTGGGCTCCGAATAATTCAACATTAGTAGGGCGCACCAAGGGTTTAATTAAAAATAAACAGACATATGCAACCCTACTCTAAACCTCAAACATCTGCTGCTAAACCAAAATTATTCATCCCATAGCAGACTATCTATAGAATTAAATGAGGGGGTTTACAATGCACATCGGCAGAGGGTGTCCTAGAGCACTGGGATACAATATAGGCGCTATAGGATCCCGTACCGTAGTATGTACCCCTATGTAGACCACCAACGGCTCTCATCCGCATCTCGTCATCTGACAGAGATAAGTGGGCCGGGGGTTCCGAGGAACTACCCTCCTCTCCAGATGTGGGCTGGGTCGACTCTTCGCGGAGCCTCCTATACTCATCCTAGAAAAATATGTATCTATTGATAAGCGTACTACTTACTATATATCTTAGGTACTTATTACTAATTACAAGTATTTTTGCTAAGTTATATCAAAATTAATAAAACATAAGAGTAATACTTATGTAGCTCTGCGTCGCCCTATCATCGATAAGTTGTCCCCCTCCCCTTCCTATGAGTGACGAGGAACACTATCACCATGTTCGCGTCCTCACCCCTTTGGACCTGTTAAAAAATATATTACTTTTTATTAAAGTAAAAATAATTAGGCCACGATGATTAAAAATTGTACGTAAACAATGAAAGACGTACCAAGCGACAGAAATACTTCGTCATCGGAATCGACCCACCACACCACTTTTTTGCCCTCTGCCGAGCCGCCTTGGCCTTCTCCGAATTTTCTATATACCTATTCTCGTTGAATCTAGCCCTCATCGCAGTCCACTGTTCAGACGTGATCCAGCCTTGGATCAGTTTTTCTTCGCGATCATGAGCCTTCTGATCATTCATAGCATCATGAATGAGCTTGGCGGCGACGGAAGGAAACTGCTGCTCGATCTGTGCGACCCGGTGTGGTGGATAAAAATATGTTCTCTACAAGAAGTACAATAGTTAGTTATAAAATATTAACATAAAAATATTAATGATGTTAAAATCAAATATACTTTTACCTTGAAGTGCCCAAACCAGAACGTCTTTCTCTCTTCCGAGGCATCCGAGTAGTTTATCCATGGCCCACCTTAGTTTTGCCTCAAAAAATGTCCCAGTGCTCTCTGTACCGCCGGAGGACGATATCTATATATACATTGATAATTAAACTCATTAAAAAGTGAATATATATATATATATATATATATATATATATATATATATATATATATATATATATATATATATATAAGAAATAAATAACTAATTAACTTACTTTGTAGGGCCATCGGCCCAAATCTTTATTTTCGTCTCATTCGGCGGAGCGCACGGAGGATCACTCTGATATGGAGACGGAGTCGGCTCGACCGCCATCTCCTTCTCTGTCTCCATGGTACCGTCAGCAGCAAGAACACTGGGTGGAGCAGGAACACTAGACGGGATACTCTCGGGCCTGGAACTGCTTGTTCTAGGAGTACTGCCACGTGTGATCGTCGCATTCGTAGTCTGAGGTACTGCTGGTCGATAGTATGGAGTACTCGGGGACGAGGATCGGAAAGCAGTATCCATGTCCTGAAGAGAACGTCTAGAGGATCTATCGCGGAAATAGGATCCGCGTCGTCCAGACATATCTGAGATCAACATATAATAATAAAACAAATATACAGAGATATTTAGATTATATGACAGAATAATACACAAAAGTTGTGAATTAGGCCACAATAAAAGTTTAAATGATAAAAGTGTCACCATCACAAAATATAAGTATGTATCACCGTAACAAACATAAGTATCACAGAACTAGACCACAAATACACAGAGATATGTATGTATCACCGTCACAAACATAAGTATCACACAACTAGGCCACAAAAAAGTAGAAATAAATTTTATTTAATTTTCAATCATCATTTGAAAATTTATTTTGTTCGTCTTCCTCCTCCTCCTCCTCATTCTCTTCATCTTCACTTTCATCTACTTTGTCATCGTCTTCTAAAACTTCTGCCTCTTCTACTTGATGAAATATATCATGAGTAACTTCCGTTGAGTCCACATCTACAATATTTGCAACAAGAGGAATGTCGTCTTCCTAATAAGCTATTTCGTCAACGTCAAAAATATTTCTAGCTTTAGTCTTACAGACTGTCCACCAATAGGACCTCCCGGTTCCTCGTTTAGGATAAGTTGTGAAGTACACAAGCTGATCCTGACTTGATAGAACAAATGGTTCATATCCTTGATATCGACGTCGGTAGTTTATATCCACAAGACTATGCTTGTCAATTTTTTAACCTTAATCTTGGATGGGATCGAACCACTCACACTTGAATAACACGATCTTAGTAGGCTCTGTGGCATAATTATATGTCGATTCCATAATCTCTCGTAAGACGCCAAAGAAATCAGTGCCTGGATCGACGTCTTTGTAGTTCAAAGATTTGATACACAAACAACTATTTTTGTAGAATCAAAATCGAGGAAGTTGTCTCTTATTGGGTCATTTGTTGACTTGAACCTAAATCCATTCACACAGTAAGTTGGCCAGATCTTGACGGCACAAATTGGTCCGTTCGTTAGAGTTCTAATAGATTCATTCTCAAGTGTTGCCTCTGGATGATCGACCTAAATATCAAATAAGCGGTATTAAGTTTAACGTTAATTATTGTGCAAGTATACATACACATAAAGTAATTATCGAGATCCTTACATATGCTGTCAACCATGAAGGAAAATGAAGTCTCATTTCCTGTTCTACTTATTCATCTGTTATGTATGGTCTACTTGACCTTACCGCATCATTATATGTGCTGAAACACAACAAAGCATATGCCGATTAGTGTAATAGTTGTATTGAGATGGCGTAAAAGTCGACGTATTAATTACTTACTGTCACCCTCACTTTTTCAGCTAGGGGTAGTTTGGTAATTTTGTATGGGTATTTAATTTTAGAAGTATATTATTGAATACTGTGTGATGATTGTATATTTTATTTAATTAAGATAGGCTATGATTATTATGCCTAGTATTAAATAGTCATTAGAGACTTGTGTTAATTAATTAGTTAGAAAGACTAGACAATAATTAAACTTATCACACATGGGCCTATTTAAATTTGTCATGACAATAGTGAGCCCAACTTAGACCCAAGCCCATTAGTCATTCCACTAATTAAATTAAGAAGGATTAGTGTAATTACAATTAGTTAAAGACTTCCAAATATATCCATCCTTAATTATTCCTCATAATGCAACATGTAGGGGCAACTTGGACTTTTGACATTTTTTGGGGAAGGGGGAAGAGACCGGCCACATAAGAGGGGGGTTATCCTCTCTCTCTCTCTCTCTCTCTCTCTCTCTCTCTCTCTCTCTTCTCATTTGTATTTTATTTTGTGTCCAAATTCTGGATCCCCAATTTTTTAATTTTTTTCTATTAAATTTTTACACAATCACCACTAATTCCTTCTCAAATTCATCACTCTTGGAGCCTTTGAGCTTGGAGAAGTAAGGAGCACAAGGAGGAGAAGCTTGGAGCTAGAGATCGTATACGAATCGTGTCCAATTATATTTTTATTGGGAATCCATCTCCCAATTGATAATTTTGAAATTTCTTTCTCATTATAGATTCTTAATCATGCATTTGACCATTAGGAATGACCCCGTGGCATAGGATTACCTATAGGAACAAGTTATAGGCTATTTAGCTTTGTATTATGAGATCTATGAGGTAATTTGTGTGTGTGTTGGGGGAATTACAAATTTGATACCTCAATTGAGTGTCATGAGACCAATTAAATCTTATTAGACTTAGATCGGGGTTATCGGACTAGGTATGTATCCACAAATGGATACGTATAGGCCGTATCACGGTATTTTACGATATGGTATGATACGGGGCAAATTTTGAGTGATTTGCATGGATTCTCTTCATTACATGTTGTAATGACTTCTAATAGTTGTAATTATATATATATGACTTGAGGAAATGATCAATAGTGGATAATGAAAAGTTTGACCCCCCAATGGGTTGAGTATCCTAGATATTCTATTTGATGCACTATAGGTATTTCTTTAAATACCTCAAGCTATATATGTATGTGTGTGTGTATGTGTGTGTGTGATATTTATATATGTATATGTGTATAGGTATAGTGATGTATATATATGTGTGTGTATTAGTGAGTGTATGCGTATTAGTGAGTGTGTGATAAGCAGTAAGTAGTGATAAGCAGTTAACAGCAGCATAAATCAGTAGCAGCATTAGCAGGAATAAGCAACAACAGTAGCAGCAGTAAGCTACAGCAGCAGCAGAAGCAGCAAGCTGCAGCAGCAGCATAAGTAGTAAGCTGCAGCAGTAGTGATAAACAGCAGCAGCAACAATAAGCAGCAGCAACAGTGAGAAGCAGTAAGTTGCGGTAGCAGAAGCATAAGCAGCAGTAAATTGTAGCACAGTGCTTAGAGGTTAAGTTGTAGATAAGCTAAGTTAGTTAATATTGTTAGTTAGTTATGTATATATGTTAGTTATTATATATATAAGAGGTTATATATATATATATATATATATATATATATATATATATATATATATATATATATATATATATATATATATAAGCACTAGTTAGCATTAGCATTGGGTAATATTATTTCTAGTTTACCTTGAGTTACACCAAGGTAATGAGAGTTGAGGTATCATAGGGTATGTGTATTGAGTATCAAATGGGTAACTTAGTATGTTAGTTTGGTATAATATTGTTATAAGTTATGAGTATAAATGCATGTTAGTATATAGTGAGGTATGTATGGTTAGTTAGTTAATGTTAGATATTGGATTACCTTGTGATACCAAGGTAATGTCAAGGTATTAGTTTATACTCAATGTTTTGGGTTTGTGTATCAAGAGGGGTGTGTAGGTGGTGTGATACCGCTTTTGGCTCAAAGCCAAGGTATCCATTTAGCTTTAGTTTAGCTAGGAGTAATATATATTTTTATCTTGTATATATATATATATATATATATTATATATATATTATATATATATATATATATATATATATATATATATATATATATATATATATATATATATATATATATATATATATATATATATATATATTATATTTTTATATCTAATAACTTACGTATCTTATGATACGGTATTGTGTTGGTATCCTAGTATCCTAACATAGCTAGTATAGCCTAGTTACATAGTGTGTGGACCCAATATCTTAGAGATGGACTCATACAACCTAGAAATAGCTAGTTTCACTTAGAGTTGACCTAGTTTTACTATTTTAACTTAGAAATGATTTTATGACCTAGAATTCTACTAGTTTAACTTATTTTTATCCCAAAACCTTATATTAATATAATATTCTATATATAGGTCTGTGTGACACAGTTCAGATACCGTTTTGCATCATTTGCTCTGAACCACAAGCGAGTACATCTCTCTGTTAGTTTTTATTTTATGATAGTGTATATATCACTTGTTCTAGAACTGCATACTTGATATTGAGACTTGGTTACATAGACTGGTACTATATGGATACCGTCAGGAGATGTTATCCCTTACCGTGTTCAACGGGTACTCATTCACATGTACTTTATCATGTGCATCGGGTATTAATTTTTATGTGCATCTACCATTTTGTGTGCTAGTGTAACTATTTCGTGTGCTAGTGTAACTATATCGTATTCATGTACGTAACGTGTCGTGATTGGATCCATGAGTATTGGTTGGGGAGGGAGAGTAAAAGTTGGTTATGTGATCAAGCCATAGTTATCTCATGTGTATGTCGATTATACACCTCACGTATAATCGAGTTACTTATTTACCTTATGTGCAACCTAAGTCGATCACATAACGAACTTATGCTCTAAACCATATAGCTAGTGTCCATGTTCTTCTACTTGCAGTTTATTTCCATATTATCAGTATTTACTTTCCCGTTCTTTATTATAAATATTTTCTTGTTCTCACCTGTATTTCAATTTCTTAAATACTTGTGCATCTTGTATCCTTTACTATTACTAGTCATATATGCTTTACCATATATTTGGAGTTGCTTTCAGAGTTTTGTACTTCGCTCATTTTCTGATTGGATATATTTTTCAGATGATTGGCTAGAGGAGCTGTCCCACTTATTACGGCCCGCAGGATGGTGAGCCACTAGAGGACACTCTCCTAGAGCAGGAGGACATAGTAACAGCAACCGAAGAGGCCTAGTTATATAGTTGTGGACTTGTACTAGTCTTATTTTGGACTCATAGCATGTATATATATTATTTTGGAGAGTTGTTGAGACTAGACTTATATTATTGATCTTGAGGATATTTTGTGACTCATATTTCTTCTTTATTCGATATCGTACTTTCATCCTCCTTAGTTTAATTTTGTGATTGAGTATTGTTTACCAATATTATACTATTATATTGCTCCTCCATTTGGAGTTGAGACAGCATGACAGGTACTCTTAATTATATTGTGTGAGACATTTAGATAGTTATATTGCCTTAGACAGCATTCTACCGTCGATGCTGCGGCGTAGGCTGGACATACCCACGTACTCGTGCCCGAATATCCGGGAGCGGATCGTGACATATTTTTAGTGGTGTCCCATGCAGGTCCTCGAGGTCGCAACTAGTACGATGTCGTAATAGTGCTCACCTAGAGTATTGCTATGATCATGCTTTATATTATGATTAGGATCTATGATGAGAGTATACTCAATCACAACTAAGAAATATTCTAATATATCGATTTTGCAACCTTTGCTATTCTGAATATTGATTCTTTGAAATATTGATGTCCTTCTTTGATGATATCGTACCTTGTGCAGTATTGACTTCTTTGTTTCAATCTGTCTTCAGGATGCCTCTGAAGATCAGATTCTTTCGCTCGGGAGCAGCGACAGCTTCCTCAGCTACTTTTTGGCCTGCTGCGGAGAGGGCAGCAGCTACTACTTCTTCTTCTCCAGTTGAGAGGGTCGCCTCACCTATTCAGGTGGGAGTCCCAGCAGTCGCCTTTGGGGGTGCTACTCCCCCAGTTTGGAGGACAGATCCAGCTATTTCCGAGGGACTTCCACCCCCGTCGCCAGTGCCAGTTAATGCTACCCAGTTGTTCGCACTATTCCAGCAGATGATGGAGGCCCAGAGGGCCCAGGCTGAGGCACATCATAGGCAGACTGATGTGATGAGACATGGCATTGAGAATGCCCATCAGGTGGCCATTACCGCAGTGGAGAGGACAACTCCATTACAGCTACAGGAGGTACAACCCAGGCCCGATACCATAAAAAACTTTAAGAAGTTGGATCCCCGGTCTTTCAAGGGGACAGAGGACATTATATATGCAGATGACTAGTTGGAGAACATGGAGAGCGTCATGAGCTTATCTCGCCTTGCAGAGGATCTGAAGGTGGAGGCAGCGGGACTACAGATTATGGACATCGCTAGTACTTGGTTTCGGAATGAACCACAGATTGCCGATCCAGGATTGACTTGGGATGGGTTCAAGGACTTGTTCAAAAAGAAGTTCTTTTCGCCCACCGAGAGACTTAATTTGGAGCGACAGTTCCAGAAGCTTCATCAGGTAAATATGTTGGTAGAGGAGTATGCCACAGAGTTTGGCATACTAAGTAGATATACATACTATATGGTGAGGGATCCTGAGATCCGGGCGAGTAGATTCAGATAGGGCCTGAATTGGGAGGTGAGGTCTTTTATTTCCTCGAGCCATGAGACATACACAGACATCTTGAGAGAGGCCCGCAAGGTCGAGAAAGACCTGAGTTTGAGGCCCAAGAGGGACCGAGATATCTTTGGTGGTAGCAGCAGCGTTGGTCCAGCCAAGAGGCCCTATTTCCAGCCACAGAGACAGCAGTTCCCTGCGCCTATCCGAGCACCAGTATAACAGACGCACCATATGCATAGGCCAGTCCAGCCAACTCGTGTTTGCCCCTTCTGTAAGAAGTCAGGGCATGGGTAGGATATTTGTAGGAAGAGGCTTGGTCAGTATTTGTTTTGTGGCTCAGTAGACCACCAGTTGAGGGATTGTCCCAAGCCGTTAGCTCGTACAGCTCAGGACGTAGCCCCAATTTAGAGAATACCCGCGAGACACCCAGCGGGATAACATAGAAGACCTCCTTTGCCATCACAACAACAGAGGTTCACGCAGCACCAGCAGCAGCAGAGAGGTGCACAACAAGGGTGAGCTTTTGCCCTGACCGTGGAGGAGGCAGAGCCTATCGGAGATGTTATAGCAGATGCATTCTTACTTGATTCTTTTCCAGCTTATGTTTTATTTGATTTTGGGTTGACCAATGCCCCGGAGGTATTCATGAACCTGATGAATAAGGTATTTCATCAGTACCTGGATCAGTTTGTGATAGTATTCATTGATGATATATTGATATATTCGAAGACCCTGGAGGAGTATGAGAAACACTTGAGGATAGTTCTGGAGACCCTCAGGAAGGAGAAGCTATATAAAAAGCTTTTGAAGTGTGAGTTCTTCCTTGATAAGGTTGAATTCCTCGGGCATGTGATTACAGGAGACAGTAGACCCAAAAAAGATTTTAGCAGTTGAGTCGTAGTCTACTCCGAGTTCAGTGACGGAGATCAGGAGTTTTCTTGGACTGGTAAGCTATTATCGGAGATTTGTTCAGGATTTTTCCAATATTGCGGAGCCGATGACTAGACTAACCAGGAAGGACGTGGAGTTCGTCTGGACTGAGGATTGTCAGTCTGCTTTTGAGGAGATAAAGAAAAGGTTGACTACAGCTCCAATATTGACATTGCCATCAGGGACAGGAGGATTCTCTATATATAGTGATGCATCGGATAAGGGTTTGGGTTGTGTGTTACAGCAGAACGAAAATGTGATTGCCTATGCTTCTAGGCAATTACGTCCGCATGAGAAGAATTACCCTACCTACGACTTGGAGTTGGCAGTAGTTATTTTTGCCCTTAAGCTGTGAAAGCACTACTTGTATGGAGAGAGGTTAGAGATCTTTATATATCACAAGAGCTTGAAGTATGTGTTTACACAAAAGGAGCTCAACATGAGGCAAAGGAGATGGTTGGAGTTTATGAAGGACTTCGATATTGCTTTACATTACCATCCAGGAAAGGCCAACGTAGTCGCAGATGCCTTGAGCAGGTATCCAGTGGCTATGTATTTGACGAGGGACACCCATTTATTGGCCGATCTTGATAGCTTGGACATTGAGGTATTAGTTCCTGGAGTTGCAGCACAGATGTGGGGACTTCAGGTACAGTCAGAGTTGATAGACCGGATTAGAGCAGCATAGTTCGAGGATGAGTCTCTGAGGAGCATTAGAGCACTGGTCCAGATGGGATTGGTAGAGGACTTCAGTATCCCAAATGATGGATCATTGCGACAGGGTACCAGGTTGTGTGTGCCGAGTGGAGCGTTGCCCGAGGAGATTCTTCAGGAGGCACATCGATCTCAATACTCTATGCTTCTAGGTACCAACAAGATGTATAGGGACATGAGAGAGTATGTTTGGTGGTATGGTATGAAGCGGGAGGTGGCTAGCTTTGTATGAGAATGTTTGGTGGTATGGGGCAAAGAAGGGCGGATCCTAAATAAAGGACAGATTCCTAGAAACGTGGCTAGCTTTGTATCTAGATGCTTGGTATGCCAGCAGGTAAAGGCGGAGAGACAGAGGCCAGGTGAATTGCTTCAGCCTTACTCATTCCAGAGTGGAAGTGGGATCATGTGACGATGGACTTTGTTTCAGGGCTTCCGCGTTCTCCAGGAGGTAAAGATGCGATTTGGGTCATCGTAGACATGTTGACCAAATCAGCCCACTTTCTGACATTCAAAGTGGGTACATCTATGGATAAGCTCGCAGAGGTGTATGTACGTCAGATAGTCAGATTACATAGAGTTCCTGTAAACATAGTCTCGGATCGAGATAGTCGCTTCACGTCCCACTTCTTGAGGAGTTTGCAGGCAAGCTTAGACACTCAGCTCAAGTTTAGTACCGCATATCACCCTCAGACAAACGAAAAGTCAGAGAGGACTATCCAGACTCTCAAGGATATGCTACGCACTTTTATTTTGGACTTTGGAGGTTCTTGGGAGGATCATCTTCACTTAGTAGAGTTTTCTTACAACAATAACTACCAGGCCAGTATCGAGATATCACCATTTGAGGTATTGTACGGACGGAGATGCCGCACTCCGTTATCATGGGATGGTGTTAGAGAGAGAGCTTTATTGGGACCAAAGATGGTCGTGGATGCAGCTGAAAAGGTGAAGCTCATCAGGGATAGACTTTGAGTGGCGCAGGACAGACAGCGACATTGGGACGATAGCCACCGGAGATCATTGGAGTTTGAGGTATATATTTTGTTTGTATTGCTTGTGATTGCTTGTTTTAGTTAGAGTGCTAAGACTGTGTTTCGTTCTAGGTTGGTGATCTGGTTTTCTTGAGGATTTCTCCGAAATGAGGCACGATTCATTTTGGTGGAGGCAAAAAGCTTAGTCAACGGTACATTGGGCCTTTCGATGTTCTTGAGAGGGTCGGTACAGTAGCCTACAGATTAGACTTACCGCCTGCATTAGAAGAAGTGCACAACTTATTCTACGTCTCGCAGCTAAGACGGTACGTGGCATATCCTAACCATGTACTAGATCACTCGGAGATCGAGGTTGGTCTGACACTCAGCTATGATTTCACGCCCCAGTCCCAAAATATCGGGGACTGGACACGTGGCATTGGCCAGCAGCACGCACCGATGGACAAACCTAATTTAATGGATCCATCAGAACATACTTAAGCTATATTATAATAGTCAGGGTTTACTAATCTCATCCACAGAATAAAGATAGCAATATCAGCAAAAGAAATATACAACATCCAGTCACAAGTAATTAAAAATCGGGGAACAACCCGATATTAAGTCTGTTTACAAATATTCATTAAAACAGAAAATAAAGAGTTTATTGGCCATAATACTGAGCATGGAAGAAGCAGATGTTCAGGAGAAGTCCTCAGCGATCACCTCGTCCTTAGGTTCTGGTACTGCTCCGAGAAGTGCTCCTGTTCCGTACACCTCAAAGGGTAGTTCTCGTCTATTAATCCTGGGGACATAATCCGAATCCAGGTCCTCAGGGGACATAGCAAGGTACAAGAAAGCTCAAGCCATAATAATGCAGTGCAGGAAATAAAGGAAGCAATAGGGTAAATAAATAAACCAGCTAAGTGATATGCAAGTGAGAGTTTTAGTCACACTCAGGCTGAGACTACTACAGGATCAGTGTCAAAGAAACCATAACAGTATTTTCTCGAAGGACCAGTACGGTACCATAGTTCTGTTGCCAGAGACTAAGGCACATCCATTAAGTATTATATATATATTCAGCCTTTTGTATGGTAAATCTCTCCCCATCCAATGTAATCTCACGTCTCATGTCCATGATACGCAGGATCAAAACTAATGCAGCAAGTCAGGATATATCTAAGTATGTAAACTGTATATGTCATAAAACCTGTATCCCATACAGAATTACCTTGAATAGTAAGGAAGATTATGTCTCATGATTCGTGTCAAGTGTCCTGGATATAACATACTTGATATGTCAAGTACGAGAATATAAATGTCACGATATCCATCTCTAGTTGACATTGCACAACCCCGTGTACGGTGTTGGCACCCGACTATAATCGGACGCTAAGCAAGTCACACGGCCCTAGGGTTAAGTATGCACAATAATGTATATATTCAAAGGAATAAATAACAAGAACTGCAAGTTTGGCAAGGTACACTTGCCTGGATTTTTGGCTCCAATTGTAGCTCTGGCTTCAGCGGGGATTGCAGGAAGTACTCTAGTTGCTGAAACAGACATCACCATCAGATTCAGAAAATATCAATCAGCTAGAAATGCCTGTCCTTGAGTCCAATTTGGACACAGGGACAAAAACGACAATTTTAAGTCAAAGTGGGGTCCCATATGTGGGCCGCTTTGCACCGAAAAATGCGTCAGGGTCAAAGGTCTCCAAATCTGTCCAACTTAGTGTCAACAAGTCAGGAACGATGATACGAACCCAACAAAACTTCCAGAATTGGATTTCGATGAGCCGTTCACAAAATCGCCCGTCGGGTGGAGCCTGTGGGGCCCACGACACGCGATTTTGTCAATGTTCTCAGAATCGAACCAAACTTGGCTCACAGGACCAGCGTATTGCTACGAGTCTGATGGCGTAAGTTTCGTCTCAATCCGATGTGTGTACACTAAGTTACAGCAAGATTCAGAAAAGTCGGATATGGGGCAGTGTCCGCGGATACGAGTTGATTTCGGTGTGCACGCACATCCAAATCAACTTTCGCAAAATTCTGCACGTCCGTATCAATGACGCGCATGTATCGGTGAAGACCGTACACGACCAAGTCGTCCCGTTTGGCTGGGCGTACTCAGTTCCGGGGTGAAACAGGGCGTTGGTTTTCCTGTTTTTGGATCGTGGTTCGCGATCACCACAGGACGCGATGCACCGAGCGGTTTGTATGGGCACTGAGAGGGTCATACAGGCTACGCGATTCAACTGACGGAATCAAAAATGGGGTAGCGAGCAGAGAGAAACGGGTACCTGAACAGGGCTCCAAAAACTGTAAATTTTGTGTCCGACACGTGTCCGAGGGCTGAGTCGCCTAGGGTTAGGGTTACGGGCTTCTGCTGGCCGACGGCGGCGGAGCTGGCCGGAGGGAGGCCGGGGACGGCGAGGGCTGGAAGCGGCGGCGCACGGGGAGGCCGCACAGGGGCCCAGGCGGAGCGGGGCGGCCGGAGCTGCTGCTACTGACTGCTGGGTCGGGGAGGCTCTGGAGGAGGAGGGGAGTCGCCGGCGGAGGCTGGGGAAGCGGAGTCGGCTGCGGGTCTCCGGCGAGGCAGCTGCTGGAAGGGAGGCGGTGGCGCTTTGCGGCGGATGAGGGCGGCCGGAGGAGGGCGCTGGCTAGGGCGGCTGGCCTTGGTCGGAGGAGAGCGGGCGGAGGTCGGGGGCGAGGGTTTATAAAGGGGCGATGAGGAGCTGGAGGGGTCGGGGGTTGCCGGAAGGGAAAGAGGAGACGTCGGCGGGGGTTGAGGAAGAGGAAAGGGAAGGGAAGACGGTCGGTGAACGTTCCGGTAGCCGGAGCGACGCGGGCGGCGGCGGGGGCGGAGCTGAGCAGTCGGGGAGGAAGGAGAGGAGTTTTCGGGTACTGGCGGGTCCGATGGGTCGGGTCGGGTCTAATGGATCCGGCCCGATCCAATCATTAAAGGCAGGTCGGGTCTGGGCTAGTAGGTCGGGTCTGGGTTGGACCCGGATCCGACCCGCTAAGGATTTGGTTTAATTAAACCGGTTCAGAAATTGGTTTGGTTTGGTTTATTTTAAATAAACCCGGTTTATTTTGGTTTAATTAACTAATTAGTTTTTAGGGCTTTTAAACTGCTTCCGGGGTCCAATAAATTCCCGGAAAATTATCCTATGTCTAGTTTTTCATTTTAAACCATAAAATATTATTTTCATAATATTTTAATATTATTTATTATCATTTAAAAATCTTTTAATAATTAAAACACCTGAATTTAATTATAAAAAATCCCAGAAAATTCTAAAAAATTATAAAAAATCCAAATTTAAAAATTCTTGAAAATCAGGGGGTTTACAATCTACCCCCTTAAGAGGATTGCGTTCTCGCAATCAAAGAATAATCGGTCAATAGAGATGACACGGTTGCAAACATTGTTCGAACCACATAAAAATCAAGGAGAATCAAGGTTGAGAGTAACACCTAGGAAAAATAATTCCCCTAAGCATTAAAAGTTATGCAATTTCCCAAATATGGAAAATATAGAAAATTACAGTTTTAGAAAACCAGGTTATCTTTCAAAAACATATCAGGTTAACATTTCTAAAATATTCTAAGTTATTCTTTAAAAACATAATATATTAACAATTCTAGGTTATCACTAGATTATCTATTATTAGCAAGTTAAAATTATCAGGTTAAGTCTAGGGTCACGAACCAACAGGCACGAACTACAGAAATGCTAGAAACAGAACTACAAAAACTTACGCGCATTAGCTACTCCAAGAGGCTGAGCGTTCTCCAGGGTCATCGTCAGGGCTTGTCCGCGTCCTTGCAGTCGATTCCTCTGCTGCTGCTGGAAGAGTGTTGATCTACTTGATCGCCTTGTTGAGTTGATTGACATCTATCTTCTGGTATCACTTCATCTTCCTGGGTGACCACAGCACCTTTGTGGTGTTCCTGCAGGAGTCTCGTTGCTTGATTATGATTCTATTACTCTGCATCCAAAATAAACTATAAAAGGCACACAGGGGAATCAAGGCAGGATGCAATTCAAGAAATTGATTCAAATCCGAGATAGATGTCAAGAACGATTCAAGCAAGTGGATGAGATCCTAAAAACTTATCCTATCTTTACTGCAGGCATGTTCGGTCCCTAAGTTGAAATCGAACAATTTAGTTGTTGACCTACATGGGCCACCACAAAAACCATGTCACGCCCCAGTCCTAAAATATCGGGGACTGGACACGTGGCATTGGCCAGCAGCACGCACCGATGGACAAACCCAATTTAATGGATCCATCGGAACATACTTAAGCTGTATTACAATAGTCAGGGTTTACTAATCTCATCCACAAAATAAAGATAGCAATATCAGCAAAAGAAATATACAACATCCAGTCACAAGTAATTAAAAATCGGGGAACAACCCGATATTAAGTCTGTTTACAAATGTTCATTAAAACAGGAAATAAAGAGTTTATTGGCCATAATACTGAGCATGGAAGAAGCAGATGTTCAGGAGAAGTCCTCAGCGATCACCTCGTCCTCAGGTTCTGGTACTGCTCCGAGAAGTGCTCATGTTCCGTACACCTCAGGGCAGTTCTCGTCTGCTAATCCTGGGGATATAATCCGGATCCAGGTCCTCAGGGGACATAGCAAGGTACAAGAAAGCTCAAGCCATAATAATGCAGTACAGGAAATAAAGGAAGCAATAGGGTAAATAAATAAACCAGCTAAGTGATATGCAAGTGAGAGTTTTAGTCACACTCAAGCTGAGACTACTACAGGATCAGTGTCAAAGAAAACATAACAGTATTTTCTCGAAGGGCCAGTACGGTACCATAGTTCTGTTGCCAGAGACTAAGGCACATCCATTAAATATTATATATATATATATTCAGCCTTTTGTATGATAAATCTCTCCCCACCCAATGTAATCTCAGGTCTCATGTCCATGATACGCAGGATCAAAACTAATACAGCAAGTCAGGATATATGTAAGTATGTAAACTGTATATATCATAAAACCTGTATCCTATACAGAATCACCTTGAATAGTCAGGAAGATTCTGTCTCATGATTCGTGTCAAGTGTCCTGGGTATAACATACTTGATATGTCAAGTACGAGAATATAAATGTCACGATATCCATCTCTAGTTGACATTGCACAACCCCGCGTACGGTGTTGGCACCCGACTATAATCGGACGCTAAGCAAGTCACACGGCCCTAGGGTTAAGCATGCACAATAATGTATATATTCAAAGGAATAAATAACAAGAACTGCAAGTTTGGCAAGGTACACTTGCCTGAATTTTTGGCTCCAATTGTAGCTCTGGCTTCAGCGAAGATTGCAGGCAGTACTCCAGTTGCTGAAACAGACATCACCATCAGATCCAGAAAATATCAATCAGCTAGAAACGCCTGTCCTTGAGCCTAATTTGGACACAGGGGCGAAAACGACAATTTTAAGTCAAAGCGGGGTCCACATGTGGGCCGCTTTGCACCAAAAAATGCGTCAGGGTCAAAGGTCTCCAAATCTATCCAACTTAGTGTCAACAAGTCATGAACGATGATACGAACCCAACGAAACTTCCAGAATTGGATTCTGATGAGCCGTTCACAAAATCGCCTGTCGGATGGAGCCTGTGGGGCCCACGACACGCGATTTTGTCAACGTTCTCATAATCGAACCAAACTTGGCTCACAGGACCAGCATATTGCTACGAGTCTGATGGCGTAAGTTTTGTCTCGATCCGACGTGTGTACACTAAGTTACAGCGAGATTCAGAAAGGTCGAATACGGGGCGGTGTCCGCGGATACGCGTTAATTCCGGTGTGTACGCACATCCAAATCAACTTCCGCAAAATCTCGCACGTCCGTATCAACGACGCGCACGTATCTGTGAAGACCGTACGCGACTAAGTCGTCCCGTTTGGCTGGGCGTACTCAGTTCCGGGGTGAAACAGGG
Source organism: Iris macrosiphon (assembly GCA_036927795.1). NCBI lineage: Eukaryota > Viridiplantae > Streptophyta > Magnoliopsida > Asparagales > Iridaceae > Iris > Iris macrosiphon. The sequence continues at coordinate 29,761,080 of JAYESA010000004.1, read as the reverse complement.
CGTTGGTTTTCCTGTTTTTGGATCGTGGTTCGCGATCACCACAGGACGCGATGCACCGAGCGGTTTGCACGGGCACCGAGAGGGTCATACAGGCTACGCGATGCAACTGACAAAATCAAAAATGGGGTAGCGAGCAGAGAGAAACGGGTACCTGAACAGGGCTCCAAAAACTGTGAATTCCGTGTCCGACACGTGTCCGAGGGCTGAGTCGCCTAGGGTTAGGGTTAGGGACTTCTGATGGCCGGCGGCGGCGGAGCTGGCCGAAGGGAGGCCGGGGACAGCGAGGGCAGGAGGCGGCGGCGCACGGGGAGGCGGCACAGGCATCTAGGCGGAGCGGGGCGGCCGGAGCTGCTGCTACTGACTGCTGGGTCGGGGAGGCTCTGGAGGAGGAGGGGAGTCGCCGGCGGAGGCTGAGGAAGCGGAGTCGGCTGCGGGTCTCCAGCGAGGCAGCTGCTGGAATGGAGGCGGTGGCGCTGTGCGGCGGATGAGGGCGCTGGCTAGGGCGGCTGGCCTTGGTCGGAGGAGAGCGGGCCGAGGTCGGGGGCGAGGGTTTATAAAGGGGCGGTGAGGAGCTGGAGGGGTCGGGGGTTGCCGGAAGGGGAAGAGGAGACGTCGGCGGGGGTTGAGGAATTGGAAAGGGAAGGGAAGACGGCCGACGAACGTTCCGGTAGCCGGAGCGACGCGGTCGGCGGCGGGGGCGGAGCTGAGCAGTCGGGGAGGAAGGAGAGGAGTTTTTGGGTTCGGGCGGGTTCGATGGGTCGGGTCGGGTCTAACGGATCCGGCCCGATCCAATCATTAAAGGCGGGTCGGGTCTAGGCTAGTGGGTCGGGTCTGGGTTGGACCCGGATCCGACCCGCTAAGGATTTGGTTTAATTAAACCGGTTCAGAAATTGGTTTGGTTTGGTTTATTTTAAATAAACCCGGTTTATTTTGGTTTAATTAATTAATTAGTTTTTAGGGCTTTTAAACTGCTTCCGGGGTCCAATAAATTCCCGAAAAATTATCCTATGTCTATTTTTTTATTTTACACCATAAAATATTATTTTCATAATATTTTAATATTATTTATTATCATTTAAAAATCCTTTAATAATTAAAATACCTGAATTTAATTACAAAAAATCCCAGAAAATTCCAGAAAATTGTGAAAAATCCAAATTTAAAAATTCTTGAAAATCAAGGGATTTACACATAAAGATTTTGGATCGCAGGGAGAAGGTGCTACGGAACCAGACGAATCATTTGGTGTGCGTCGCGTGGAGGCATCATTCGCCAAGAGAGAGAGTACCTAGGAGCGAGAGGCCGAGATGCGCGAGCGATATCCTTATCTGTTTGAGCCGTGAGGTATAATTCTTTCTTGCTTGTATGGATTGCTTTTGGTAGTTAGTTTCTTTCTTAATTTTGAGGACAAAATTTTTCTAAGGTGGGTAGGTTTGTCACCCTCACTTTTTCAACTAGGGGTAGTTTGGTAATTTTGTATGGGTATTTAATTTTAGAAGTATAATATTGAATATTATGTGATAATTGTATATTTTATTTAATTAAGATAGGCTATGATTATTATGTCTAGTATTAATTATTTATTAGAGACTTATGTTAATTAATTAGTTAGAAAGACTCGACAATAATTAGACTTGTCACACCTGGGCCTATTTAAATTTGTCATAAAAATAGTAAGCCCAACTTAGACCCAAGCCCATTAGTCATTCCACTAATTAAATTAAGAAGAATTAGTGTAATTACAATTAGTTAGAGACTTCCAAATATATCCATCCTTAATTATTTCTCATAATGCAACATGTAGGGGGCAACTTGGACTTTTAACATTTCTTGGGGAAGGGGGAAGAGGCCGGCCACATAAAAGGGGGGGTTCTCCTTTCTCTCTCCTCATTTATATTTTATTTTGTGTCCAAATTCTAGATCCCCAATTTTCTAATTTTCCTTCATTGAATTTTTATAAAATTCACCATCAATTTCTTCTCAAATTTATCACTCTTGGAGCCTTGGAGCTTGGAGAAGCAAGGAGCATAAGGAGGAGAAGCTTGGAGCTAGAGATCGTGTCTGGATCGTGTCCAATTATATTTTTATTGAGAATCTATCTTCCAATTTATAATTCCTAAATTTCTCTCTCATTGTAGCTTCTTAATCATGCATTTGACCATTAAGAATGACCCCATGGCATAGGATTACCTATAGGAACAAGTTCTAGGCTATTTGGCTTTGTATTATGAGATCTATGAGGTAATTTGTGTGTATATTGGGGGAATTACGAATTTAACACCACCTCAATTGTGTGTCTTGAGACCAATTAGATCTAATTAGACTTAGATCGGGGTTATGAGACTAGGTACGTGTCCACAAATGGATACGTATAGGTCGTATCACGGTATTTTGCGATACGGTGTGATATAGGGCCAATTTTGAGTGATTTGCATGGATTCTCTTCATTACATATTGTAATGACTTCTAATATATATATATATATATATATATATATATATATATATATATATATATATATATATAAGACTTGAGAAAATGATTAATTATGGATAATGGAAAGTTGGCACCGCAATGGGTTGAGTATCCTAGATATTCTATTTGATGCACTATAGGTATTTGTTTAAATGCCTCAAGCTATATATGTGTGTGTGTGTGTGTGTGTGTGTGTGTGTGTGTGTGTGTATACACACACACATATACATATATAAATATATCACTAAACACACAGACACACACACACACACACACACACACACACATATATATATATATATATATGTTTATTAGTGAGTATATGTGTATTAGTGAGTGTGTGATAAGCAGTAAGCAGTGATAAGCAGTGAGCAGCGGCAGAAATAAGCAGTAGCAGCAGTAAGCAGTAAGCTGCAGCAGTAGCAGCAATAATGATAAACAGTAAGCTGCAGCAGTAGATTGCAGCACAGTGCTTAGAGGTTAAGTTGTAGATAAGCTAAGTTAATTAATATTGTTAGTTATATATATATATATATATATATATATATATATATATATATATATATATATATATATATATATATATATAAGCACTAGTTAGCATTAGCATTGGATAATATTATTTCTAGTTTACCTTGAGTTACACCAAGGTAATGAGAGTTGAGGTATCATAGGGTATGGGTATTGAATATCAAATGGGTAAGTTAGTATGTTAGTTTGGTATAGTATTGTTATAAGTTATGAGTATAAATGCATGTTAGTGTATAGTGAGGTATGTATGGTTAGTTAGTTAATGTTAGATATTGGATTACCTTGTGATACCAAGGTAATATCAAGGTATTGGTTTATACTGAAGGTTTTGGGTTTGTGTATCAAGAGGGGTGTGTAGGTGGTGTGATACCGCTTTTGGCTCAAAGCCAAGGTATCTACTTAGCATTAGTTTAGCTAGGAGTATTATATATTTTTATCTTATATATATATATATATATATATATATATATATATATATATATATATATATATATATATATATATATATATATATAATTTACGTATCTTGTGATACAATATTGTGTTGGTATCGTAGTATCCTAACATAGCTAGTATAGCCTAGTTACATAGTGTATGAACCCAATATTCTAGAGATGGACTCATATAACCTAGAAATAGCTAGTTTGACCTAGAGTTGACCTAGTTTGACTATTTTGATTTAGAAATAGTTTTATGACCTAGAATTCGACTAGTTTAACTTATTTTCATTCTAAAACCTTGTATTAATACAATATTTCATATATAGGTCTGTGTGACACCAGTTCGGATACCGTTTCGCATCATTTTCTCTGAACCATAGGCGAGTACATCTCTCTGTTAGTTTTTATTTTATGATAGTGTATATATAACTTGTTCTATAACTGTGTACTTGATACTGACACTTGGTTACACGGATTGGTACTATATGGATCCCGTCAGGAGATGTTATCTCTTACCGTGTTCAACGGGTACTCATTCACATGTACTTCATCATATGCATCGGGTATTAATTTTTATGTGCATCCACTATTTTGTGTGCTAGTATGACTATATCGTATTCATGTGCGTAACGTGTCGTAATTGGATCCATGAGTATTGGTTGGGGAGGGGGAGTAGAAGTTGGTATGTGATCAAGTCCTATTTATCTCATGTGTATGTCGATTATACACCTCACGTATAATCGAGTTACCTATTTATCTCATGTGCAACCTAAGCCGATCACATAACGAACTTGCGCTCTAAACCACATAGCTAGTATCCTTGTTCTTTTACTTGCAGTTTATTTCCATATTACCAGTATTTACTTTCCATTTCTTTATTGTGATTATTTTTCTGTTCTTACCTGTATTTCCATTTCTTAAATATGTGTGCATCTTGTATCCTTTACTATTACTTGTCATATATGCTTTACCATGTATTTGGAGTTGCTTTCAGAGTTTTGTACTTTGCTCCTTTCCTGATTGGATATATTTTTTAGATGATTGGATATAGGAGTTGTGTCCCACTTATTACGGCCCGCAGGATGGTGAGCCACTAGAGGACACTCCCCTAGAGCAGGAGGACTTAGTACCAGTGACCGAAGAGGCCTAGTTATATAGTTGTGGACTTGTTCTAGTCTTATTTTAGACTCATAACATGTATATATATTATTTTGGAGAGTTGTTGAGACTAGACTAATAGTATTGGTCTTGAGGATATTTTGTGACTCATATTTCTCCTTTATTCCATATCATACTTTCATCCTCCTTAGTTTGATTTTATGATTGAGTATTGTTTACCAATATTACACTATTATATTGTTCTTCCATTTAGAGTTGAGACAACATGATAGGTACTCTTAATTATATTGTGTGAGATATTTAGATAGTTATATTTCCTTAGCTAGCATTCTACCGCCGATGCTACGACGTAGGCTGGACGTACCCACGTACTCGTGTCCGAATATCCGGGTGCGGGTCGTGACACTTACCCCTCTAGTTTCTCTACCTCATCTTCGTCGTAGTTGAGTAATACATACAACTGAGCGGCTCTAAGCTCCTCGTCATTCAGATATCTTTTCTTCATTTTACCCGAGGGCTTTCCGAAAGTATTGAATACTTTCAGTATTGCCTCATTAGATTTCTGATACCCATCATCATTTCTGGGAGCTCTTGTTTTATTAGTAGCAATATGAGGCTTGAAATACATCGAACAAAAGTTTGTAATCTCCTCAAGAACATAGGCTTCACAAATAGAACCCTCCATCGTGCCTTATTTTTTATCTTCCTCTTAAGGTGGTTCAAATACCGCTCGAACGGGTACATCCACCGATAACTGATAGGTCCACCAACGTGTGCCTCATAGGAAAGATGAATCGGCAAATGCACCATGGAGTCAAAGAATCCAGGAGGAAACACTCTCAAGCTTGTAAAGTGTCACCGCAATGTCCTTCTCCTACTTTTCTAGACGATCGATGAGCAACTTAGTAGAATAAAGATCTCTGAAAAATATGCTAAGCTCTGTCAATGGATCCCAAACTACCTGCGGTGTTGTGAAGAAGGTCGATGTCACGCCTCAGTCCCAAAATACATAGGACTAGGAACACGTAAGCATGCCAGCCGCATGGATATGGCAACTCCAATATATGGAAACCAAACCCATACGTACGCTGTAATATAAATATAAAATCCACAAGTGGTATAAACATATGTCACAAGTCACAGGGTACAATCTAAATCTCATCCACAGAAAATCAATATAAATGAATAACCAGCATCTATATAACTAGATCTCAACATAAGTATCTAAGGATGATAGTTGGATGGAAATAAATCCACTACCAACTCGAATGTAAGAGCAAATACAAAATAAGTACAACACAACAACACCATATAAGAATACCAGCTAGCAATCACGGGCTCGAAGAGAGGACATCCACGAAATATATATAACCATCCAAATCTGCGCTCCTGCAAATACTCAAGAACAGATACACCTAGCAGAGGACCAAGTCCTCAGAGGGACGTAACAAGATACAGAAAAGCGAGCCAACTTGAATACAGTAAATATGCATATTATTTGAAAATAAATAAGTACGCTATACAAGACATCTATATAAATGCAAATGAGGACAACTTTTCGACGTATGGGCAAGGGTAGGCTACTCGATCTACCTCACAACTCACACACACGTCAATGGATATCAGAAATCGACATACCGCGGGGGTATCGACCAGCGAGACTCCAGAAATTGACATACCGCGGGGGTAGCGACCAGCGCGACACACGCCCGTAGTGCGAACTATATACTACGGTTTACCAGAGTGGTTAAAATCCCATACGCCTAATGACTGTCCTCTCATGATACTAGGTGCCATGTGTGTGTCAACATATCTAATATATAGTATGACTGAAAGAAACTACACATGCAATAAATAAACAGAAATACAATAAATATAAAAAAATAAACTAGGCATGCAAAATACTATAAGCAATTTGGCAAGGTATCTTGCCTGGTCTGAAAAGGATGAAGTCCCAACTCAAGGCATCGTCCGATCTACCCGCCACATAAATTAAACAAGTTAGGTTACAAAAGTGGATAAATAGGTTCCTCCATTTAATCTATTTTAATTCTGAATAAAATAACCTAAAATAGTATTTTAATCTTATTATAATCTAATTTTATTGTTAAACCCTAATTTTGTCCAAAGAACTAAATTTTATCAACTCGAGACTCATGGCACGCAAATCGAGGCGATCTGTTGACCAAAAAGTCAACCGACACAAAATCAACTTTCATGTATGATTTCCTATAAATTTCAGCGTCAAAAATATGCTAGAATTTACTGCTCGTCCGAATTCAAATTCGTTTGGGAATTATGACACATACAAATTTTGTATTGTGCACCGATGGTTAAATTCTAACCTAGAAGTTCTACATAATTAACAGTATATAAATACTTCGAACTAAATTCTGGAAAAAATATATATCTATGATCTTGACATTAGCTTTCTGAAACTTTTAACGGTTCATGATTCTGATTCCGGGTTCTCCCGAAATTGCAAAAATATCAAAACACGTCTATTTTCGGATATGCTGTGCTCTACAAATTTTTCAGAATTTAATACTAATAATTTCGAAAAAAAATTTATATAATCAGAAAGATAACCTCAATATCTTTCTAACGCAAGAAACTAGGCCTCGTTTGGAGTCCGGAGCTATGCGAAATGGATTCTGGAAGATGAAGGAATCCTAGATGGCAATTCTCCAAAATCTCTCTCTAAAATAATGGGATAATTAGGGTTATCATATTATATATATATAGAGATGTACCTGCGGCTGAATGGACATCTATAGGATAACACGTGTCAGAATCTGATTGGATGATTTTATTTATATTATTTATTTTTGATTTGCCTTTATCAAAATATTATTTAAGTCGTTTTAAATCTAAATAATTCCAAATAAATATTAAAAATAATCATAAAAATCTGGAAAAATTACAGAAAATATATTTTGAATCCAGAAACCCTAGAAAAATACTTGGGATAATTTTAAGTTCATAGGTTTTCTACTATAATTAGGAGAAGCTCTAAACATTAGTTTTACCCATATAACTAAAAATAAATACTAAAATTATTCCAAAAATTCTGAAATAATTCCAGAAAATATATAATAATATTATAAACCCTAGAAAATAACGTGGGTCCATTCTATATTCCTGAGATTGCACAATAAATTCTACAATTCCTAAAAATTAGTTATTAGCCTAATTACTCCCAATAAATACTAAAAATACTCAGAAAATTTTCAAACAATTCTAGAAAATATATGTGACTATTTAGAACCTAAAATAAAATTTTGGAATATTTTTAGTTAAGTTTGAACATAAAATAAATTCTTCAAAGTCCTAGAAAATTAGTGTTACTAGTTTTTAATTAACTAAAAATTATGAAAAAAATCTCAATAATCTAAAATAGCCTAAAAATAATTCTAAATAAATATTTATATAAGTAAATATACTAAAAAAATTATTTTCTAATTAACTAATAGAATACTCTAAATAAATTCAATATCTATAATAAATATAATAATATAAAATATACACAAAATACTTATTTTGGGTGAGGAAGTTTACAATCTACCCAACTTAAAACAATTTCGTCCTCGAAATTAAAATAAGGCATAATTTGTTAAATCCTTCACATTTGTACATAAGGTACGTCGATCGCAATCTCTTCCAAAAATTTAAATAACAAAATCTATTCAAATCTATCACGATCATTTCAAAATTAAGATAATCATTGTTCAAATCAAAATTCAACCTATTGTAATCTCTTCTCACTTTTCCAAATCATCAATATCCAAATTTAAATTGAATCCATATAATATCTTCAATATTTAAATAATCCATATCAAATTTTACCTCACGATCTCCAACTATCATAATCTCCTCTAGAAGTAATTCGAGTCCAATATTATTCCTATTTTTACTTATAAATTTTTTTGTATTCTTCAACTTTTTAAATTCCATTCACATCCTCAATATTTCAAATAGGTAGTACAACCATCAAATTTTAATTCTTAATTTAAATTATCAAATTTAAAAATAATTTAAATGCAGTCCACCAATGTTCAAGTCTGAAATTATATATTTATCCTTCAAATTCAAATTGATGATTTTACCTTCAATACTCAAAAATTTAAATTATGTACTTAAGGTATAAATATTGGGTCCTCAATATCAAGATTTTTAAAATTCATTAATCCTCATCATCTTAGTCATTCTTCTAAAATTTTCAAAATTAAATGGCTTGAACCTCTCCCAATCTAATCTTACTCGATCACAATCTAAAAGAAATTCCTCTCGAGTTGCCAATGCACTGCTACCCAACTTAGGATTTATCCATCTATCACAGAAGGCTATATACTTTAAGAAAAATATTCCTTAATTTATTTACTCATGTCATTCAATCCTCAAAACTTCAACGCTGATTATATCATATATGATATGTCCTTAATTACGAAAGAATAATCCTCGAGTATGTGATCGGCCTATGGGGTATATCTAGTTCTCTCTGTGTATCAAACTTATACCAAGCACGAGGTTTCGTCTTTCCGAAATAAGGGAAGACGGAGATCAATAATAAAGAGTTCAAGGGCGAGGTAATAGAATAGAAGTATCAGGATCGGATCAAGGCATTTAAAGAATTCAAATAAGAATTGTCAAAGCAGTTGTGGATTGAAGTCCTATTTTGGTAATGCCTATCCACATGCTCGTATCGGTACATTTATGTAACGGATACGATATGCTTAGACATATCTAGAGGGCAAGTTTATTCATCTACTAATCATTAGATATCTCAATCCACGTAAAGTAGTTATACGAAGGGCGAACCACGCGCACTATGGTTGATCAGACCGTAGTACACTGATTCTAAAATGTATTAATGTATGCATCCACTAATACATATATAGTGAACAAGCTTGATGAAAGAATAAGCTTGCAAAACTAGGCTATAATAGCGGCATAAGTCAAGGTGGTACAACAATTATAGGTACGCTAGATGATGATGAAAGGAGGTACAAGTCAATTCAAGTTCACAAAAATAAAACAAAAAAATAGAATAAGCAATAATAATAAAGACTCTATAAATCTCTATAGTTATCATACAACCTCCTTATCTATGTCGCTAGTCGACAAAATGGGGACAAGGACCTCTAAATTCTATTGTCTGAATAAACACTGTCGTCTTATGCTAGCATACAATTAATGTCATTCAGCTACACTTCAATAATAGGACAAAAGACTATGTGATACTAGGTTGTGAGGTATGCTACCCAACTTATAACAATTAACTAATACTGTAATTGCCTTAAGGATACCGTAGAACTCCTGTTAAGGTCTACGGGAAGGGGTCTTGGTATTTATTAGGGTATCCTCTTTCATTACATAGGTCATGGTCGTCCTAAGTCTTAATCATAGCGCTCATGGAGCAAGTGTCAATAGTAAGGATAGAAAAGTTACTGGCCATTAAGGGGAAAGGATCTAACTCATATCGAGGTAGGGGTACATGTTACGCAATTTAAAACTAAGGGATAAGCGCCAGGTCTCAATCTAAAAGAATAGCTTAAACCATCAAGTTCTAACTACTAAGCACACAATTTTAAAATTTAAGAGTAACCACCAAAATCCTAGCAAGCTATATATATCCTAACATAGAATAAATTCACTTGGTCAATAATCAGCAGTGTCAGATGGCACGAGTTGAAAGATGAAGAATAAAGGAACAAAATTTGGTCGTCGCACAATTAGCGAACGCTAAGGTCGCAGAGGAAGAATATATGAAATTAAAATAGGGAGCTCTATATAGCATCGTGGTTTTCTAAGGAAAAGTGGTATGCTAGTTGCTATGTTCGAGGTATGATCAAGAGAAACGTTATATTCATTGCTCTTGGCTTCCTAAGGTACTGTCTGCTACTAATAAGACAATGATCTAAGTTTATAGTTCTAATATTATCTCACCATAAGTGTTAGGTCCAGCCCTAATATTTAACCCTGGATTTCTATTGGTTCCTCAATACTAGGGTCAAACACTATGGTCAAACTTCTAACTAACTCTAGTAGTGTCTATACTACTCTCAAGTCTTCATATTACATCAAGGGGTAATGGTAAACCAATTCTAGAGATAAGGAATTCTAGGGTTCACTAGATATTCTAAACTTAGTGGTGTGTCTATAATTATCATCCTAATAACATGGGTTCCTATATTCTAGCAGAAGGCTATACTCAAAGAACTATTAGGGAAGTACAAGAATCAAGCAGCATATAATTATTCAGATAGAACAGATAGGAGGAAGATAAATAATAGTCAATTATGGATGAGATCCTATACTCTATTCCTAGGTGCAGGCTTGTTCGGTACAATAACGTAACCGAGACAATATGCTCTGGACCTGCATAGGCCACCACAGTCGATCCCAACCTCTCCATAAATACGTGATAATTGTGGCTCTTCATATCAGTCAGTTTGTTCTCCTTCGGGTCGACGCATCTTCTCAGATTCGACATGTATTAGTCTGGAAATTTTAGGTCCTGAATCCACCTACAAAGTCTCCCTTTGTCCTCATTGTCCAATGAGAAAATTGACTTAGGCTGCATCACCCTCCCATTCCCTTCCTCCATCAAATGCAACGCAGGTCGTCTGCATATTTCTTCTAAGTCCAACCTGGCCTTATGATTGTATTTCGTCTTTTCTTTTACGTCCATTACGGTATTAAATATGTTGTCAAACACATTCTTCTCGATATGCATGATATCAAGGTTATGTATAATCATATTGGTGCTCCAATATGGCAGGTCCCAGAATATGCTCCTCTTCGTCCAGTTATGAGTTCGACCAAATCCATCACACTTTTACCCCCTTGTAGGATCTTCGATAGCACTTGAAAAATCTCTGACCTCCTCCCATATCGTGTCATCGGACTACCTTGGCGGTGGATCGACCTTCTCCATAACACCAGTACGGAACGTATTCCTGTTCCTCCTGAACTGATAATCTTTCGACAGGAAATGTCGATGACAATCAAATAAGCATGATTTTTCTCCATATTTTAAATGGAAAGCCTTAGTACGGTCCATGCAATATGGACATGAGAGACAACCATGAGTGCTCCATCCCGATAATATTTTATAGGCCAAAAAGTCGTTGATGGTCCACATAAGTGTTGTCCTCATCTGAAAATTCTGCTTTCTAAAAATATCATACGTGTTGGCGCCTACTTTCTATAGCTGATTCAACTCATCTATCAACGGCTGTAAGTACACATCAATGTTTCTATTAGGATTGTTCGGACCAAAAATGATAACGGTTAGAAACATATACAGAATTTTCATGCTCATCCAATGCGGTAAGTTATACGGGGTGACAATCATAGGCCAACACAAATATTGGGATCCCGAAAGTCCAAATGGGATGAAATCTTCGGAGGAGAGCCCCAATATGATATTACGTGGATTCAAAGAAAAATTGGGATACTTTCGATCAAAGTGCTTCCATACTTCTCCATCGGATAGATGATCCAACACTCTTTTGATCTGTTCCCGCCTGTGCAAACTCATATTTTCAGCAGTCTTCTTCACCATAAATAACCTCTGCAACTACGGTGTCAAAGGGAGGTAGTGCATCAAATCGGTCGACTTTCTTGCACTGGGAGTCTTTCTAGTACTAGTTGCCTTGTAGCGATCAGCACCACAGAATCTGTACACTGCTTCATCTTTGTCTTCTTTATAGTACAACATGCACCCATTGTGACACGAATCAATTTTCTCATATCCCATCCATAGCGATCTAACCACTATGTCACGCCCCGAGGCGTCCCCCGAGTCGTGACCGCCGTGCGGGCCTGGAGTTGCGCCCGCACAAGGCTTTAATAATTTGCATAGCAAGCACATATTCAGAGTACGCAGATAAATTGAAACACAGATTTGAAACATAGAAAAGTTCTCTTTATTGATAATGAACATCTATTACAAACTCCTGAACGAGTCAGCTAATATGCCGAACGGCTTACAAAAGGGTTGACTCAAAATGAGATAGCAGTCCTGTACATTACATCCTTTTATAAACTCAAAATGATAAAGACCTCCAGGCTGGAGGATCGCTTTGCCACGGAGCTGCATTTGTATATGAAGAGTTGCAGCTTCTGGCTTCAAAAGGCTTCGAGGCGCGGTGAAGATGCGCTAACAGCTGGACTGGATCGGGTAGACGACTTCGGCTCCTCGCTCGGTTCGCCTTAGTGCGGAGAACCTGTTTCAACGAGGGTCAGCATATCGAAATATGCTGGTGAAGGCGAGCTAGCCTGACTATACCAATCAACACATTGTTTAGTGAAGCATGCATATTTGTGGGTTTCTATCTTGCCTTAGTTCATTTACAAGTAAGCAGCATATTGAATCTACTGAAATGAACGTGCCACCGTTAGGTGGATTTTACCTGACCGTCTGAATTACCTGCACAATACTTACCATGCCTTCCCTGAAACGAAGACACAAGTTAGTATGCAACAGGTTTAAATATACACGATGATCACTGGCATGATTGCCATTGTGGACTAGTCCGAGGCAAGGATAGCATGCAACGATAGTACACGAGGCGCTGCAAGCCACCTTGTCCCGTACACGATGACTATTACACGAGTTTTGCCCGGATCGGATCGGTGCCAGTGCCCCAGCGACCGTCCGCAGAACTATACCTTGCGCACAAGTTGTCCATGATCGTACACGATTAACACGTTAACAATTTATGCAGTTGAGGCAACACGATTGCAAGAACACGAGTGCAAGTACACGAGTGCACGACAAGTAGTAATACATAATTTATTTAGCATAGCCTCCCTGAACAATTATGCATATACAAGATGTGTTCTATACTTAGCACGTTTTATAGAACATTTGCACGAACAAGCATACGATAAGGCAACAGTTCACAGTTTTGATTGACAAGCATAATAACCAAGTATATTTGTCTTTTATCTTGGTTTCTTTTATTATTATTTGGTATCGTTTGATCGGGGCATAGAAGAGTGCAGATTTATTAGCTGTGAAGCTTGGAAGCAGGACTAGCTAATCGGGTTGGTAGCCACTCACTTAGATTTTGGAAAGAAGAAGGAAAGAGGCGCTTTACGACTCCGCTCGTAAGCCGCCTACTGCTCGTTCACCTGCACACGAACAGCTCGATTAATACTTCTTCCTTTCTTTCCAATCTCGGAATAGAAGTGCAAGTCAATGAACGAAAATAATGAAAACCATCAAAACCGTTCAAGAAAAACAAGCAAATCCTAAAATCAACTCAAAGCACGAAAGCAACAAGCGACATCGAAAACCGAGGCAATAAAAGATAGCAGCGGAGAGGTCCCTCCTGACTCTGCCGCTAAGCCAATCCCGGGGGCGCAGTCCACTGAATATGGGAATCGATTCCGAAGAAACAAATCCATAACGAGGACGAGTTCTTAATTCAATCTATCCCGATCGAACGATACCGTCTTGTGTTTCTTAGCCGCACTCTCCGCACCGGGAGAACGGGGCGCTACATCCCATCCATAGCGATCTAACCATTCTCTTATATTGGTAGAAGTCTGTAGGTAACTTGGCACCCTCCGGCAAGATCTCTATAATCAACTCGATTAGTCGGTTGTAGCATTCTTGCAACAAGTTAAAATTAGACTTTATGCTTAACATCCTGGTGACTACCTCTAATGATGAATGATCCTCACAACCAGGATACAATAGAGTCTTTATATTCTGCAACAACTCCATAAACTTTGTAGCATCGACATTCGGTGCCTCCTCAGCTGCTTCATGATTGTCCGGATTAAAAGTAGGTCCCGCAGCATCGAAAACCATGTTTACGTACCAGTCGTCAAAATCAACATGCTCGTGGACATTCATATATGGCACCATAAGGCTCATGCTCCGATGCTAAAGGCATAAGCTCTCTGTGTGAGGTCCAGTGATAGTAATTCAGAGTAAAACCCCTCGAGTACAAATAATATGTCACATCCACTTTTGGATGATATTTTAAGTTACGATATTTCACACACAGATACTTAATTTTTGTGCCATCCATGTACTCAGGGAACGCCTTGGCAAACTGCAGGAACTGCTTTACTCCATCTATGTATTCATCCTGCACACCGCACATGTCATCAGGATGACGGTTGTACATTCACGAATGATGATGCATATAGTAATTCAAATCTATTTCTAGATACTTCTGCAAAGATGAATAGACATCGTTCAAGTATATTATCCAAATGTTCATCAAAGTAAGTATTTAGGTCATATCGTTAGTATTCGAGTTATGATGCGTAAGTATCCATATCGTGACTCATGAGTATCCGTAAAATAAGTAAAGAGATAAGTTTGATATTGATTTTCAAACCTAGTAGACATGTGGACAACTCTGATTTGAGGATATGGGTGTCGTCATATATTCCTTGTGAGCCATTCATGTAGATATCTCATACCATGGTACATAATATCATATATTGATACTCTCTTATATCTTGACACTAGGACACAGTTTTAAATACCCATGACACACTTGAAACTCGGTCTCTAGGTCAAAACTTGGATATACTAAGATACATCTTTCACCCCCTTGCTAACATCTATACTTAGGCACCAACACTTGATACTCAACACTAGCACATAACTCTTTCAACATTGGCCGATACTTTGATTTTCTAATTAAATGTAACTTTATATACAAAAGTTATCTAGTATTCTCGTCACTTAGTTCTAATTTTTCGTATTGCTCATCATTGGCCGATACTTTCGATATAGATATACTAGTTATCATATATTTATATTTAAACTCATATATAATAGTATCTTAGAATACCTTAGCTATTACTAGTATCTTAACCTATTACCTAGACACTTACCTATTACATTGTCCTCAACTCCAAGACCTTAATCCATACTTGGTATCTTAACTTAAAACTTATCTCTTACCCTTATCAAATACCTTAGTAACTTGCATTGGTAACTCAATACCTATACTTACTTACCCACAAATTTACTCATTGATACTTGAGTACCATAGTATCATATCACTATGATACCCATGTATTGCTTACTTACCCACAAATTTATATTGGTTACATGATACCATGATACTTGCATTGGTAACACATATAACCATTTAACGATACCATATAAATACACATATAACCATTTAACGATACCGTATAAATACACATATAACCATTTAGCCTTTCTTAGATATCCTAAATTTAGGGCCCATCATACACATATAACCATTTAACGATACAATGTAAATACCAACTCATGTTAACATGTATGTATCGTATCTTAACAACGTGTCTGTGTTAACATATCTGCCAGGGTTAGGATTGTGTCATGTGTGTGTGTCCATGTATCCGGGTCCAACGGGTCTGTGTTAACACAAAAGTGTGTATGTGTCCGTGCTACCAGAGAGAGATAGGGTGGGTTAGGGTTTACCTGAGGGCGCGGTCGGAGAGGGCGACACCGGGGAGGGGGGCGAAGGGGGTCGCAGGGGCCGCTAGGCCGTGGGTGTCGTCGGGGTCGAGGGGGAGGGGGCAGCTGGAGTCGGGGGGAAGGGGGCAGCCGGAGTCGGGGGGGGAGGGGGACGCCGGAGTCATGGGGGGGGAGGCTCAAAATTGGGAATGAAATATGAATAGAAAAAAATGAAAACTCAAACCATATATGAAACACTTTAGCGACGTAAGATATAGACGTAGTAAATGTCGCTATATTTTTTACAATACTGCGACTTAAAGGATACGACGTCGCTAAACGTCGATGTTATTAAAAAATAGCGATGTTCAACAACCCTGGACGACGTCTATTTCCATAATACTAACTGTAGTCGCGAAACGTCACTAAACTTCGCCAACAACGACGTATTGCGACGTTGTTTCTGTTCGTCGCTAATTTCTATAATGTTAGCGACATCTTAGCATGGAGTCGCTAAAGATGTCACTAATTTGAGCTATTTTGGTAGTGTCTGGACCACGCATAACGATATCATCCATCCAATCTACCATCCGTCGCATCAGATCGGTAACTTGCGGTTGCTATGCGGAGCTCTCCATTGTACTATTGATTGCTCCTTCAATTTCTAAACGCTGAAATTCAGATTGTTGTCTAATAAATTTACTGACATAAATTATAATAAAATATATACTAAAGTGTTGATAAATAAATACTTACGAAATGGCCAAGTCTTTTTATTATAGTGCGCATGCGACAATCATCAACAACTCTATTTCTGAAAATCTATTTCTGAAATGCTGCTCCTCAAATTTATAATCTCGGTTGTAGATATGTGGTGCTCCCCACCAACTTTAGTAAGCATCGTTCCCGAAAAATGTATCATTTTTGACAAGATGTAAGCAAAACATAATGATAAGTTTAATAAAGCAAAACAAAATAAAAACTTACAGTCATCCGGTGATTGTATTTCGGGAGACAAATTTTTCACACTATAATTCTCGAATCTCGAATTCCAGGCATGAAACAAATTACACATTCGAGCTGGCACTTTAGCGAGGGCATAGTTACTTTTTTTTTTGGGAGCCAACTCCCTTGACGCCAGACTCCTTTTTTATTTTATTTTTTGGGTTGGAGCCAAGGGAGTTGGCGCTAGACATTTTATTATTATTATTTTTGTTTGGAATCAAAGGGGTTGGCGTCAGACTGTTTTTTTTTTTTTTTTTTTTTTTTTTTGTGGTTTTGAACCAAGGGTTTGGTGCCAGACTCAAATTTTTTTTTTTTTTTTTTTGAGCCAAAGGGGTTGGCGCCAGCTCCCTTTGCGTAGAATTTTTGTAAAACTTTTCTCTTTTCATTAATTGTACGGAATATTTTTTTCTCTGTATGAAATTTTTTTGTACATCTTATAATACAAAGTACTATATCTGTAGTTACATCCCAAAATATCTAACATGTCAAAAGTACATTGCAAAATTACATCGCCTTCAAAAGTACAGTCCTGAAAGGAATCAATAATGCTAAGTTTACAATCAAAGGTTTACAACCCCTCTCTCTCTCTCCCACTTTTACACATGGGTCATATCGGATCCCAGCTTCCCTCACATCCTTCTGCTACATGGGTTCCATCGGACTCCACCACTTTTTTTCTCCTCCAATCGAAAACCGTCACTTGACCGCCACATCAGCAGTTGTAAAAGAGTTTTAAGTATTTGTTTTAGTCATAGCATTATTGAGGAATCAATAAGTATCTTGGGTCCTTAATTCGATGAGTACGTTACAAGTTTGAAACCTATTTATTATACAATTGGGAGTATAAGGAACGGTTTGATCACAGATTTGAATAATAAAGTGGTCTAAATTTGAATTCGGGACCACTTAATATGTTTGATTAAAAAATTTACAGATAAGATTTACTGTGAAGTGACATAAATAGTAAAAATTTTCTGTAACTAAATTCTCATTTTAAAATCGATTTATTTTTCTTCGAAAGAGCGTGGAAATTAGAAATAATTATTTCACTTCGTACATTTTGTTGGAGGACCATTTCCTCCCTACTTTAACACTTTTCAAATTATAGACTACAAAAAGTGACACTTTTCAATTTATTTCAACAACCATCTAAACACCAAATTTTAGAAATTTTTATTTCTAACATCCACTACTTCAAAACACCCAAACGAAAGAATTGAAAAAACATGCGTACTCATGACGTGCGTACGTAAAATATCGATTTCCAAATTTATTACTTCGTATAACCAAATATCCCTTTAGGGTCTGCTTGGTAACAGTGTCGATTTTTGGGTATTTTTGAACCGACCGTTTTTGAAAATTTCTACTTGTTAATTTTTTTGGGACACTTATTTTGGTCGGCTCAAAAATCTTCCCAAACCTGTGTAATATAATTTTGTGTGGCTTTATAAACACATCAAATCGATGGGTTTTGAGATTTTATTATTTTATTTTATTATATCCTAAAAATATATATATATAATTATAACTGCTAATACCCTACCCTATTTTTTTGTCTCATCTGTGTTTCTCTTCTAATTCTTCCAAACTATGACTACTTTTTCGGTAAGTTTTTTTAAAAAAATTCTCCTACTTTTTTCTAGACGTTTCTATTATTTCATGTGTTTCTATTATTTTAATCAAATATGGACTTCATCCTGATTGAAACGTGGACTCGGTGGCAGTTCTCGTGCTCGAGATCATTTTGTTTATATGTGGACATATAGGTAATTTTATTCGTATAAAATATTTTTAGAGCCGCTTATTAATAAATTATCAAGCATGAGTTGGACTGATTTAAAAGTCGCTGCTTAAAATCATCCAAAATTAGGCCGTTCATAATCAGTATTCTAAAAATACCTCATAACCATTACCTCTGTAATTGTCAAGCAGATCCTTAACCACCAAACCTTGAATCTGACAGACCATTTCATTTTTTTTTTTTTCCAGCCAAAATTGAATAATGGATCTCAGCAATGATGAAGTAAAATTCCCAATGGGCACTAAAAGATTCATAAGATCCTCAAATTGATACAATCTTATTTAATTAATGTATATTTGAAATGTAGCTTGACAGTAGTAGTACGGAACAACTCCAAGCCAACTCCTTGTTACTAATTAATTGCTAATACCATGTTCTATAGGATTAGATAGGATCTCCTCACTGATTAATTATTCTTAATACGTCTACAAAAGTTAAATCAATATTGACAACACCTTATTCTAATAAGATCGTACGGGAGATGTATGTCCTTTCTTCGCCACTTCCTATGTTAACCTCAAACCATTTTATATTACAATTCTTATATCCTGTCTCTAAATTAGATATTTACATCAATAATTACATTATGCTCTCAGAGCTCCAAACAACACTACTAAGTAAAAGAAAGGGCTAACGAGTGTTTAGACTCCGGATTTTAGAGTTTAAGTTCTGATATTTTCAGTTGAAAGTTATGATTCTGATTTTTTTTCTTTCAGTATATCAGTTCTGTCAGATACAACTTTTCTATGCTTCAAATCGGTTTCAAATTGAACCGTCTAAGCTGTATGTATATCATCAACCAATTAATTTAAAAAAATAAAACATTTTTAACTACCGTAGTTCTCTTCTCAGAATATATATATATATATATATATATATATATATATATAACTACATGAACATGTATAAATTCTAAAATATATTTAATATTTAAATTATATTTAAACTAATTATAGGATATTATCTAACTAATTTTAAAAAAATTATTTATAATAAATTATAATTAAAATATATTTAAAATATACTAACATAATTTAAAATTTTATCTAATTTTTTAGTAATATTTTTTTTTTTACGCGCAACGCACATGGAAATAACTTATATAGAATAGGAAGACTATAATGAAAAAAAAAATATTGGATCTAAATTTTTTAATTTGATGTGCGACTTGAACTTTAAACTATTGTAAAATTCAGAATATAAATGCTAATTAGTCCCAAAAAATATAATATTTGACCACAAATAATTGGATTGTGGATCAACCTACAAATCTCCATTGATATACCTACAAACCTCTACCAACTTGCCACTCAAAAGTTGGATTTTTGAAGAAGAATAAGATTCTACATAGAACATGCAACCATCTACCAACTGGCCACACACTATTTGGTTAGTATACAATAAGACGAGTAGAATAGGAGACATCGACTGGTGGAAGAAGAAGAGCCTGCAATGAACATGCAAAGTCGATATAAAAAAAAGTGTAGGGTTCTAGATGGCTTGGGATATGATGCTGAAAGTCGCATACAAATAAAGAGTCCATTTTTATTTATCCACAAATACTAAGGTGTTTGTTCATCTTCCAATAAAAAATGCATACGTGACATTTTCAAAATCAAAATCACCTTGGTTGGTGAACAAAACCACTTGCAAGATGGTTTTGTTTGGATGAAGATGCCACGTGTGCATTTTCTATTGGAGGGTGAACAAACACCCTAGTATTTGTGGACGAACAAAAATGGACTCTACAAATAAAGCTATAGGCCTCCTTTTGTTCGAGGAAAAGGAAAAAATGGAAATCAATTTTTTTTTTTTTGGAGAATTTTTTTTTTAAAATTTTTCTTACTTATACTTAGAAAGATCAGAAAAATTAGAAGAAAAAGTAATCCATTTGACATGAAACCAATTCTTTGTCCATTGAAAATTTACAATTTTCTGCATTTTTACCTTTCGATATTTGGAAATATCAAAAAAATTAAATAAATTATTAGAGTCGAAAAGTGAATCCTTTGGTAGGTGGGGTAACCATATTTTCTATTATTTTTTTCTTTGAAAATTATTTTTATATTATATCCATTTTTTATCCAAACACAGAAAGTGAATGATTTTTTTTTTTCCAATTTTCTAATTTTGCGAACTAAACGTGACATAGGGGTGGGAAATTGAATACTTAGGATGGGTAGGGAACTATTTTCTTTCCTTTGAAAATTATTTTCATTTCCTACTCATTTTCTTAGGCATCTAAACCTAAAATAAAAAAAAAAAAAAAAATTATTTTTCAAGATCCTGATTCCACAAACCAAATACGCCAACAGAGTTGGCGCCTAACTCTCCCTTGCCACTCTATTGCGTCACGGGAGTGGACGTCTCCCCCTCGTGTATAATATTTTCAAAGTTCTCCGTCCACCGACATTCTTCACAATTTTCCCCCTCAATATAAAATCTTCTGTATAAAAAATATGATTACTCATATTTTGTGACAATAAGAATATACGAATTTTTTTAGGAAAGAGAATATTGGGGGAAATAAGAAAGGAAAGTAAAATTATTGATTTTCTGTGATGGGCGGAAAATCAAGACCATTTATAAAGACACTACAGAAGTTGATTTGGACTGGCCCAATTTTTTTAGTTTGGAGATATGCAGTTAGAACTGTCAAAATTTTGACAGTTCAGTAGAGTAAAAATAGACAGTTTAGGACTGTCAAAATATTGACAATTATATATGCAGTTAGTACTGTCAAAATTTTAACAGTTCAAACTTGGTCCAGCGTCGATCGACTTTTGTAGTGTCTCTATAAATTCTCAAAATAAAAAATAGAATCAGAATGAAATTGCGTTCTGTATCAGAAGGTATCCGAGGAAGAGCACTGGTGCAAGTTGGGGGAAAAGGACAGCCTTTCCGTGACGTTACAAGATCTTTTACCGAGATTTTCTCCGGACCCACCAGAATCCGCAGAGGATCCTACTTATTTTCACGTGATTTCCTATTTGCATATTTGCCCCCTACTTTCAGATATGTGGCAATACTAGTCTAGGAAATGCCTATTTGCAATGGATGATGACTTGTTGAAATTTAGTATTTGAAATCCATGTGTTCAATATTTTGTAACATTGCTTAATAGGATTTTGGTTTTTTTTTTTCTTTCCAGAAATTGACTAATTAATTTCTAAATATTATAAAAAAAACATTATATAAAAAAACTATTAAATGATTTCAATTTATCTGCCATTATACTTAAACATTCAAGGCACAATATTGATTTATGATCATTTTTTCTCTAATGACCAAATCATTATACATCCTTCATATCTCCCCCCCCCCCTAAATTTTAGTCATCCTCGTCATGGTCATACTGTTGTTGAAGTACTCCATGTGATAGGATTGTTCATGGATTTCAAATATGTTTCGAGAGTTCTACAAGTTGAAGGATGGAGAGAGAGTTCTACAAGTTGAAGGATGGAGAGAGAGTTTCCGTACAGGTTGAAGGATGGAGAGAGAGTTTTCGTTTATTTAGTTTGTGCAGATTCATGCTTTCATAATACAAATAGAAATACCTACTGCATATAACTTATCAGGGCTAGGACTAGGGCTAGGACAAAGAAAATCAGGGTCCTATACGAAAATTTCATATTGAGACCCTTTTTAAATACAAGAACTACCTGCATCAACTGTAGGGGTGAACATTCGGTTCATTCGGTCCAAAACCGAACCGAATAAACAAAATCGAATTAGATCGAAAACCAAATAAAAGAAACCGAAACCGAACCGAATTGGATTATAACCGAACCAAACCGAACCGAATTAAATTGGTTCGATTTTCGATTTATTCGGTTTTTCGGTTTACTTGTATTTTTTTAGTAATTAAATTTAGTCGGAGCAAAAGATGACACAAAATCTGCATGATGGAGCAAAATATTACACACACACACACACACACACACACATATATATATATATATATGAAAAATCAAATATTGCTCCAGTAAGTAAAATGCTGAACTGCTACAAAATATTACAATAACAGAGATATTGGCAATTTGACATAATGCTCCAGTCATTGGCTCATTGTTACAATAGAGAAATTGACATATTGCTCCAGTGAATGTTACAAACAAAAAAAAGTTTACAACAGATAGACATAACACATTCCAACAATTTGCACTTATTTTACAGTAAGTAAAATGTTGAACTGCTACAAAATATTACAACAACAGAGATTGGCATATTGCTCCAGACTCCAGTCATTGACTCATTGTTACAATAGTGAATAGAGAGATTGACATATTGCTCAAGTCAATGTTATAAACAGAAAAAAGTTTACAACAGATGGACATAACACAAACCAACAATCTTCACTTATTTTATGTAATACAGTGTATATTTTATGTAATACAGTGTATAAGCCAAATAAAATATTTTCATGATTCCATCATTGATCATCAAGGTTTATACACCTGCAAATCAATTTGACACTAGCTTGATTACAACAAAACAACAAAAGTGAGACAATCTAATGAAAAGAAAGAACAAAATATTTGTGAGATAAATTTAGCATATTGAAAAGTAGTCCAAGGAGAAATTATACATAAGAATCCTCTATTAGCACCACAAGATTGAAAAGTAGCCCAAGGAGCAATTATACATAAGAATACATAAGAGAGTCTAAGACTATGATTCATAATTGAGGTAGAACATACAAAAGTACACACAATGATGGATTGAAGAATACTTACCAATATCTCACATTGTTCAGGATTCTAACTTGGAGCAAGAGATAACCCAAATCCTGCATGATGGAGCAAGAGAAAGTATTGTTTGAAGTTTTTGAAGGCTTAGATTGGCAGGTTGTGCATCAATAGAGCAATGTAGTATCTGTCCACTACTCATTATTGCCAGCTCATTATTGCCCTCTCTTCATATTTGTTAGCAAATTATCTCATAAAATAAGTGCAGTGTAGTACAAATTGCAGAATATAGAATTTATCTCATAAAGTACAGTGCAGAATCCAGATTCAGAACCCAAAATTTATCACATAATCCAGAACACAGAATCCAGATAAATGCAGTGTAGAATCCAGATTGCATAATCCAGAATTCAAAATCCAAAATCCAGTACAAAATCCAGAATCCAGAAAACATAATCCAGAATCCAGATAAGTGCAGTGTAGTACAAATTG
Organism: Iris macrosiphon; assembly: GCA_036927795.1. NCBI lineage: Eukaryota > Viridiplantae > Streptophyta > Magnoliopsida > Asparagales > Iridaceae > Iris > Iris macrosiphon. The sequence goes on along the minus strand of JAYESA010000004.1, from coordinate 29,737,104 downwards.
CAGAATATATAATTTATCTCATAAAGTGCAGTGCAGAATCCAGAAACAGAACCCAAAATTTATCACATAATCCAGAACACAGAATCCAGATAAGTGCAGTGTAGAATCCATATTGCATAATCCAGAATCCAGAATCCAAAATCCAGTACAAAATCTAGAATCCAGAAAACATAACCCATAATTATATAGTGCTTAACAGTTACAAACTTATAGTCCAAAATAATTGAGTGCATAATCCGGAACACATAATTCAGTGCAGAATCTAGATTGCAAAGAGCCCAAAATAATTAGAGTGCTTAATAGTTAATAGTTACACTTCATCCTCTTTAAACCTCGCTTGAGGTTGAGACCACCGACATTTGACTTAAATCTATATAAAAAAATCACAAGTCAATATTTAATCTTTTTGCTATGAATTATGAAATACAACACAGTAATAAAAAAGTATACCTTTTTTCAAGTTGATCTAGGGATTCTAAGTTCTCTTTCAGACTAGTGACAATAGATTGATCGCGACCCGACCGAAACCAATCTTATAAGCAAATGAGACCTTGAGCAATCTTAGGTGTCAAAGAGCTCCTAAATGCATCAAGCACCCGACCACCGGTACTAAATGCACTCTTCGAAGCTACCGTAGATATCGGAACAGCTAACACATCACGAACCATTCTAGAAAGAATGGGAAAGCGTGGTGAATTAATCTTCCACCAAGCCAATATGTCAAAATTTGGATTCTCATCTTTATCGGCTTCGGTGTGCTCAAGAAGATAACGACCAATTCTGACTTACTATCACAACCTCCAGTTTTTATTTTATGGCTCTTATATTGAGCCTTCATCATATTTTTCAAGTTGAAAAGTGGTCGATCTTCGGCATTTGAAGATTCAAGTATATCATTAGTAGTTGAAGAAACAACTGTACGTGCATAGATATTTTTGTAGGCTTTAAACATAGAATATGAAATCGCTTTCACCTTCTCAATCATGGTATCACCCATTGATGGGCCATAAAGTTGACGTAGCCACCATTCTACATATGGAATCTTTTGACGTGGGTCAAAGAGTGGTGCAATGAATATAATCATATTCATCTTCTTAATGTCTCCCCAATACTTGTCATATTTATCTCTCATTTTATCCGCCATGATAGACAGCTCAAAGTCATCATTGTTCTTAGCATTCTTTAGGAGGAAGTCAATAACTGCAATCTCTTCAAAAAAATTGTTAGAAGTGACATATAAAGTGGCCGAGACACGTAATGTGAATTCATAGAAGTGTTCTAAGAAAGTGCACAACCTCCTCACATTTGACCAATCTTCTTCGCTAGGAAATGAATTCTCAGCCTCAAGTTCTCTCTTGAATATAAGTTCTTCATCTTGGAATCTCTCAAAGGCTCTTTGAAACCTTTGTGCCATGTCCAACATCAAATATGTTGAATTCCAACTGGTGCTCACATCAAGACACAATAGTTTCTTGCTTTCAATCTTTTCGATTTGAGCACAATCTTTAAACTTTTGAAACCGAGAAGGAGATCGTCTAACATAGCTAATAGCTCTTCGGACACGAGCAACCAAGACATCATTTTCAACCCATCAACAATAATAAGGTTTATAATATGTGCAATGCAACACATGTGTAAATACTTGCATTGAAGAATGCTATTTTCTCGTTGTGCAAACTTTTTGCTTAAGTAAGAAATAGCAACATCATTAGAGCTAGCATTATCAACGGTGATTGTAAAAATCTTATCAATTCCCCACTCAATCAAACACGCTTCTACATCTCTCCCAATGGCCTCACCTTTATGACTAAAAATTGGACAAAAGTTAATAATTTTTTTCTTCAATTCTCAATCGTCATTGATGTAATGTGCCGTAAGACACATATAGTTAATCTTTTGAATAGATGTCCCTGTGTACGTTGTAAGACAAACCCTTTGATTGAACTCTTTGAAATAAGCCTTCAACTTAGTCCACTTATCGGTGTAAAGATTGTAACAATCTCGTGCAACTGTCCATCTTGACGGTACATGAAACATAGGACATGCACTAGAAAGAAAACTTTTGAAGCCCTCACCCTCAACAAACCGAAAAGGAAGTTCATCGACAATTAGCATATAAGCCAATGGCTTCCTTACGTCTTCTTGATTAAATTGCCAACTTATGCGGGTTGACTTGTGTAAGCCCCCTGATTTTTCCAAGAAATTTTAATTTGGATTTTTTCACAATTTTCTATAAATTTTTGGGATTTTTCTGTAATTAAAACCTAGGTAATTTGAATTTAAATGATTTTTAAATGTTTTTAATTAATATTAAAATATTATAGAAATAATATTTTATGGTTTAAAATGGAAAACCGGACATAGGATAATTTTCTGTGAATTTATTGGACTCCGGAAGCATTTTTAAAGCCCTAAAAATCAATGTAGAATTAAACAGAATTAAACCCTAGAAATAAACCCGGTTCAATTGAACCAAACCAACCCAGACCCGGTTCACTAAACCGAACCCAATCTGAGCGGGTCGGATCTAGACCCGAACCCGAAACCCAGAGACCCAAACCCATACTTAAAATACTAAGCGGGTCGGGCCGGATTCATGTGAACCCGATCCGCGGACCCGAAACCCGTTACCTAATCATAATGTGAACCCTAAACCTAATCCGATCGGAAACACTGTTCCGATTGGAGGCTACCCCGATAAATACCCCCTCGACGACCAACTCTCCCTCTCTCCGCCCGCAGTGCCACTCGCCTCACCGGAACCCTAACGCCTAGTCCCTCGACTCCCTCTCCGACTCGCAGCACCCAGCCCCGCTCGACTCTCCGCCTCTCCCCTCCGCTCAGCCGCTCGACCAGTTGACAGACTTCCACCCGCACCCTCCTCCTAGACCGATCGACCCTCCTCCACGTCGAGCGCCGCCTAGCCGCTGCCCTCTCTCCCTCTTCTCGCTCCCCACGATCGACCCTCCTCCACGTTGAGCGCCGCCTCCCTCTTCCACCGCCCTAGTCAAACGCTCCAACCCCTCTGTCTCCTCAGCCTCGAGAGCCCAGGCCGCCTCGCTGCGCCGCTGCCCCACCCGCCGGAGAACACTATACCGCCTTCTCGTCGATCAGCCCCGAACACCCTGACCTCGTCGGTCGTCTCCCAGCCCGACCCACCGTCCTCCTCCCAGAACCACCTTGCTCCGCCTCGAAACCTCCTCCTTCCTCCGCTTCTCCACAACTCTCCGTCGCCCCCAACCGCCGTGCCTGTCACCACCACGTTCCGAAAATAGGAGTATTTTCGACTTTTTACAATAATTAATATTATTGTAGTTACAATTTAGTAATTTCGTGATAGATATATTAATTTAAATAAATATGTGAGGTGTTTAATTAAATATAGTAATTATATACAGTGATCAATTGTGTTGTGCTGGTAGACTTGACCTAGAAGTCAGTAGGTGAACACCTGTCCGAATTGTGGGATTCGGTATTTTAATTGTTTATTTTAGAATTTAATTCTTGGAGGTAGTAATTAATTCCTGTATTTTATTTAATTATTGCGCATTGCCTTTGCTTCGATATTTGGAGCGCTATCCTGACTTTTGTCTTCCAACAAATTTTATAATCTTGCCCTAGACATGCCCGCCTTCCATTCTGCTATTTTTGCAGCTCATAATTATGCTCTTTGTGCATTATTTCTGGCCGCACAAAAATCGTCGCGGACGTTATTTAATAAATCCCTATTTTGTATCGTTGTGCGTTCCAATTGAAATTGAAGACAATCTTGACCTATTTTTCGTGCGGCCCAAATTAGGGTAATATTCTATTCTGAGTCTTCTTCATTATTGGTATTGATGACCTGACCTGATTTTGGCCCCATGTACTCCTAATTAATTTTAGAACACAACTTGCATTTAATTCTAATTAAATTGAGGATACTATTTAAACCAATTCTGAAAATCCCAATTTAATTCCAGTGCCCTGCAAATTGAGCCCATACCGATCATACAGCGCCCCCTGACCCTACAAAACACCGGATACCGAATCGCCCGCCAAATTTTCGTCATTTCATGCGCCTGTGCAAATACCCAAATTTAAGGGGGCTAATTTACAAATTTGCATTTTGTGGCAACATCTCATTTGATTAAACCAATGAGGGAGCCCTATTAATTTTTAATTAGCCTCTCACCCTCATCCTCACATGAAAATCCTTCATGTCCAATCCTGGCCACTCAATTAAAGTGGGTACATCACCACCCTTCATCCACATCTCACCCCCTCCTATTTAATGTACTATCAAGCCCTAATCCCAAAAATTTAACCTAGGAAAACACACCCCAAGCTTCCCCAAACCGTAGCCCCCATTTCTATTTTTCCTTCTCTTCTTCTTCTTCTTCTTCTTTCTTTGGTTTTTTTTAAAATTCAAATAGAAGAAAAAGGGGGGGGGGGGGAATCCCATCTTCCCCTTTACTGTATACCCGAGCCCCTTCCCTGTGCACTCCGGCCGGCCATCAGGCGACCCGGCCAACCTCGGCGGCCAGCCCCGAGACCGGCCAGGCCGACCCCATCTCACTGCTGCTCTTCCCCCTGTCCATCCATTTCCGACCAGCTAGCCGACCCGCGGGTGCCCCACCTTGCTCCGCTGCTCTCCCTCTCCGGTCAGCCGCTGCTCCGGCCCTCTGCTCTCCGGCGGCTTCCTCCATCATCCCCGTCGACCTGTCCAGCAGCGCTCTGCAAGCGCTGCGTCTTCCCATCGTGCGACGTCGTGAGCTCAGCCCGTGAGCGATCGGCAACGACCACAACTTCGTGCCGTCCCCGTTCACCTCGTTGTCGACCCACCAGCGTCACCACCCTGCACCTCCTGCTGTCGGAATTCGGTGAGAGGGATCCGACGTGGAGGCTCAACTTCGACGGGTTCCGGCGGTGGGATCACCAGGAGAAGCCGCCACGTGGACTCCAAGATTGTCTAGGCGTTCGTGGTTCTGCAGATGTAGTGGCCGAGTAGTATCAACAACAGGTTGAAATGTTGGAAGGCTTTGATGAAATGGATACCTTGACTGAGTATGGTTTTCTTCCTGGCATGTCAAAGGAAGATCGTGAAAGGATGGCTAGAAATGAGACATTTGCCATTCGGATCTCAAACATAGCAAATATGGTTCTTTTTGCGGCAAAAGTTTATGCTTTTCGGTAAGGAGTCGCTCATTAGCAATCTTTCCATCCACACTGGATTCTCTTATTGATCTGTTTTCGGGCTTCATCTTATGGGTTACTGCATTGTCCATGCAAACACCTAATCCCTATCAGTACCCTATTGGAAAGAGGCGCGTGCAACCACTGGGCATCCTCGTTTTTGCATCTGTCATGGCAACACTTGGTCTCCAGATAATTTACCAATCGGTGCTTTCTTTGATATCTGATGAGGGTGAATTCAGCTTGACCAAAGAACAAGAAACTTGGGTTGTGAACATTATGCTATCAGTGACAGTGCAATTCTTGCCCATTACATAGAAGGATGGATAGACCCTGTTGGAGCCATCATTCTAGCATTGTACACCATCCGGACATGGTCGACTACGGTGCTGGAGAATGTAAACTCTCTTGTAGGCCGGTCTGCTGCTCCAGAGTATCTTCAGAAGTTGATATACCTGTGCTGGAACCACCACTCCCATTCCTCTCTCTGCTGTGAGTTTCCTCCTCCCCTCTTTCTTTCTTCACAATGTATGAATGTATATATATATATATATATATATATATATATATATATATATATATATATATATATATGTATATATATATAACTAATGTAATGTGTATATACATATATGACTAGTGTATATGTATTTGTATGTATATAATTAATGTGTAGAAGTATATGTATATACGTATGAGTATAAATTCATATACGTATATGTGTATTATTTATTTAATTAATGTTAATACACACATAATGTATAGTATATATAATATTGGTATACGTATAAATATATATTTCGTATATACTTAATATATTTTTAATATTAAATGGGTATACATGTATATATGTATATATATTTTGTATATGTATGTAATCAATAATTGGTATATATGTATGTATTATTAAATGGTCCATATATATATTGTATATATATTTAATTTAGTATAAATATATATTTGGTATATAAATGCATATATATATATATATTAGTATATGTTAATTGATATATGTTTAATAAAAACATAATTTGGCATATATAAATAAATGTAGCATAATATATATTTTGGGTATATATATATAAACGTATTTTTGTATATATATATATTCTTATGTACATACAGTTATACCTATTTTGTATATACTTTGGAATAACCAAATATATGTATTATATTTGATTATTAATAATACGTTTAATTGGTGAATATACTCGGTAACCCTAGTTGACTAGTGCCCTGCCTAGCATGGCCCTGAGGCCAGTGTTTTGACTGTGTGTTAGTGTAGCATCTGATGCAAATGTGATTTTGCTTGTGATATGTTATAGGACTGATGGTTTACCCAGGGGATACTCTGGAACAGGACATCAATAATTACCAGCTAAGGACCCAAGACGAGTACATTCTCTGATTAGTTTCTAATTTATGTTATCTCCTATGTTCACTGTATCTAGTGTAAATATCCATGTTCTTGACACGTTGGTTACACGGATTGGTATCCACGGATCTCGTCATGAGATGTTATTCCTTATACATGGTGTAGCTTGTACAAGACTTGTTTCCTTGATATCTTGTGCATGTACAGACCCTGAGACCCGGGGAGATTTGCTACCTCCCTAGGGAATCCCGTGCCATAGCGTACCATGATTGGATCTACTATACCAGTCGGGGGTGGGGAGTATTTTAGTGTAGATATGTGATCATACCCAACTTTTCATGCATCATAGCTCACCCCACATCTCACGTCGGGTGCGGCCTGACCATCTCCATGCATCATAGCTAACCAACGGTTAGCCTGACCTTCGTGAATCATAGCTAATCACATGTAACCAGCCTGATCAAGTTCCCAAGCCGATCACATGTTAAAGCTAGTACTCACACACTTAGTCATAGGACTCTTGCTCATTGACATATTGCTTCTTTTCCTGCATTTACTTACAGTATTTTCAGTATTTCTTTTGTTGTACATTTCTCGTACCTATACATGCATCTGGTATATTTCCATCTAGAACTGCTACATAGTTTATATCATTAATAAAGAACTGCTATTTAGAGATGTACTTTGCTCCTTCCTGACTGGAAAATATTTTTCCAGACTGTGACCTTAGTGGACTTGGTTCCGACACTTGAGGATTGGATGTTACTGATTGCAGGTATGATTATTTTGTTATTAGGCTTGTGTTGTATTCTTTATTCTTCAAATTCCTATCGTGCTGTAGTTGTGATTGAGTATGTTGTTAATATTTTTATAGTATTATCCGAGTCTCCTTATGGAGTTGGATACTAGCGTGAGATTGTTTAGATAGTACTCGACCTAGACAGCGTTCTACCGCCGATGCTGTGGCGTAGGCTGGACGTACCCACGCACTCGTGCCCCTAAACCGGGTGCGGGTCGTGACACATTTTTAGTGGTGGCCCATACAGGTCTGACTTCGCGAGTTGTGCGATGTCGTAGTAGTGTGGCATCCTTGTTATACTACTGCGTGCCTGCGATAGTATCTAGGACATAGGATACTAGGACAAGAGCGAATACTCAATCATAATTTCTTGAGAGATTCCTGGGACGACCCCTTGAGAATCTTATTACAATTTCTAATTTTAATTCCTTTCCCCTTGTTTTCGTCTGTTCTCGCTTGTTGATATTGAGCTTGATTCTTTTCGACCAGTTGTTAAATTTAAATTTTCGGTATCGTTGTTGAGTTGATTTTATATCGAGATGAATTTTACGGGCTAAAATTTACGGTATCATCTGATGACATATATTGATGAGGACAGTGAGAAAGGTAAAACGTCTACTTTGGTTATGGAACCTAGAGTTTATCGCAGCCATATTAGCTGTCGTGACGAGAACGTAGGAACCTAACTTGGATGTACATACTTTAGTTATGAAATTTAGAGTCTCTCGCAGCCATACCGGTTGGCGTGGCGAAGATTCTAGATGACGTGATTATAGAGTTGCATACCTTAGTTACGGAACCTGTCGGTTATCGCATCTATGCTTACTGGCGTGGCGAGGATTCTGAGTGTCATGATTTCGGATAGACGTGTATGATTATCAGGTTGTATCTTAAATTGGTTCTTAAAATATCATCTCAAGACTTATTTATTTCTGTTATTCCAGGACTTTGTTCCATCGCTTCTTTCTTTACTAGCAGTAAAGATACCTTCTGTCCTCAATCCAATTCCTTTTGAGCTTCTATTCTTTGAGGGTTCCTTGTTAAGTACGATAATTAGTGAATTGTAATTATGTCTGTGTCTTGAGTATTAGTATTGACTGAGTGTTGCTTGTGAGTTTGTAAGTGTTTCCTAGTTGGACATGTGAGCATTAGGCATTGATCTAGAATTTACCCATAGCAAATACCTTGTAACAATGGTGCTGGGATAAGGTCATTAGATACTGTGAGTAGGATAAGAGTATAGAGTATCAGTGATAGTTCTCAGAGTTAGTATCAGAGCCAACATACCCGTCCTGGATAATCATGATTTTGCAATTGGATGACCTACGTGAACATTAAGTATCCAGGAATTGTGTTAAGATTAATGGAGCATGATGTTCAATTAGATGATTGATATCGAAAGTGTTAAAGGTGAGGAAATATATACGCATAAAGAGTTAATGAGGTGTCATGGGTAGAGAAATATCGGAATTAGTAATAAAAATGGTGAGGCGTATCACAGATCAGTTTAACAGGCTGTAAAAGGTTAAAGGGAAATACCATACATCAATCGAGATGAAGAACCATACACATGCCCATGAGAGTAAAGAAATATGAGTATTATAGAAGGTACAGGTAAACATGAGTTCTAATGAGCTTGATGAGATGATCCATTAATGAAGCTAGTGATATAATACCAAGAAGTGCTAATGGTTCTATTTCGAGAGTTAGTCGAGAATGACGCTCAAAACAGCAAGCACTCTGCGTGATGATAATCGGATGATATACCAGTTAATATAGATTGAAAATCATGGAAGAAAACACAGTTGATGATAACTTTGATCATTGGAGGTAATAGTATAAGTGATTCAGGCAGTACAATTTTAGTACACAATTATAGACACTAGATGCATTGAGTGCACCTTGAGTATCAGAGACCGTGAGCACTGATATATACATTGTGGAGTTATAAATTCAAAGGTGGAAATAAGATTTTATTTTTAAAATAATAGAGGAGTTGAGATTATGTCATTAAATTTTGAGGATTTCAAATACGAATTCAATAAACATGGTTAAGGCTACACAGACTTTTGGAGTAATGAAATTTTATTTCGATGTTGAGTATCTGATTTTGAGGAAGTATATACATTTTACTTTAAAGTTGTTCGAGGAGTTAAACCTTAACGATTATTTTGAGGATTAACTTTATGGTAGATAAGAGATGAATATTAATATATGAGTAGATGATATACATGTGTAAGGATCTGATGACTTGGGTATGATTGAGATCTCACTGCCAACTGACTTGGGTGTCCATCTAGATTTGTATTAGAAAGGGGGTAACACTTAGTATGGTGTTACACTTGGTGTGCACTGGAGTGATGAGAACAAATAGTATGGACAATTGTAGTAGGAACGGGAACTGACAGAGGGTATGGTACTAAGGAGATAGAGGTATCAACTTGGATGCATTATTGAATCATGGTTATATTAGAGATTCTTGGCATCAGATTTAGGTGTTAATAGACATGTGTGTGCAATATGGATATATTCATGGATCTTGTGGATAAATGATTAATTGATATGAGTACCGGTGTACCGGAATATGAATTAGTTAGTGAATTTGCTAGAGCTAAGTGTATGTTAGGGATAGGAAATACTGCAGGTAATGTGTTAGCAGATTCTTTCTTTTTCTCATGTTGTTTTTGTCTTTTGATTGATTGATTCCCTAGTACCGTGGGTTGTATTCGTGATTTTCTTGTTAGGATATAACTAGTAGTACACCTTAACAGAGACTGAAATACCATGACAAGATACATGACCTATACATTTTTCTTAAATTGTATGGCTGTAGGTAGAACCTTCTTAAACCATGATCATTGGGGTTTGGACCATAGCAAAGATCTATGACAAGGTTATGACTTGACAAGAGACACGAGATGCTAAAATTTTGGAAGATAAGCATAAAGAATTAAGGAGTAATATGGTAGAGTTGATAAATCATTGATTTTATCAAAATTGAGATGTAATTAAATTATCATTAGACTTCGAGGATAAACATTAATTTAATGAGAGGTTGAGAATTTAATATGGTAGGATTGATGATTATTGATTATGATATATTTATCATTAAAACTTTTAAGAAATTTTAGAAGATTATTATAATATTTTATTGGACTGGAAGATAAAGATTTAATTAAAAATATTAATTGAGGATTTGGTGAGTATTATATTATTTGAGTATTGTGAGGAAAAAGGAATCGAGGATTTAGATCACTAATGGATTAGTGTTTTTGATGGAAATTTTAAATATGCATTGTTGGATTAAGTTAGAGGAGTAGATATCAATTCGGGTTTTAATAACTAACATCAGATTCGTAGGAGATTATGATACGAATGAAGTTCGATGATAAATTTTGAGGATTTTTCAGGAATACAATAAATTTAAAATTTTAAAATTGTGAAAAGACATTGTGGATTATTACCTGATGTCGGGGTTGATGAATTTAAGTTTGAGGGAAATAATAATGTGTATGATTAAATGCTACTATGAGGATTTTAAATTTTGAGGACGAAATTCTTTTAAGGTGGGTAGACTTGTCACCACCACGTTCCGAAAATAGGGGTATTTTCGACTTTTTACAATAATTAATATTATTGTAGTTACAATTTAGTAATTTCGTGATAGATATATTAATTTAAATAAATATGTGAGGTGTGTAATTAAATATAGTAATTATATACAGTGTTTAATTGTGTTGTGCTGGTAGACTTGACCTAGAAGTCAGTAGGTGAACACCTGTCCGAATTGTGGGATTCGGTATTTTAATTGTTTATTTTAGAATTTAATTCTTGGAGGTAGTAATTAATTCCTGTATTTTATTTAATTATTGCGCATTGCCTTTGCTTCGATATTTGGAGTGCTATCCTGACTTTTGTCTTCCAACAAATTTTACAATCTTGCCCTAGAAATGCCCGCCTTCCATTCTGCTATTTTTGCAGCTCATAATTATGCTCTTTGTGAATTATTTCTGGCCGCACAAAAATCGTCGCGGACGTTATTTAATAAATCCCTATTTTGTATCGTTGTGCGTTCCAATTGAAATTGAAGGCAATCTTGACCTATTTTTCGTGCGACCCAAATTAGGGTAATATTCTGTTCTGAGTCTTCTTCATTATTGGTATTGATGACCTGACCTGATTTTGGCCCCATGTACTCCTAATTAATTTTAGAACACAACTTGCATTTAATTCTAATTAAATTGAGGATACTATTTAAACCAATTCTGAAAATCCCAATTTAATTCCAGTGCCCTGCAAATTGAGCCCATACCGATCATACAGCGCCCTCTGACCCTACAAAACACCGGACACCGAATCGCCCGCCAAATTTTTGTCATTTCATGCGCTTGTGCAAATACCCAAATTTAAGGGGGCTAATTTACAAATTTGCATTTTGTGGCAACATCTCATTTGATTAAACCAATGAGGGAGCCCTATTAATTTTTAATTAGCCTCTCACCCTCATCCTCACATGAAAATCCTTCATGTCCAATCCTAGCCACTCAATTAAAGTGGGTACATCACCACCCTTCATCCACATCTCACCCCCTCCTATTTAATGTACTATCAAGCCCTAATCCCAAAAATTTAACCTAGAAAAACACACCCCAAGCTTCCCCAAACCGTAGCCCCCATTTCTATTTTTCCTTCTCTTCTTCTTCTTCTTTTTCTCCTTCTTCCTTCTTCTTCTTCTTCTTCCCTTCTTCTTCTTTCTTTGGTTTTTTTTAAAATTCAAATAGAAGAAAAAGGGGGGGGGGGAATCCCATCTTCCCCTTTACTGTATACCCTAGCCCCTTCCCTGTGCACTCCGGCCGGCCATCAGGCGACCCGGCCAACCTCGGCGGCCAGCCCCGAGACCGGCCAGGCCGACCCCATCTCACTGCTGCTCTTCCCCCTGTCCATCCATTTCCGACCAGCTAGCCGACCCGCGGGCGCCCCACCTTGCTCCGCTGCTCTCCCCCTCCGGTCAGCCGCTGCTCCGGCCCTCTGCTCTCCGGCGGCTTCCTCCATCATCCCCGCCGACCTGTCCAGCAGCGCTCTGTAAGCGCTGCGTCTTCCCATCGTGCGACGTCGTGAGCTCAGCCCGTGAGCGATCGGCAACGACCACAACTTCGCGCCGTCCTCGTTCACCTCGTTGTCGACCCACCAGCGTCACCACCCTGCACCTCCTGCTGTCGGAATCCGGTGAGAGGGATCCGACGTGGAGGCTCAACTTCGACGGGTTTCGGCGGTGGGATCACCAGGAGAAGCCGCCACGTGGACTCCAAGATTGTCTAGGCGTTCGTGGTTCTGCAGATGTAGTGGCCGAGTAGTATCAACAACAGGTTGAAATGTTGGAAGGCTTTGATGAAATGGATACCTTGACTGAGTGTGGTTTTCTTCCTGGCATGTCAAAGGAAGATCGTGAAAGGATGGCTAGAAATGAGACATTTGCCATTCGGATCTCAAACATAGCAAATATGGTTCTTTTTGCAGCAAAAGTTTATGCTTTTCGGTAAGGAGTCGCTCATTAGCAATCTTTCCATCCACACTGGATTCTCTTATTGATCTGTTTTCGGGCTTCATCTTATGGGTTACTGCATTGTCCATGCAAACACCTAATCCCTATCAGTACCCTATTGGGAAGAGGCGCGTGCAACCACTGGGCATCCTCGTTTTTGCATCTGTCATGGCAACACTTGGTCTCCAGATAATTTACCAATCGGTGCTTTCTTTGATATCTGATGAGGGTGAATTCAGCTTGACCAAAGAACAAGAAACTTGGGTTGTGAACATTATGCTATCAGTGACAGTGCAATTCTTGCCCATTACATAGAAGGATGGATAGACCCTGTTGGAGCCATCATTCTAGCATTGTACACCATCCGGACATGGTCGACTACGGTGCTGGAGAATGTAAACTCTCTTGTAGGCCGGTCTGCTGCTCCAGAGTATCTTCAGAAGTTGACATACCTGTGCTGGAACCACCACTCCCATTCCTCCCTCTGCTGTGAGTTTCCTCCTCCCCTCTTTCTTTCTTCACAATGTATGAATGTATATATATATATATATTTATATATATATATATATATATATATATATATATATATATATATATATATATATATATATATATATATATATATATATGTATATATATATAACTAATGTAATGTGTATATACATATATGACTAGTGTATATGTATTTGTATGTATATAATTAATGTGTAGAAGTATATGTATATACGTATGAGTATAAATTCATATACGTATATGTGTATTATTTATTTAATTAATGTTAATACACACATAATGTATAGTATATATAATATTGGTATACGTATAAATATATATTTCGTATATACTTAATATATTTTTAATATTAAATGGGTATACATGTATATATGTATATATATTTTGTATATGTATGTAATCAATAATTGGTATATATGTATGTATTATTAAATGGTCCATATATATATTGTATATATATTTAATTTAGTATAAATATATATTTGGTATATAAATGCATATATATATATATATATATATATTAGTTTATGTTAATTGATATATGTTTAATAAAAACATAATTTGGCATATATAAATAAATGTAGCATAATATATATTTTGGGTATATATATATAAACGTATTTTTGTATATATATATATTCTTATGTACATACAGTTATACCTATTTTGTATATACTTTGGAATAACCAAATATATGTATTATATTTGATTATTAATAATACGTTTAATTGGTGAATATACTCGGTAACCCTAGTTGACTAGTGCCCTGCCTAGCATGGCCCTGAGGCCAGTGTTTTGACTGTGTGTTAGTGTAGCATCTGATGCAAATATGGTTTTGCTTATGATATGTTATAGGACTGATGGTTTACCCAGGGGATACTCTGGAACAGGACATCAATAATTACCAGCTAAGGACCCAAGACGAGTACATTCTCTGATTAGTTTCTAATTTATGATATCTCCTATGTTCACTATATCTAGTATAAATATCCATGTTCTTGACACGTTGGTTACACGGATTGGTATCCACGGATCTCGTCATGAGATGTTATTCCTTATACATGGTGTAGCTTGTACAAGACTTGTTTTCTTGATATCTTGTGCATGTACAGACACTGAGACCCGGGGAGATTTGCTACCTCCCTAGGGAATCCCGTGCCATAGCGTACCATGATTGGATCTACTATACCAGTCGGGGGTGGGGAGTATTTTAGTGTAGATATATGATCATACCCAACTTTTCATGCATCATAGCTCACCCCACATCTCACGTCGGGTGCGGCCTGACCATCTCCATGCATCATAGCTAACCAATGGTTAGCCTGACCTTCGTGAATCATAGCTAATCACATGTAACCAGCCTGATCAAGTTCCCAAGCCGATCACATGTTAAAGCTAGTACTCACACACTTAGTCATAGGACTCTTGCTCATTGACATATTGCTTCTTTTCCTGCATTTACTTACAGTATTTTCAGTATTTTTTTTGTTGTACATTTCTCGTACCTATACATGCATCTGGTATATTTCCATCTAGAACTGCTACATAGTTTATATCATTAATAAAGAACTACTATTTAGAGATGTACTTTGCTCCTTCCTGACTGGAAAATATTTTTCCAGACTGTGACCTTAGTGGACTTGGTTCCGACACTTGAGGATTGGATGTTACTGATTGCAGGTATGATTATTTTGTTATTAGGCTTGTGTTGTATTCTTTATTCTTCAAATTCCTATCGTGCTGTAGTTGTGATTGAGTATGTTGTTAATATTAGTATTATCCGAGTCTCCTTATGGAGTTGGATACTAGCGTGAGATTGTTTGGATAGTACTCGACCTAGACTACGTTCTACCGCCGATGCTGCGGCGTAGGCTGGACGTACCCACGCACTCGTGCCCCTAAACCGGGTGCGGGTCGTGACAGTGCCAGCGCAGCCCGGCATCGTCCCCGAGCCGCCTCCGCCGAGTCGACTCTGCCAGCACGCTTCTCCGGTGAACCCAACCGAAACCCTAGCTTGGACACGGACACAGTACCGAACACGGTTAACACAGGACACGGACACGTGAAAATTATCGTTCACGGAGCCCTGTTCAGGTAACCTGTTCTCTCTCCTCGTTGACCCATTTTCTGTCCCGTCAGTTGTGACGCTAGAATGTGTGCCCCCCTCGGTGCCCGTGCAACTCGCTCGGTGCGTCGCGTCCTGTGGTGATCGCAAACCGCGATCCAAAAGCAAGAAAACCCATGCCCTGTTTTACCCCAGAACTGAGTGTGCCCCGCCAAACGGGACGACTTGGTCGCACGCGGTATTTACCGAAATGTGTGCGTCGTTGATACGGACGTGTGAGATTTCGCAGAAGTTGATTTGGATGTGCGTACACACCGGAATCAATGCATATCAGCCGATAACGCCCCGTATCCGCCTATTTGGAACACGCTGTAACTTTGTGTACACACGTCGGATCGAGACAAAACTTGCGCCATAGGACTCGTAGCAATATGCTGGTCCTGTGACCGAAGTTTGGTTTGATTCTGAGAACGTTGACAAAATTGTGTATCGTGGGCCCCACAGGCTCCACTTGACGGACGATTTTGTGATCGGCTCATCGGAATCCAATTCTGAAAGTTCTGTTGAGTTCGTACCATCATTCCTGACTTATTGACACTAAGTTTGGCGAATTTGGAGACCTTTGACCCTGACACGCTTTTTGGTGCAAAGTGGCCCACATGTGGACCCCGCTTTGACCAAAATATGTCATTTTTGCCCCTGTGTCCAAATTGGACTTAAGGACAGGCGTTTCTAGCTATTTGATATTTTTTGAATCTAATGGTGATGTTTATTTCAGCAACCAGAGTAGTACCTGCAGATCACACTAAGACCAGAGCTACAGTTGGAGCCAGAACCCCAGGCAAGTGTACCTTGCCAAACTTGCAGTTCTTGTTATTTATTACTTTCACTATATATATATATACTTGTGCATGCTTGACATAGGACCGTGTGACTTACTTAGCGTCCGATTAATAGTCGGGTGCCAACACCGTACGCGGAGTTGTGTAACGTCACTTAGAGATGGATATCGTGACCCTTTACATTCTCGTACTTGCCTTATCAAGTACCTCATAACCCAGGACACTTGACACTATTTATGAGACAGAATCTTCCTGAGATATTCATGGTAATTCTGTATAGGATACATGTTACATGACTTAAATATTATATTCTTAGATCTTATTATATGACTTGCTGTATTAGATATGATCTTACGTGACATGGACATGGGGCCACATGGACATGAGACGTATGATTACATTGGGTGGGGAGAGACACACAGGCTATAGGTTGATTTTATATTATGCCGGCGTCTCAGTCTTACGCTGAGCTAGACGACCACATGATATCACTACTATCGGCTCCCCGACACAGAGCTTGTAGTGGTTTCAGCCTGAGTTCTAGTGCTGCTCTTATCTTGCATTTCACTTAGCTGGTTATATAGTTTACACTATTGAGACACACAGGCTACAGGGTGATTTTATATTATGTCCACGTCTCAGTCTTTCGTTGAGCTAGACGACCACATGATATCACTGCTATCGGCTCCCCGACACAGAGCTTGTAGTGGTTTCAGCCTGAGTTTTAGTGATGCTCTCAGATTGCATTTCACATAGATAGTTATATAGTTTACCCTATTTATTTTATTTACTATTACACCACATTTTGGCTTGTATTATCTGTACCTTGTTATGTCCCCTGAGGACCTGGATCCGGACTATGTCCCCAGGACTAGCAGACGAGATCGACCCCGAGTTACACGGGACAGGAGCAGAAGCAGGAGGAGGAGCAGGCATTGGAGCAGTACCAGACCCAGTAGACGAGTGATCACCGAGGATATCTTCTGGGTATAGGCTTTACCCATACTCAGTATTTGCTGTGGTTATCTTTATTCTTGTATCTTGACAGATGTATCAGACTCATTATCGGGTTATTTCTCCGAGTTTATATTATATTGAGATTGATCCTGCTTTATGATTCTGATATTGTTATATTCATTTCTGTGGATGAGATTAGTATATCTAGACCCTTATTGTTGTATTACAGCTTAAGTACGCCCCGATGGATCCATTAAATTGGGTTTGTCCATCGGTGTGTGCTGCTGGCCATTGCCACGTGTCTAATCCCTCGATATTTTAGGATTGGTGCGTGACAACTTGCCTTTTTCAACACATTGCATATTCAATATTGATTGGGAATGACCTTTATGCTTTGGGTTAATAGAGCAAACAAGCCAATAATTTTTAACTGAGGAGGTCCCATTAATTACGGGATGACAATGATATTATTTCTTGCAGAAGTTACACTCTGCTTTCGGATGTCCGTTATCAAAAAATTGTCTAAAGTCACTCCAGTACACGGCTCTCTTTTTACCAATACGATTGTTTATGACCTTGAGCTTAGAATTTGTTTTCGAATTGACAATAGGGTCATTTGTGGGTTGGGAACTTGTCCCCCCCCCAACCTCAAGCTCAATAGGCTCTCTTTCATTCGACATCTAAAATAAAAAAGAAAAAAAAATATTACAAATCTAAAGCAAAATCAAAAATAAAACAAAAGATAAGAATACACACATTGCATGAGTATGATGTTGATGCCATGCACTTCGACTCATTGAATGAAATAAATGACCTATTAATTAGTAAATATCATATAAGATATAGTTTTTGTAAACACATAAGAAAGTGTGGTTTTACTTGTTCTTAAATCTTAATAAGAACTTATCTGTTCTTATCAGTTAAAAATATTCAAAACTCAACCAATCACTAAACAAAATAAGAAATAATGTTCTCATCAATATGCTAAGAACTTATCTGTTCTTATCAGTTAAAAATATTCAAAACTCAGTTAAAAATGCTAAGAACTTATCTGTTCTTATTAGTAAATATCATATAAGATATAAGAAAGTGTGGTTTTACTTGTTCTTAAATCTTAGTAAGAACTTATCTGTTCTTATCAGTTAAAAATATTCAAAACTCAACCAAGCACTAAACAAAACAAGAAATAATGTCCTCATCAATATGCAAAAGCCCAAGTTGTTGTAGGATATGTTCTTATCAGTTTTTATCCCTTCGTAGTATACGTTTTTATCAGTTAAAATATTCAAAACTAACCCAATCACTATGAAAAAAAATAATGTTCTTCTCAGTATGCAAAAATAATTCAAAAATCAACCACATACAAAAAAAAAAGAAATAATATTCTCATAAAAAAATGTTCTTCTCAGTATGCAAAAATTATTCAATCAACAATAATATTCAGATTTTTAGACTTTCAATAGGCTCTCTTTCATTCAACATCTAAAATAAATAAGAAAACAAAAATATATTACAAATCTAAAGCAAAATAAAAAAATGGACACATATGACATAATGTTCTCATAAAAATAAGAAATAATGTTCTCATAAAAAAAATCATTCAAAACTCAGATACTAAAAAAATCAAGAAATAATTCAAAACTCATTATGCAAAAAAAATGTGACATTAAAAAAATCAGATACTAAGCATTCAAAACTCAGATACTAAAATACAAAATACAAAAAAATCAAGAAATAAAAAAAAATCATTCAAAACTCAGATACTAAAAAATCATTCAAAACAAGTTAAAATCATTCAAAACTCAACCAAGCACTAAACAAAACAAGAAATAATGTCCTCATCAATATGCAAAAGCCCAAGTTGTTGTAGGATATGTTCTTATCAGTTTTTATCCCTTCGTAGTATACGTTCTTATCAGTTAAAATATTCAAAACTAACCCAATCACTATGAAAAAAATAATGTTCTTCTCAATATGCAAAAATCATTCAAAACTCATACATACTAAAAAAAAATAAAATAATATTCTCATAAAAAAAAATGTTCTTCTCAGTATGCAAAAATTATTCAATCAATAATAATGTTCAGATTTTGAGACTTTCAATAGGCAAACTGGCATTCAAAACTTTCAGATTTTGAGACTGTTCAGATTTTGAGACTTATCAAGAAATAATTCAAAACTCATTATGCAAAAAAAATGTGACACTAAAAAATCAGATACTAAGCATTAAAAACTCAGATACTAAAAAGTCAAGAACTAAATTTTTTTTATTCAAAACTAAGATACTAAAAAATCATTCAAAACTCAACTACATACTAAAAAAAACAAGAAATAATGTTCTCATAAAAAATATTCTTCTCAGTATGCAAAAATCATTCAATCAGCATTAATATTCATTTGAGACTTTTAGCCTATAGGCAAACTGGTCATTGCGCGCTGCGACATATGTGCAAACTAAGCAATATAAGCAATAATTTGTCCTGCAAGTGCAAACTGCAAACTGGAGACATATGACATATATTTATTCCAGGGCACACACACACTCAGATAGAGAAAGAAACTCAGAAAGAGAGAATTCTTACAGCGATTCAAGCCAAGATAAATTCAAGCCCCCGAGATGCTCAAAGCCATGATTTAAACCAAGAATCCAAGTGCCCAAGATCTACAAAATTCAAAGTTACAGAATAGGAGAACACTTCAGATTGTTGAACATGCATACATTTCAAGAATATACATACATTTCAAAAAAATACTTCAGAACCAGTACACTATAATTTTTTAAATGCATATCTAATTTACAAAATATTTAGATGCATATCTAATTTACAAAAAAATACAAGAACATGCATATCTAATTTACAAAACATTTACTACCTGAAGTGTAGTAAATTAGATGCATATCTAATTTACAAAAAATTACAAGAACATGCAAATCTAATTTACAAGAACATGCATATCTAATTTACAAAACATTTAGATGCATATCTAATTTATCCAAAATTTACAAAACACTTCAGAACCACTACTTTCTAATTTACAGAACATTTAGATGCATATCTAATTTACCAAAAAATGCATACACTATACAACAAATACAATATGAAAGTTACAGAACATGCATACACTATAATTACATAGGTCCATCCGTCCATGCATAGCAAAAAAAGAAAAACGTGAAGACAAATCAGTAGAAGAAAATTTAGTAGAACAAGCATACACTAAAATTAGTATAAAATAAAGACAAATAACTTAAAGGCTCCATGCATAGCAAAAAGATTTATCCAAACTTCAAAAACTCGAGAATAATTATTCAAAATGTTAGATCCATGCATATAAAATAGATCAATACTATAAACTGATTTTAAAATAATTAACCAAACCAGTATTTCATAAAAAAAGAGTAATTAATCAAAAATGGCTTTTAAAATATACCTTAATTTTTTAGCGTTCCAAGAGGTAACCAACATGCCTGCATATTCAAAGAAAAACACAAAGTGAGAAGAAAGAACTAAGTAAAATAAATAAAAGAAAAAATTACAAGTAAAAAATTTACTTACAGTCTCCAGAATCCAGATCCAAAGAGAGACGAGCGTTACAGACCAAGGGTTTCTCGAAGGCTCCACAAAAACGAGGTTTCTCTCTTCCAGATCCAGAGAGAAACTGAGAAGGAGAAGAGACGAGAGTAGGCCAGTTGGGATTTCTCAAAGGCTTAAGAGAAACCATGATTTCTAGGGTTTCTCATGTGTGGAGCACTGGAGCGTGGAGAGGGAGAAGGGTTAGATGAGATCTAGGGTTTCTCATGTGTGGAGCACTGGAGCGTGGAGAGGGAGAGGCTCTCCAAGCGGCTGAAAAATGAGAAAGAGGAAAGAGAGAGATGAACCGATTTTTTTAGGGTTTTCGATATATATATACATGTAAGGGTATTTGTGTAATTTTATAGTCTTAATCGGGTTTCGATTTTGGACCAAAACCGAATTTGAAACCCGAAACCTAAACCGATTAAGGATTTTGGGTTTTTTCCAAACCAAACCCGACCCAAAATGTTGGAAAACCGAATATAAATGCTAATTCGGTTCAGTTCGGTTTGATTTTCGACCCAAAACCGAATAATGCTCAGCCCTAATCAACTGTAGTAAAAAAAATATGATCAATTTTTAATTTGAATGTTCAAACAAACAAATTAGTAAAAAGTGTAAAATTAACGATATAATTTGAAAGTAAAAGACTAGAAGCATGGCAAGTAAAAGTAAAAAAAAAAAATCTTAATATAGCAATGACTAGTGTTTGTTTGTTGCTTGTACTTGCAAACTTGCTAATTATAAAAATGTAAGATATAAAAAAATTTCAAAAGAGAGAGATAATAATATTCTAAGTTTATAAACACAAAAAAAAAATCATGAGATCTATTTTTTAATCGTTGGAGGGAGAGAGAGAGAGAGAGAGAGAGAGAGAGAGGAGGGGGGGGGGACAGTGGAAAGGTTGGTCCCAATTTTTTTTTAAATAGCTAGAAAAGTAAGTTATTGTAAGTTGGTCCTTGAGGATCATTCGTGACCCCGATCTTTGTGTCATGACCCGCACCCGGAAAATCGGGTATGAGTCGTGGGTACGTCCAGCCTACGCCGTAACATCGGCGGTAGAACGCTGTCTAGGTCAGCTATCCAGATAATAATTCACACAAAAATCGGCCATGACCTCTCCAAAAGGAGGGCAACCACACAATCAATATATAAACCTGTCAAGATCTCAACTCCAAATGGAGGAGCAAAATTATAATGATAATCACAATATACTCAATCACGAATCTAAGCACGATAAGATAACACAGAGATCTAACAACTCCAAAGTCTAACCAACAACAACTAAAAACCACCACAACATTAATAATAATAATACATCATCCAAAAATAATATACAAACAAGGTCTCAATCCAAAACTGGAGACAAATCCGGTGCTAAAAGCTAATAAAAATAATAACAAGGTCTTAGTGATCCCGGCTGCCAACCCGGAAATCACCCCTAAACTAGAGGGTCCCTGTCTGCACCATCAACAGGCTCAGGTCCATAAAACGTCGGACACCAATCCTCCGGATACTCTGAAAAATATGTCCAGTCAGGACTGGAGCAAGTACATCTCTAACAGCAGTTCCATTTAAATGATAAAAACTATAAAACAGTTATAGCAAGTAGCAAGAAGAATGAAGCAAGTATAAAACAAGGAAATATGTATAACTGGTGCATAAAGGTAAAGATACATGGATATCAGAGCAAGATAGTAATCACTGTAAGATACAAAAAATCTAAACTAAGAGTAAGTCTGTGCACATGAACGTGTGGTGAGTCCAGCATAAAAAACATGTAGTGAGTCAAGTCCAGAAACATGTAAGTGAGACCAACAAGAATGCAAGTGAGTCCAGACTATAAAGAATGAACTCGATGTCTTTGAAATATTTGTTTCGACATGTAAACAGCTAGGGGTAAGTACGGCTCACCGTGCACTGGGTGCGCGGCTGCTATCATTCCAGATTAGACCAGAGGGAGTGATTCCTGATGATGCCAGATAGGAATGTTTACATGTCTAGTCGAGTATTTTCCCTCCCCGACTAATACAAGTGAATCCAAGACCCGACACGTAAATCAAGATGACTCCAGCCTGAACATGAATGATGCCTGTAGTGATGCCTATAGGTGATGCCAGTAGTGATTCCAGAATAGAGGCCAGAAACATGAAATGTACGTGTCGCAAGTAAATAAATCCAGAAATATCTGTCAGTGTCCCGTGTTGTACCAGAATAATCAGATGATACTATACTAGAAGCTGAATCATAATAATCATCAAATAATAAAAACTATCAGAGAATGTACTCGCCTGACGTCCTGAGCAACTGGCAATTCGAACTGGTATCGCAATGACCTATTGCGAAAAGCAAGGTTAAACAGGGTTTTAATGAATTAAACAAATATAAAATAACTAAAAATAGGCTTCTAGGGTCGTTCTAGGTCAAACGGATCAAACCGGTAAAATCTGGGTCAAAAAGTCAACTTTGGGTCCAAAAAGTCAACTTTGGGTCAAAACTAGGTCAAAGGTTGACTTTGGCGGTCAATCGAGTCAACTACGGCCAAGTCTGGGTCAAACTAGGGTGCTCCTAAAATTCTAGGTCAAACCGAGGTCATTAAGCTAGAAAACTCTCAAACTCGCCTCCTTGAGATACTGGGATACCCTCGGTATATGATACCTCAACCTAGGCCACGCACCCCGCCTAAACCCGCTAAAACCTATGCTAGCACGCGTAAATATATACATATAAGCATATAAAAATCACTCCAATACTATTCCTAGGCCATTGCTCAATAACCCCGCTCGAAACCCAATACCTTGGTTATCTTAAGGTATTGAGATACCTTGGTATCTCAAGGTATTGAGATACCGCTCTAAACTCAACCCGACTACACCTCTAACTAACTAACTATGCATAAACATATATGTCTAGCTATAATCTAGGCTAAAATATAGATATCTAATACATATAGGCATATACCTATATATCTATACCCAATACCTTACCTTATCTTACACATACCTTACACATACCTTACGTATATATCTATACCTAGATATCTAACTATCTATCTTGCTATGTATATATCTATTTATAAATCTATCTATTTCTCTCTCTCTAGATATCTATAGATATATATATAGCCATAGGTATATATATCTATACCTTAGATATATATATAACTATCTACCTATCCATTACCTACTTATCTATCTTATTACCTATTTACCTAGTAATCTAACTACCTATCTATATCTATTTATCCATCTAGTATCTATATATATATCTTCCTAGCTAACTATTATCTATCTAATAATCTATCTATCTATCTATCTATCTTATTATCTATTTATCTATATGTCTATCTATCAATAATCTCTAATATCTATCTAACTATAGATCTAGTTATCTATCCATTTACCTATCTATCTATCAAACTATTTATCTATCTACCTAGTTATCTATCTATCTAACAATCTATATATCTATCTAAATGTCTAACTATCTACCTATCTCTCTAACTATCTATGAATCTATTTATCTAACTATCTTTCTATCTTACTAACTATCTAGATATATGTATCTATGTATAGATCTATCTAATCTATGTATTTATATAGATATCTAGATATCTATGTACTAGGTATCTACCTATCTAACTATCTATCTAATATCTTATTAATTATCTACCTATCTATGAATCTATCAATCTATTTATCTATATCTATCTACTTATCCATCTATCTATCTATAATCTATCTAACTATTTATCTATAGATATATTTATCTATATATCTATATATATATCTATCTCTTTCTCCCTCGCATTAAGCTACTGCTGCTGCTCTTGCCTGTGCTTGCTGCTGCTGCTAGCTCCTCACATTGCTGCTGCTACGCTGCTACCTAAACTGCAGCTGCTGCTGTGCTGTTTCACATTGCTGCTGTGGCTGCTGCTCTAGCAGCTGCTGCTGCTGAAACCTGCTGCCCAGGTTCCAGTTCAGTCCAGTTGGTCCCCCCTCTCTCAAACACACACACACACACACACACACCTATAAACATACACACACACATATATATATATATATATATATATATATATATATATATATATATAACTCTATAGATATATATATACACACTAACTTATATATATCTAACACTCACATACACTCAAACACATATCAACACACACACACACACACACACACACACATATAATTATATACATATATCTATATATATATATAAACACCCATATATCTATATATATATACACACATATATATCTATATATATCTATATCTATACCTATACACACTCACACACTCAAACACAAATATATAACTATATATCCTCACTCACACACTCTCACTCTCACACACCCTCACACACACATTCTCACACACACTAGCACACACTCTCACAAACACACAACCACACACATAAACACTCATACATATATATATAAATATATATACATATATATACACACAAACTCAAACTCATATGCATATATATCTATATCTAAACACTCACTCCCACTCACACACACACTCACCTACACACATACACTAGCACCAACCCACACTCACACACACTCACTAACACACTCACACAAGCACTCACTAACACATATCTATAAATATATATATATAGGGACACACATACATATAAATATATATATAGAGACATATATACACAAACACAACACTACAAACAACAATGCACACAACGCTCACCAACGCACGCCCAACGGCCCCGACATGCCCAAACACCTATAAATATATAAAATATAGCCCGAGAATTCTAGCACACACTCTCCGATACTAACCCAACGCGCGCACAATCCCGAAACGAGGAAACCAAGTCGAAATGTCGTTCGGTCATTTCGACGAACACGCGATACGCGGTTCGAAAAACCTCCTGAAACGCATACCAAACGAACTCGGAATCGGCCCAAATTTTACCCACGCGCTCTAAACGATGCCTAGATCCTAGAAAAAATGCTCCCGCGTCGATTCTAGGTCCGTGACGGAAACGCGCATGCACTTAGAATCGACGACGACGAAAAGCCCCAAATTCGCCCGAAATGCCCGTTTCTCCGCGACACAGCTTTCCGTGTCCGAACGGAGACACACACTCACCCTCAAGACACCTGATAACGTCTACCTAGGTCCGTTTAACCTAGGGCATCACCCAAAATTGGGCCAAATTCGGATTCCACCCAAAATTGACACAAAACCTAGTGTTAAAGTCTCTAAACCCAACCAAACTAGTTCCAACTTCCTCCCACGGGTAGCCTAAGGGTCTAGGAAGGTTCTAAACTATTAAGTACACTATATAAAAATAATTACAAGAGAGAAAATTGGGGTTTACCTCTTGGGAGTTGGAATTCCAAGCCAAAATCTCCAAAATGCTCCAAATCCACCACACCTACTTTCCAAGCTCCCAATCCAAGCTCCAACACCAAGTCTAGGCTCTACCCACCTAGGTTGGGGAAGAATGTAGGGTTAGAATTAACACAAGTAGAAGAAATGGAAGGAGGAAGGAGAAAAAATGGAGAAACTTACTTGTGAAGGAGAAAGGAGGAAGAAGAAGTAGTGGAGAAGAAGGAGAAGAAGAAGAAGAAGAAGAAGAAGAAGAAGAGAATGGGAGAAGGGGGCTGCTGTCCACACGGGTCTGGGAGTGAGGAGGGGGCCGGCCACAACACACATAAGGGTTTACAAGTTCCAAAATACCCAAAATGCCCCTACTCGACTTAGTTTCGGGTTCCGGGTTCCAAAAGCACTCAAACTAGCTCCAAATCTCTCCCACTAACCTTCTAAAAATATAATAAATATTCTAAAACCCAAAATAAGTCTTACAAGGGTGTGGGCTGGGTCGGACATGGGTCCACTGGGGTCTGACATGGGTCCAGGCTAGCCAAAATCCTAAAACAATCAATATAAAAATAATACAATCAATAATTAAATATAAATACAATTAATTAAAAATAATGCATAATTAACTAAATTAAAAATAAAAAAATACCCGGCTCTGGAAATGGGGTGGTGACAAGCCTATCCTCCTTAGAAAATTTCGTCCTCGAAATTTAAAGTCAATCACACTCCCTCTAGGTCAAACCCCCAACAATCACAGTAAAGAAATTCTACCTAAACAACATACAAGATCAAGGTCCTACTGGTCGTGTTATCACAGTCTCAATCAGGGTCATTACACTATCTACAACAGCACAAAGAAAGTCTAACAGGTACTAATGAAGCACACCACAAGGAATGGAAATGACAGGAAGAAGAACAAAGAGACAGACCTGCTAACCCGACACCCGTAGCATCGGCCTCCTCGACTGTCAACGCATAAGCCCTGCCCTGCTGGGGTGTATCCCTCTGCTGGTGCAGGACATGATGTTGTGCCACAGGTGGCCTAGCTCCAACTCTCTGATCCTGTGCTCCACCCAACGGAGGTGCAGTGGGGCAATCTCGCATCTGGTGAGTAGCGGATCCACAGAACAAACACACCTTCAGCCTCCTCCTACAAACATCTCAAGTGTGTCCTGCCTTCCTGCAGTAGGCACAAGTGGGCACCCTCTGATCCTGACCCTGCTGCGCTGCCTTCTGCACATAGGGATGCTTAGCTGGTCCCGCACTACCACTGGCACTGCCTGAATCATCCCTGCCTCTCTTGGACTTGAGCTCCAAGTCATCCTCTTCTCTCTGAGCATCTCCTACTATCTGCTCAAAAGTCGCCTCACGGTCGCTCCTGGTCAAAGACTTGACCGCCATAACCAAGCCCTTGCGAAACTTCCTCGCCTTGGCTGCCTCACTCAAGCCATCCACAAATCTGCCCAGACGACCGAACTCTGATGCGTACTCGTCCACCGTCATGCTCCCTTGGACGAGTCCCTCGAACTAGCTCTCCAAAGCACTAAGCGCCACATCTGAGAAAAACTTCTCCTTAAAAAGCCTCTTGAAAGCCTCCCAAGTAAGCCCTGGCGCTGCAATCCTCGTATCAGTGCGATACCACGTCAAAGCAAGGTCGAACATCTGACTGCCCGCTGCCTCTATCTGCATGCTATCTGGAATCCGTGCCATCCTGAAGATCTCCTCGATCTGCTCTATCCAGTCATCCGTGTACAGGATCCCTTCTGTACCACAGAACTCCTTGGGCCGCATCCTCTGAAAGTCAATAATACTGTCTGGCCTCGGATGTTGAATCTGATCTGCCTGTGGCTGATTCTGTGCCACCCTATCCACCGCCGTCATGGCCACCTGGTGGGCGTTCTCAATGCCCAGCCTCATCACATCCACCTGACGGTGCTGCGCGTCCATCATCTTCCTGAAGAATACAAACAACTGCGCGGCGTCTACTGGAGCAGAAAGTGGTGGAAGAACCACCGAAACGACTGGGGTAGTCCTCGGATCGACAGGTGAAGGAGGATCCCCGAGAGAAGCAGATGCTCCCTCAACCGCAGGAGTGGTGAGTGGAGCGGTAGCAGCTGCCTGAATACGAGCTGGATGAGAGGTAGCAGACCTCTCAGTGGCAACTGCTGGGGTGGTACGATAAGATTGTGTCTTCGGAGGCATCCTGAACACAGATCAAAAGAAGTCAATACGATGCAAGATACGATATCATCAAAGAAGGACAATAATATTTCAAAAGAAGCAATTTCAGAATAATTAGATTGGAATTGTTCCTAGTCGTGATTGAGTACACTCTCATCCTAGATCCTATAGTAGGCTCGCAGCAGTACAACTAAGTAGTTGTACCACCACGACATCGCACCAATTGCGAATCGAGACCTGCATGGGCCGCCACCAAAATTGTGTCACGACCCGCACCCAAAAAATTGGGCATGAGTCGTGGGTACGTCCAGCTTACGCCGCAGCATCGGCGGTAGAACGCTGTCTAGGTCAGCTATCTAGATAATAATTCACACAAAAATTGGCCATGACCTCTACAAAAAGAGGGCAACCACACAATCAATATATAAATCTGTCAAAATCTCAACTCCAAACGGAGGAGCAAAATTATAATGATAATCACAATATACTCAATCACGAATCTAAGCACGATAAGATAACACAGAGATCTAACAACTCCAAAGTCTAACCAACAACAACTAAAAACCACCACAACATCAATAATAATAATACATCATCCAAAAATAATATACAAACAAGGTCTCAATCCAAAATCGGAGACAAATCCGGTGCTAAAAGCTAATAAAAATAATAACAAGGTCTTAGTGATCCCGGCTACCAACCCGGAAATTACCCCTAAACTAGAGGGTCCCTGTCTGCACCATCAACAGGCTCAGGTCCATAAAACGTCGGACACCAATCCTCCGGATACTCTGAAAAATATGTCCAGTCAGGACTGGAGCAAGTACATCTCTAACAGCAGTTCCATTTAAATGATAAAAACTATAAAACAGTTATAGCAAGTAGCAAGAAGAATGAAGCAAGTATGAAACAAGAAAATATGTATAACTGGTGCATAAAGGTAAAGATGCATGGATATCAGAGCAAGATAGTAATAACTGTAAGATACAAGAAATCTAAACTAAGAGTAAGTCTGTGCACATGAACGTGTGGTGAGTCCAGCATGAAAAACATGTAGTGAGTCAAGTCCAGAAATATGTAAGTGAGACCAACAAGAATGCAAGTGAGTCCAGACTATAATGAATGAACTCGGTGGCTTTGAAATACTTGTTTCGACATGTAAACGACTAGGGGTAAGTACGGCTCACCGCGCACTGGGTGCGCGACTGCTATCATTCCAGATTAGACCAGAGGGAGTGATTCCTGATGATGCCAGATAGGAATGTTTACATGTCTACTCGAGTATTTCCCCGTCCCGACTAATACAAGTGAATCCAAGACCCGACACGTAAATCAAGATGAGTCCAGCCTGAACATGAATGATGCATGTAGTGATGCCTGTAGGTGATGCCAGTAGTGATTCCAGAATAGAGGTCAGAAATATGAAATATACGTGTCGCAAGTAAATAAATCCAGAAATATCAGTCAGTATCCCGTGTTGTGCCAGAATAATCAGATGATACTATACTAGAAGCTGAATCATAATAATCATCAAATAATAAAAACTATAAGAGAATGTACTCGATTGACGTCCTGAGCAACTGGCAATCCGAACTGGTGTCGCAATGACCTATTACAAAAAGCAAGGTTAAACATGGTTCTAATGAGTTAAACAGATATAAAATAACTAAAAATAGACTTCTAGGGTCGTTCTAGGTCAAACGGGTGAAACCGGTAAAATCTGGGTCAAAAAGTCAACTTTGGGTCTAAAAAGTCAACTCTGGGTCAAAACTAGGTCAAAGGTTGACTTTGGCGGTCAACCAAGTCAACTACGGTCAAACTAGGGTGCTCCTGAAATTCTAGGTCAAACCGAGGTCATTAAGCTAGAAAACTCTCAAACTCGCCTCCTTGAGATACCGGGATACCCTCGGTATCCGATACCTCAACCTAGGCCACGCACCCCGCCTAAACCCGCTAAAACCTATGCTAGTACGCGTAAATATATACACATAAGCATATAAAAATTACTCCAATACTATTCCTAGGCTATTGCTCAATAACCCGCTCGAAACACAGTACCTTGGTTATCTTAAGGTATTGAGATACCTTGATATCTCAAGGTATTGAGATACCGCTCTAAACTCAACCCGACTACCCCTCTAGCTAACTAACTATGCATAAACATATATGTCTAGCTATAATCTAGGCTAAAATATAGATATCTAATACATATAGGCATATACCTATATATCTATACCCAATACCTTACCTTATCATACACATACCTTACGTATATATCTATACCTAGATATCTAACTACCTATCTAGCTATGTATATATCTATTTATAAATCTATCTATCTTTCTCTCTCTAGATATCTATAGATATATATATAGCCATAGGTATATATATCTATACCTTAGATATATATATAACTATCTACCTATCCATTACCTACTTATCTATCTTATTACCTATTTATCTAGTAATCTAACTACCTATCTATATCTATATATCCATCTAGTATCTATATATATATCTCCCTAGCTAACTATTATCTATCTAATAATCTATCTATCTATCTTATTATCTATTTATCTATATGTCTATCTATCAATAATCTCTAATATCTATCTAACTATAGATCTAGTTATCTATCCATTTACCTATCTATCTATCAAACTATTTATCTATCTACCTAGTTATCTATCTATCTAACAATCTATATATCTATCTAAATGTCTAACTATCTACCTATCTCTCTAACTATCTATGAATCTATTTATCTAACTATCTTTCTATCTTACTAACTATCTAGATATATGTATCTATGTATAGATCTATCTAATCTATGTATTTATATAGATATCTAGATATCTATGTACTAGGTATCTACCTATCTAACTATCTATCTAATATCTTATTAATTATCTACCTATCTATGAATCTATCAATCTATTTATCTATATCTATCTACTTATCCATCTATCTATCTATAATCTATCTAACTATTTATCTATAGATATATGTATCTATATATCTATATATATATATATCTATCTCTTTCTCCCTCGCATTAAGCTACTGCTGCTGCTCTTGCCTGTGCTTGCTGCTGCTGCTAGCTCCTCACATTGCTGCTGCTACGCTGCTACCTAAACTGCTGTTGCTACTGTGCTGTTTCACATTGCTGATGTGGCTGCTGCTCTAGCAACTGCTGCTGCTGAAACCTGTTGCCCAGGTTCTAGTTCAGTCCAGTTGGTCCCCCCCTCTCTCAAACACACACACACACACACACACACCCCTATAAACATACACACATATATATATATATATCACTATATATATATATACATACATATCTATACATATATATATATATATATATATATAACTCTATAGATATAAATATACACACTAACTTATATATATCTAACACTCACACACACTCAAACACATATCAACACACACACACATATAATTATATACATATATCTATATATATATATATATATATATATATATATATATAAACACCCATATATCTATATATATATACACTCATATATATCTATATATATCTATACCTATACACACTCACACACTCAAACACAAATATATAACTATATATCCTCACTCACACACTCTCACTCTCACACACCCTCACACACACATTCTCACACACACTAGCACACACTCTCACAAACACACAACCACACACATAAACACTCATACATATATATATAAATATATATACATATATATACACACAAACTCAAACTCATATGCATATATATCTATATCTAAACACTCACTCCCACTCACACACACACACTCACCTACACACATACACTAGCACCAACCCACACTCACACACACTCACTAACACACTCACACAAGCACTCACTAACACATATCTATAAATATATATATATAGGGACACACATATATATAAATATATATATATAGAGACATATATACACAAACACAACACTACAAACAACAATGCACACAACGCTCACCAACGCACGCCCAACGGCCCCGACATGCCCAAACACCTATAAATATATAAAATATAGCCCGAGAATTCTAGCACACACTCCCCGATACTAACCCAACGCGCGCACAAGCCCGAAACGAGGAAACCAAGTCGAAATGTTCGTTTGGTCATTTCGACGAACACGCGGTGCGCGGTTCGGAAAACCTCCTGAAACGCACACCAAACGAACTCGAAATCGGCCCAAAATTTACCCACGCTCTCTAAACGATGCCTAGATCCTGAAAAAATGCTCCTGCATCGATTCTAGGTCCGTGGTGGAAACGTGCACGCACTTAGAATCGGCGACGACGAAAAGCCCCAAATTCGCCCGAAACGCCCGTTTCTCTGCGACACGGCTTTCCGTGTCCGAACGGAGACACACACTCACCCTCAAGACACCTGACAACGTCTACCTAGGTCCGTTTAACCTAGGGCATCACCCAAAATTGGGCCAAATTCGGATTCCACCCAAAATTGACACAAAACCTAGTGTTAAAGTCTCTAAACCCAACCAAACTAGTTCCAACTTCCTCCCACGGGTAGCCTAAGGGTCTAGGAAGGTTCTAAACTATTAAGTACACTATATAAAAATAATTACAAGGGAGAAAATTAGGGTTTACCTCTTGAGAGTTGGAATCCCAAGCCAAAATCTCCAAAATGCTCTAAATCCACCACACCTATTTTCCAAGCTACCAATCCAAGCTCCAACACCAAATCTAGGCTCTACCCACCTAGGTTGGGGAAGAATGTAGGGTTAGGATTAACACAAGTAGAAGAAATGGAAGGATGAAGGAGAAAAAATGGAGAAACTTACTTGTGAAGGAGAAAGGAAGAAGAAGAAGTAGTGGAGAAGAAGGAGAAGAAGGAGAAGAAGAAGGAGAAGAAGAAGAAGAGAATGGAAGAAGGGGGCTGCTGTCCACACGGGTCTGGGAGTGAGGAGGGGGCCGGCCACAACACACATAAGGGTTTACAAGTTCCAAAATACCCAAAATGCCCCTACTCCACTTGGTTTCGGGTTCCGGGTTCCAAAAGCACTCAAACTAGCTCCAAATCTCTCCCACTAACCTTCTAAAAATATAATAAATATTCTAAAACCCAAAATAAGTCTCACAAGGGTGTGGGCTGGGTCGAACATGGGTCCACTAGGGTCTGACATGGGTCCAGGCTAGCCAAAATCCTAAAACAATCAATATAAAAATAATACAATCAATAATTAAATATAAATACAATTAATTAAAAATAATACACAATTAACTAAATTAAAAATAAAAAAAAATATTCGGCTCTGGAAATGGGGTGGTGACAAGCCTATCCTCCTTAGAAAATTTCGTCCTCGAAATTTAAAGTCAATCACACTCCCTCTAGGTCAAACCCCCAACAATCATAGTAAAGAAATTCTACCTAAACAACATACAAGATCAGGGTCCTACTGGTCGTGTTATCACAGTCTCAATCAGGGTCATTATACTATCTACCACAGCACAAAGAAAGTCTAACAGGTACTAATGAAGCACACCACAAGGAATGGAAATGACAGGAAGAAGAACAAAGAGACAGACCTGCTAACCCGACACCCGTAGCATCGGCCTCCTCGACCGTCAACGCATAAGCCCTGCCCTGCTGGGGTGTATCCCTCTGCTGGTGCGGGACATAATGCTGTGCCACAGGTGGCCTAGCTCCAACTCTCTGATCCTGTGCTCCACCCAACGGAGGTGCAGTGGGGCAATCTCGCATCTGGTGAGTAGCGGATCCACATAACAAACACACCTTCAGCCTCCTCCTACAAACATCCCAAGTGTGTCCTGCCTTCCTGCAGTAGGCACAAGTGGGCACCCTCTGATCCTGACCCTGCTGCGCTGCCTTCTGCACATAGGGATGCTTAGCTGGTCCCGCACTACCACTGGCACTGCCTGAATCATCCCTGCCTCTCTTGGACTTGAGCTCCAAGTCATCCTCTGCTCTCTGAGCATCTCCTACTATCTGCTCAAAAGTCGTCTCGCGGTCGCTCCTGGTCAAAGACTTGACCGCCATAACCAAGCCCTTGCGAAACTTCCTCGCCTTGGCTGCCTCACTCAAGCCATCCACAAATCTGCCCAAACGGCAGAACTCCGATACGTACTCATCCACCGTCATGCTCCCTTGGACGAGTGCCTCGAACTGGCTCTCCAAAGCACTAAGCGCCAGATCTGGGAAAAACTTCTCCTTAAAAAGCCTCTTGAAAGCCTCCCAAGTAAGCCCTGGCGCTGCAATCCTCGTATCAGTGCGATACCACGTCAAAGCGAGGTCGAACATCTGACTGTCCGCTGCCTCTATCTGCATGCTGTCTGGAATCTGTGCCAGCCTGAAGATCCCCTCGATCTGCT
Organism: Iris macrosiphon; assembly: GCA_036927795.1. Lineage (NCBI taxonomy): Eukaryota > Viridiplantae > Streptophyta > Magnoliopsida > Asparagales > Iridaceae > Iris > Iris macrosiphon. The sequence goes on along the minus strand of JAYESA010000004.1, from coordinate 29,702,339 downwards.
CTATCCAGTCATCCGCGTACAGGATCCCTTCTGTACCACGGAACTCCTTGGGCCGCATCCTCTGAAAGCCAATAATACTGCCTGGCCTCGGATGTTGAATCTGATCTGCCTGTGGCTGATTCTGTGCCACCCTATCCACCACCGTCATGACCACCTGGTGGGCGTTCTCAATACCCAGCCTTATCACATCCACCTGACGGTGCTGCGCGTCCATCATCTTCCTGAAGAATGCAAACAACTGCGCGACGTCTACTGGAGCAGGAAGTGGTGGAAGAACCACCGAAACGACTGGGGTAGTCCTCGGATCGACAGGTGAAGGAGGATCCCCGAGAGAAGCAGATGCTCCCTCAACCACAGGAGTGGTGAGTGGAGCGGTAGCAGCTGCCTGAATACGAGCTGGACGAAAGGTAGCAGATCTCTCAGTGGCAACTGCTGGGGCGGTACGATGAGATTGTGTCTTCGGAGGCATCCTGAACACAGATCAAAAGAAGTCAATACGGTGCAAGATACGATATCATCAAAGAAGGACAGTAATATTTCAAAAGAAGCAATTTCAGAATAATTAGATTGGAATTATTCCTAGTCGTGATTGAGTACACTCTCATCCTAGTTCCTAGATCCTATAGCAGGCTCGCAGCAGTACAACTAAGTTGTTGTACCACCACGACATCGCACCAATTGCGAATCGAGACCTGCATGGGCCGCCACCAAAAATGTGTCACGACCCGCACCCGAAAAATCGGACATGAGTCGTGGGTACGTCCAGCCTACGCCGCAGCATCGGCGGTAGAACGCTGTCTAGGTCAGCTATCTAGATAATAATTCACACAAAAATCGGCCATGACCACTCTAAAAGGAGGGCAACCACACAATCAATATATAAACCTGTCAAGATCTCAACTCCAAACGGAGGAGCAAAATCATAATGATAATCACAATATACTCAATCACGAATCTAAGCACGATAAGATAACACAGAGATCTAACAACTCCAAAGTCTAACCAACAACAACTAAAAACCACCACAACATCAATAATAATAATACATCATCCAAAAATAATATACAAACAAGGTCTCAATCCAAAACCGGAGACAAATCCGGTGCTAAAAGCTAATAAAAATAATAACAAGGTCTTAGTGATCCCGGCTACTAACTCGGAAATCACCCCTAAACTAGAGGGTCCCTGTCTGCACCATCAACAAGCTCAGGTCCATAAAACGTCGGACACCAATCCTCCGGATACTCTGAAAAATATGTCCAGTCAGGACTGGAACAAGTACATCTCTAACAGCAGTTTCATTTAAATAATAAAAACTATAAAACAGTTATAGCAAGTTACGAGAAGAATGAAGCAAGTATGAAACAAGGAAATATGTATAACTGGTGCATAAAGGTAAAGATATATGGATATCAGAGCAAGATAGTAATAACTGTAAGATACAAAAAATCTAAACTAAGAGTAAGTCTGTGCACATGAACGTGTGGTGAGTCCAGCATGAAAAACATGTAGTGGGTCAAGTCCAGAAATATGTAAGTGAGACCAACAAGAATGCAAGTGAGTCCAGGCTATAAAGAATGAACTCAGTGTCTTTGAAATACTTGTTTCGACATGTAAACGGCTAGGTGTAAGTACGGCTCACCGCGCACAGGGTGCGCGGCTGCTATCATTCCAGATTAGACCAGAGGGAGTGATTCCTGATGATGCCAGATAGGAATGTTTATATGTCTACTCGAGTATTTCTCTACCCCGACTAATACAAGTGAATCCAAGATCCGACACGTAAATCAAGATGAGTCCAGCTTGAACATGAATGATGCCTGTAGTGATGCCTGTAGGTGATGCTAGTAGTGATTCCAGAATAGAGGCCAGAAATATGAAATATACGTGTCGCAAGTAAATGAATCCAGAAATATCAGTCAGTGTCCCGTGTTGTGCCAGAATAATCAGATGATACTATACTAGAAGCTGAATCATAATAATCATCAAATAATGAAAACTATCAGAGAATGTACTCGCCTGACGTCCTGAGCAACTGGCAATCCGAAATGGTGTCGCAATGACCTATTGCGAAAAGCAAGGTTAAACATATTTCTAATGAGTTAAACAGATATAAAATAACTAAAAATAGGCTTCTAGGGTCGTTCTAGGTCAAACGGGTCAAACTGATAAAATTTGGGTCAAAAAGTCAACTTTGGGTCTAAAAAGGTTGACTAGGTAAAAACTAGGTCAAAGGTTGACTTTGGCGGTCAACCAAGTCAACTACGGTCAAGTCTGGGTTAAACTAGGGTGCTTCTGAAATTCTAGGTCAAACCGAGGTCATTAAGCTAGAAAACTCTCAAACTCGCCTCCTTGAGATACCGGGATACCCTCGGTATCCGATACCTCAACCTAGGCCACGCACCCCGCCTAAACCCGCTAAAACCTATGCTAGCACGCGTAAATATATACACATAAGCATATAAAAATCACTCCAATACTATTCCTAGGCTATTGCTCAATAACTCCGCTCGAAACACAATACCTTGGTTATCTTAAGGTATTGAGATACCTTGGTATCTCAAGGTATTGAGATACCGCTCTAAACTTAACCCGACTACCCCTCTAGCTAACTAACTATGCATAAACATATATGTCTAGCTATAATCTTGGCTAAAATATAGATATCTAATACATATAGGCATATACCTATATATCTATACCCAATACCTTACCTTATCTTACACATACCTTACACATACCTTACGTATATATCTATACCTTGATATCTAACTATCTATCTAGCTATGTATATATCTATTTATAAATCTATCTATCTCTCTCTCTCTCTAGATATCTATAGATATATATATATAGCCATGGGTATATATATCTATACCTTAGATATATATATAACTATCTACCTATCCATTACCTACTTATCTATCTTATTACCTATTTATCTAGTAATCTAACTACCTATCTATTTCTATATATCCATCTAGTATCTATATATATATATATCTCCCTAGCTAACTATTATCTATCTAATAATCTATCTATCTATCTTATTATCTATTTATCTATATGTCTATCTATCAATAATCTCTAATATCTATCTAACTATAGATCTAGTTATCTATCCATTTACCTATATATCTATCAAACTATTTATCTATCTACCTAGTTATCTATCTATCTAACAATCTATATATCTATCTAAATGTCTAACTATCTACCTATCTCTCTAACTATCTATACATCTACCTATCTATGAATCTATTTATCTAACTATCTTTCTATCTTACTAACTATCAAGATATATGTATCTATGTATAGATCTATCTAATCTATGTATTTATATAGATATCTATGTACTAGGTATCTACCTATCTAACTATCTATCTAATATCTTATTAATTATCTACCTATCTATGAACCTATCAATCTATTTATCTATATCTATCTACTTATCCATCTATCTATCTATAATCTATCTAACTATTTATCTATAGACATATATATATATATATATATATATATATATATATATATATATATATATCTTTCTTCCTCGCATTAAGCTACTGCTGCTTCTCTTGCTTGTGCTTGCTGCTGCTGCTAGCTCGTCACCTTGTTGCTGCTACGCTGCTACCTAAACTGCTGCTGCTGCTGTGCTGTTTCACATTGCTGCTGTGGCTGCTGCTTTAGCAGCTGCTGCTGCTGAAACCTGCTACCCAGGTTCCAGTTCAGTCCAGTTGGTCCCCCCCCCCTCTCTCAAACACACACACACACACACACACACGCCTATAAACATACACACACATATATATCACTATATATATATATACATACATATATATACATATATATATATATATATATATATATATATATATATATATATATATATATATATATATATATAACTCTATAGATATATATATACACACTAACTTATATATATCTAACACTCACACACACTCAAACACATATCAACACACACACACATATAATTATATACATATATCTATATATATATATATAAACACCCATATATCTATATATATACACACACATATATATCTATATATATCTATACCTATACACACTCACACACTCAAACACAAATATATAACTATATATTCTCACTCACACACTCTCACTCTCACACACCCTCACACACACATTCTCACACACACTAGCACACACTCTCACAAACACACAACCACACACATAAACACTCATACATATATATATAAATATATATACATATATATACACACAAACTCAAACTCATATGCATATATATCTATATCTAAACACTCACTCCCACTCACACACACACTCACCTACACACATACACTAGCACCAACCCACACTCACACACACTCACTAACACACTCACACAAGCACTCACTAACACATATCTATAAATATATATATATAGGGACACACATACATATAAATATATATATATATATATATATATATATATATATATATATATATATATATATATATAGACATATATACACAAACACAACACTGCAAACAATAATGCACACAACGCTCACCAACGCACGCCCAACGGCCCCGACACGCCCAAACACCTATAAATATATAAAATATAGCCCGAGAATTCTAGCACACACTCTCCGATACTAACCCAACGCGCGCACAAGCCCGAAACGAGGAAACCAAGTCGAAATGGCCGTTCGGTCATTTCGACGAACACGCGGTGCGCGGTTCGGAAAATCTCCTGAAACACACCAAACGAATTCGAAATCGGCCCAAAATTTATCCAAGCGCTCTAAACGATGCTTAGATCCTAGAAAAATGCTCCCGCATCGATTCTAGGTCCGTGGCAGAAACGCGCACGCACTTAGAATCGGCGATGACGAAAAGCCCCAAATTTGCCCGAAACGCCCGTTTCTCCGCGACACGGCTTCCCGTGTCCGAACGGAGACACGCACTCACCCTCAAGGCATCCGACAACGTCTACCTAGGTCCGTCTAACCTAGGACATCATCCAAAATTGGGCCAAATTCGGATTCCACCCGAAATTGACACAAAACCTAGTGTTAAAGTCTCTAAACCCAACCAAACTAGTTCCAACTTTCTCCCACGGATAGCCTAAGGGTCTAGGAAGGTTATAAACTATTAATTTCACTATATAAAAATAATTACAAGAGGAAAAATTAGGGTTTACCTCTTGGGAGTTGGAATCCCAAGCCAAAATCTCCAAAATACTCCAAATCCACCACACCTAGCTTCCAAGCTCCTAATCCAAGCTCCAACACCAAATCTAGGCTCTACCCACCTAGATTAGGGAAGAATGTAGGGTTAGGGTTAACACAAGTAGAAGAAATGGAAGGAGAAATGAGAAAAAATGGAGAAACTTACTTGTGAAGGAGAAAGGAAGAAGAAGAAGTAGTGGAGAAGAAGGAGAAGAAGAAGAAGAAAATAATGGGAGAAGGGTGATGCTGTCCCCGCGGGTCTGGGAGTGAGGAGGGGGCCGGCCACAACACACATAAGGGTTTACAAGTTCTAAAATACCCAAAATGCCCCTACTCGACTTGGTTTCGGGTTCCGGGTTCCAAAAGCACTCAAACTAGCTCCAAATCTCTCCCACTAACCTTCTAAAAATATAATAAATATTCTAAAACCCAAAATAAGTCTCACAAGGGTGTGGGCTGGGTTGGACATGGGTCCACTAGGGTCTGACATGGGTCCAGGCTAGCCAAAATCCTAAAACAATCAATATAAAAATAATACAATCAATAATTAAATATAAATACAATTAATTAAAAATAATGCACAATTAACTAAATTAAAAATAAAAAAAATATCCGGCTCTGGAAATGGGGTGGTGACACTTTGGTAGGATCACGTTGAGCCTGGAGGTTTGCCTTAGTGTCACTACCACATTCTGAAAATAGGGGTATTTTAGACTATTTATAAATTACTAATATTATGGTATTTATATTAAATAATTTCTCGATATTGTATTTAAATTAAATAATTACATGAGATGTGTATTAAATATATTATATTATATTCAGTGTTTATTAATGTCTGAGCTGGTAGACTTGACCTAGAAGTTCACTAGATGAACACCTGTCCGAATTATAGGATTACGTGTTAATTGTATTAATTAGAATTAAAATTATTGGAGGTCATAATTAATTACCGTAATTTATTTAATTATTACACCGTTGCTTCGATAATTGGAGCGCTACCCTAGCTTTTATCTTCCAACAAATTTTACAGCCTTGCCCTAGACATGCCTGCCTCCCATTCTGACCTTTTTGCAACTCATAATTATGCTCTCTTGTACTTCATTTTAGCCGCACAATAATCGTCGCGGACGTTTATTTATTTTCTAAATAAATTCTGACTTTGTATCGTTGTGCGTTCCAATCGAAATTGGAGGCAATCTTGGCCTATTTTTCGTGCGACCCAAATTAGGGTAATATTCTGTTCTGAGTCTTCTTCACTATTGATATTCGTAACCCGACCTAATTTTGGCCTCATGTACTCCTAATTAATTTTAGAACACAGCTTGCATTTATGTTTAATTAAATTGAGGATACCATTTTGTCTAATCCCGTTAATCCCGGTTTAATTCCAGTATCCTGCTAATTAAGCCCATGCCAAACATACAACACCCCCTCACCCTACAAAACACCGAACACCGAATCGCCCACCAAATTTTTATCATTTTATGCGTCTGTGCAAATACCCAAATTTAAGGGGGCTAATTTGCAATTATTATATTAGGTGTCAACACCCCATTGGTTCAACCAAATGGAGAGCCCCAAATATTGACTAGTTAACACCCTCATCCTCACATGAATAAAATCCCTCTATGTCAAATCTTGACCATCCATTTAAAATGGGAGCATCCTCACCCTTCATTTCCACACACCCTCTCCCTATTTAAAGTCACATCACCCACACTCTTCCCTAGGAAAACTCTAATCCCCAAACCTAGGCTAGCCCCCACACCCAACCATAGCCCCCCATTTCTTCATTTTCCTTTCTTCTTCTTCTTCTTCTTCTTCTTCTTCTTCTTCTTCTTCTTCTTCTTCTTCTCCTTCCCTTTTTAAAATTTGAAAAGGGAGGAAACAATGTACACTATTCACCCCGGCCACTATCTCACTTCCTTCCCGACCCCTGCCCGGCGGAGCCCCGTTGCTCTGCACTCCGGCCGAGCCCGGAGCCTCGCCACCCGCTTTTTGCAGTCAGCCGACTCCACCACACCTCAGTCACCCGAGTCCCCTCCACGATTCATCTCTCCCCGAGCTCCCACTGATCCTCTCCGGCTCCGGTCAGCCTGCACCTCGACCCCCATCGACCACCGGCCCTCCGGTCGAGCTTCCCACCCGACTCCATCGTGCACCTCCCCCGCAGACGGACCCCAGCCAGCCTCCTCCTTCTCGATATCCCCTCTCCGGCGGTCAGCTTCGCCAACTCCTCCTCCATCCGCTTCGTTCATCACCTCCCCCGACCAGCAGCTCCACCAGCCCCTGCCCGTAGTCCAACTCCTCCCCGGCTATCCCTACACCTCGACATCCGACGAGCTCCCCGCTGCCTGAACTCCGGCTAAGCCCCGACCAGTGACCACAACCACCACCATCATCATCATACTCCACCACCACCTTATCCCTGCACTCCCCGCTCCTCCTCCATCTTCTCGAGCCCGGTCCGGCGGCCTCCTGCTGCAGCCCGGCAGCTACCTCGAACGTCCGGCAACCACACTGCCCTCCGACGGCTGTGCACCACCACCACCACCTCTGTGAGCCTTTCCCTCTTCCCTCCTTAATACTCATATACATGTATATATGCATTCGTATATACGTATATGTATATACTAATATATGTATATGTATATTATGTATATAATTAATATTTAATATGTATACGTATATGTGTGTGTAGGTGTATGTGTATACGTGTATGTGTATACGTGTATGTGTGTATATGTGTATGTATCTATGTGTATGTGCGTATATGTGTACGTATATATGTGTATGTGTATGTATGTATATATGTTCGTGTATTTCTCCCTATATATATATTATGTATTCAATATATATTTTGTGTATACGTATTAAATAATAAATATTAATATGTATTTTGGTGTATATATATAAATAGTATATATATAATTATTTTGGTATATATATACATGTATAAATGTATACATATATATATATATATATATATATATATATATATATATATATATATATATATATATATATATATATATATATATATATATATACGGGGTGCCTCTTTCAACGGATGATGGACGAAAAGAAGGCATCAAACTAGGGCCCTTGTTGCTGCTGGTAGTCAAATTTCTGTTGTTGATATATATATATATATACATATATATATATATATATATACATATATATATATATATATATATACATATATATATATATATACATATATATATATATATATATATATACATATATATATATATATAGTATAAGTTAATATATATTTTGGTATATGTACGTATATCAGTGTATATATATGTATAAATATATATATTCTTAAATAATGGGTGTTATGTATATTTTAACATATAAATATATATAATATATATATTTTCATTAATGTATATACACTTATACCTATTTTGTATGTATTTTGGTATAACCTTAAATACGTATTAATATAATTATTAATAGTATGTTTAATTGACGAATGTTTTAGGCGACCCGAGTGTAATTACGGATGCCCCGTCCTTACACATGACCATGTGACGCTGTGAACTGTTAGCAGTCTGCCACATGTACACTTACGTACTGGCAAGCCCCGTATCAATTTGACCGTCTGTCATGCACAGCAATCACATACGCGACGCCCGTGCAACTTGACGCATACTGACCCTAGATTGACTAGTGCCATACCTGACATAGCTCTGAGTTGTATTTGTGTTGTGTTAGTGTAGCATCTGATGCAATATTGTATTATTTTATTATTATGTCTATAGGACTGTTGGATCATCCAGGCGATATTCTAGGATATGACATTGGTTTTACCAGCTAAGGACCCAAGGCGAGTACATTCTCTGATTAGCTTCTTGTTTATGATATCCCCTATGTTCATTGTATCTAGTGTAAATATCTATATTCTGGACATGCTGGTTACACGGATTGGTATATACGGATCTCGTCATGAGATGTTATTCCTTGTTCATGGTGTAGCTTGTACAAGTCTTGTTTTATTGTTATCTTATACATGTACAGACAATGATTTTTGGGGAGATTTGCTACCTCCCTAGGGAATTCCGTGCCATAGCGTACCATGATTGGATCTACTATACCAGTCGGAGGTGGAGAGTATTTTAGTGTAGATATGTGATCATACCCAACTCTACTTGCATCATAGCTTATCCCACATCTCATGTCGGGTGCGGCCTGACTATTTACATGCTTCATAGCTGTTACATGTGATTAGCCTGACCTCTACATGCATCATAGCTAACCAAATGGTTAGTCTGACCTTACATGAATCATAGCTAATTATATGTAACCAGCCTGATCAAGTTCCCAAGCGGATCACATGTTAAAGCTAGTACTCACACACTTAGTCATTGTATTCTTATTTCATTGACATATTGTTTCCTTTCTTGCATTTACTTACAGTATGTCCAGTATATCCTTTATTGTATATTTCTCGTACATATACATGCATCTTGTATATTTTCATCTATTTCACTACTACATAGTTTATATCATTGATATAGAACTGCTATTAGAAATGTACTTTGATCCTTCCTGATTGGAAAACATTTTCCAGACTATGCCTAGAGGACTGGTATCCGACACTTGTAGACCACAGTGCGAGTAGCTGCAGTCTTGGACTTAGTAGTGCAGTCGTGATTCTGGGAGATTTAGCCGGAATCACTAGTTATCTAGTTAGTTTCTCAGTTGTCTATTTTGGTACCGGATTTGTCTCCGGCATTTTGTTGAGACTTAGATTTATTGTTGAGTTAGATTTATTTACATTTGACTTGTGTTGTATTTTATTTTATTTCTTCGATTTCTTATCGTGCTGTAGTTATGTGATTGAGTATGTTATTCATTTATTTTGTGTCATTCGTGCCTCCTTATGGAGATTGGATGCTAGTACGAGATTGTTTAGATAGTGCTTGACCTAGACAGCGTTCTACCGTCGATGCTGCGGTGTAGGCTGGACGTACCCGCGTACTCGTGCCCCAATTTTGGGTGCGGGTCGTGACACTTAGCAGAGGGGGTTGCCCAAGCCCGAAGCCTTTTTCGGCTTACCCCAGGGTCGACCCTATATATAGGTGGTGGCTCATATTGAATAAAATAGTAAGGATTTTGTGTTGGTTGATTGAACAATAGTAAGAAAAAGAAGGAGGATAAGAGAAAATAAAACAAAGGTATTTATCTTTTTTAGTTCCCAGGTCTCTAAACACTTCTTAGTTTGCTATCGCTCTCGGATTTTTCATTAAATTTCTTGTAGTTTTCTTGTATTATTTTTCTTTTTGCAAGTTCAGTAGATCTTGTAGAAGTCTTGTAAATATTGATCATAGTGATTTTGTTTTCTTGATGGTTCTTACTGGTATATCTTTTCACTTATTATTCTTGTGTCTTTGTACTTGTGTTTTATTACCTATATTTTTGTATAAGTCGATTACTGTATTTGGCATATTGCATGTATTAGTTCATCGCATGCACCATTCTTGGAAAATAGTTTTCGCTGGTAATCCTAACAAAGTGGTATCAGAACTTCGGTTAAAATGACGATGAAAACAACGATAATGCCTGGACGGTTCAAGGTAGAGAAGTTTGAACGACAAAGGAAAATTTTTACTGGCAAAGAAGGGTCAAAGATCTTCTAGTGCAATAAGGCATTCAAAAGGTCTTTTTGGAGAAATCCAAGAAGCCAGATACAATAAAGGATGACGAATATGAGAAGATATAGATGGAGGTTATGAGTTCTATCAGGATATACTTGGTCGACAATATTCTCTTCAATATCATAGAGGAATAAATTGCGATCAGACTTTGGAAAAATTTAGAGAGTCTGTACATATATAAAAAAGTCCGTTACAACAAGGTAGTAACAATTATATATCCCGAGAACGAAGGAAGGTGAAAAATCTAATGGAACAATTGAATGTGTTCAATGGACTTTTGAATCAACTTAACTCTATTGGTACAAAAGTAGAGGAAGGAGACAAGACCATGATGCTTCTTACCTTTCTTCCATATTCGTACAAGCACATTGTGACTAAACATTTGTACAGAAAAGTTATGATGAAGCTGGAGGAAGTTGCAATCTCTCATTTTGTGCAACGCATTGTGCTGGCTTGTTGGCTCGAAGATCTTAGTTGGACTTGAATTCATGCGAATGAATTATTCATTCATTTTCATAATCATGGCAGAAAGAACAGTTCATAATGATGTATGGTTTTATTCCTTTTCTCATTTTTTAAAGTTTAATAAAAGAAATTGTTACTGGTCATTGTTATTTCTATATTCCATAAAATTGTTAATGGTAAGTAAAATAACCAAGATAAAAGAGAGTAATATTGTTGTTTAACTTGCTATATAGAAATATAAAATATTGTATTGTTGTTATAATGAAATGAAATTATGAAAAAATGATTTGTAATCATTTTGTAGACAAGTGTGAAAATCTCTGAATTGGAAAGTAGTATGGACGTAGTTTGGTACCATGAAATAGTCAGAATGGTTTGAGACCAATGTGTCACCAATCAGATTACACTAAATGAAAATTTTGATATCAGGAGAATAAAATATTGTACATGTAGAGAATTGCATTGCTTTGTTGCAATTTTTTATTATTATCATACATGTTATATTTTAATAGCTAAGTTACATATGCATGATCATGGACAACTTGTGTACAAAGTATAGCTTTTCTCGAACAAAGTCTAGGTCACCGAGATCGATTCGACCTGTGGGGGTTATTGGAACGTGTCTCACGCACGAGGTATTTCATGACCTCTATTAGTGTCACGCCCCAGTCCCATAATACCGAGGGACTAGTCACGTGGCAATGGCCAACAGCACACTCCAATGGGCAAACCCAATTTAATGGACCCGTTAGAGTGTACTTAAACTATAAAATGACAATAAATAGGTCTACGATACATGTCACATGAATAAATCTAATCTCATCCACAAAATATAAAAATAAATCAAATGTCAGAATAATCAAGATTTAATATAAATCAACAAGTCTCAATAAAATGTCTCGAAGAACAACCCGATAATGAGTTTAATACATAATTCCATGAAACAGGAAATATAGGATCTAACAACAGAAATGACTGAGTATATAAAGCAAATACTCAGGAGAAATTCTCGGACATTACCTCGTCCTCTGATATGGGCACTGCTTCAGCTTCGGCTCCTGTCCTGTATACCTCGGGGTAAACCTCCTCTGTTAAACCTGGGGACATAATTCGGATCCAGGTTCTCAGGGGACATAGCAAGGTAAAAGAATAACTTAAGCCAAATAAATATAGTATATAAAAATAAATATCAACATGGTAAACTATGTAACCACCTATGTGATATGCAAGTGAAAGCATCACTTGTACTCAGGCTGAGACCATTACAAGCTCTGTGTCGGGGCGCCAATAGCAGTGATATCACGTAGTGGGCCAAGCTCTGGATCAGAGGCTGAAGCACCACAATAATAAATATATATATGTAATCATCCTGTAGCCTGTGTGTCTCTCTCCACCCAATGTAATCACACGTCTCATGTCCATAACACGAAAGATCATGACCTCTAGCTAATGCAGCGAGTCATAATAATAGCTATACATATGTAAGATCTATGTCACGAATCCTGTAAGCCTATACAAAATCACCATGAATAACTCAGGAAAGATTTTGTCTCATAAATAGTGTCTGGTGTCCTACAGTATGACGTACTTGATAAAGCAAGCACGAAAAATAGGGTTGTGTTATTAACTCTCTAAGTGACGTTACACGACTCTGCGTACGGCGTCGACACCCGAATATTATTAGGATGCTAAGCAACGTCACACAGTCCTAGGTTGAGCAGATACATCACAGAAATAAATCAAGAGAATAATATGAGAGCAAGTACTGCAAGATTGGCATGGTACACTTGCTTGGGGTTTGGATTCCTTCAATTGCTCCGGTAACAGTGGGATCTTCAAGTACGTCTCCGGATGCTAAAATAAACATTGCCATCATTCTCAGAAGATATTAAATAGCTAGGATTGCCTATCCATAAGTCCAATTTGGATACATGGGCAAAATTGACAGTTTCTAGTCAAAGCGGAGTCCACATGTGGCCCACTTCGCACCAAAAAATGTACCAGAGACAAAGTTCTCCAAATTTGTCAAACTTAGTGTCTAAAAGTCCAGAATAATGATACAAACCAAACGGAATATCCAGAACTAGATTCCGATGAGCCGGTCACAAAATCGCCCGACAAGTGGAGCCGTAGGGCCCACGATACGGGATTTCATCAAAATTCTCAGAATCAAACCATACTTGGGTCACAGGACCAACATAATGCCACGAATCCAATGGCTCAAGTTTTATGGCGAAACGATAAGCACACATGAAGTTACAACGAGTTTCAGAATAGGTCCGATACGGGATAATTTCGACGGATACATGTTGATTCCGGTGTGCATGCACATCCAAATCAACTTCTGTAAAATTCTACATGTTCGTATTTGCGATACGCTCCTTTTGATGTAATTTGCACACGACAAATTTGTCTCGTTTAGTGGGACGCATCCAGTTTTGGGAGAATTTAGATTTTAAAGACCAAGTTTTTGGTCGATTTCAGCCGCAAATAAAACATAACATACATCACAATAAAATAAACGAATTACAGGGTTCAAAACTCGGTTATATTATTTAATTTATTGTTCAAGTTAATTTTAGAATTATTAAAAAGGCTGGGATTAATTCGGCCATGAACTTGTGAGTTCGGGATAGTTTCAGAGATCCAAAATTTGGGATAATTTTCCTGTTTTTGTATCGTTGTTTTCGACTAACACAGGACACGATACCCCAGTCTAATGGCACAGGATTTGAGAGGGTTACATAGCGAACGTGTAGTAATAGTCCGTTCAAAAAATGACGCGACGAGGAGAGGGAAAAGCTCACCGGAACAAGGGTCAAAAATGTCTATACAATGCGTACGCGGGACGGCGCGACGCGGTGACTACGTGGTTGTGGTGCTCCTCGACGACGGGTTATTGCAGTGGCGGGTCGTTGGCATGCTGCTCATCGGTGCTAGGGTCGGCGTCGGCGTCGCCGGAGGCTCGGGGTTCGCCTGAGGGGAGCTCGGGGTCGCGGCAGATGGGAGAAGCGGCGGTGGCTCGGAGTAAAGTGGTGGTGGTGATCGTCGATTTAAATAGGAGGAGGGTGGCCGGTGGTTACAGGGAGGTGGAGTTGAAATGCCGCGGGGAGGTAACGGCCGGCGGGTGCTGATGAAACGGCCGACGGTTGGGGAAAAACGACCGGCGACTATTGTAACTGTTGGGGGAAATTTATTTCCTTTGGTTACTGTATACAGCGGGTCTGGTTTGGGTTGGCGGGTATGGGTCTGGTTCATATCCGACCCGTTAGGGTTGGATTGGTTTAATTGGATTCGTTTTATTTAGGCTTGGTTTGGTTCTGTTCAGGTTGGTTCAGGTTGGTTTAATCTGGTTTATTTAGAAATACTATTTTTAGCTGTTAAAAATAGTTTTTGGGCTCTATAAATTCCAGAATAAATACACTATGACTGATTATTTATTTTACACTTAAAAATATAATTTTCATAATATTTTAATATTAATTTAATACTCACAAATATTTATCCTTTGAAGAACATTTATTTAATTATTTAAAATTACAGAAAATCCTAAAAATTTATATTTTAATTTAAAAAATTTTTGGGTGTTTACAATCTACCCACCTTAAAAGAATTGCGTCCTCGCAATTAAAGAATTAACTAATAAGGAAAAATTAATCATGGTAACCTATAAGTCATTCTTAGGTTATACCTGCATCTTCAAATAGGTGAAGATAACGCTGGCGTATGATATCCTCTCGTTCCCAAGTGGATTCGTCGGGGGAGTGATGTTTCCAAACTACTCTGACCAGTCTAATCGTCTGACCTCATAATATCTTCTCACTGATGTCAAGTATCCAACTGGCTGCTCTTCATACCTCATGTTAGATCCCACTGTAATCTCAGAATGATCGACTACGTGGCTTGGGTCATTCACGTACCTCCTCAGCTGTGAGACATGGAATACATCATACACTCTCTCTAAAGATGGGGGTAGTGCAAGACGATAAGCCACCTCACCAATATGCTCCAGAATATCAAATGGCCCAATGTACCTCAGGCTCAGCTTGCCTATGCTCCCAAATCGAATAGTACCTCGAGTAGGTGAGATCCTCAAGAATACATATTCTCCTTCCTTGAACTCCAAAGGTCGACGGTGTGTGTCAGCCCAATGCTTTTGTCTGTCCTGAGCTGCACAAAGATGATTCTGAATTTGCTTCACCTTCTCAACTGTCTGCATCACTAACTATGGACCCAGTATCTGACGCTCGCCAATGTCACTCCAACATATCGATAATCTGTACTTCCTGCCGTACAAAGCCTCGAAAGGTGCCATATGGATGCTCGCCTGGTAGCTGTTATTGTAAGAGAACTCCACTAAGTGCAAATGGTCTTCCCAAGACCCTCCGAAGTCTAACATACACAACCTCAGCATATCCTCCAAGATCTGAATCGTGCGCTCTGACTGACCGTCTGGGATGGTAAGCAGTGCTGAACTTGAGTCGGGTGCCAAGACTCTCCTGCATGCTTCGCCAAAAATGGGATATAAATCTTGAGTCACGATCTGACACTATACTAACCGATACTCCATGTAATCTTACGATCTGTCGTATATACATATCGGCTAGAAATTTTGTGGACTGTCCAACTCTGAGCGGCAAGAAATATGCCAATTTAGTGAGTCGATCCATAATAACCCAGACTACATCCTTCCCAATAGGGCTTCTTGGTAATCCTGTAACAAAATCCATAGTTATATGTTCTCACTTCCATTCGGGTATGGGAAGCGGCTGTAACATACCAGCAATTCTCTGATGCTCAACCTTAACTTGCTCACAGACCAAATATTTTGCCATAAATTGTGCAATCTCTCTATTCAACCCATGCCACCAATAGTACTGTCTCAAATCTAGGTACATCTTTGTACCTCCCGGATGAATAGAGTACATGGAGCTATGTGCTTTAGTCATCAACTTATGTCTCAATTTGTCCCTATTCGGAACATATAGACGATTTTCGCATCTTAATGTTCCGTCCTCATGGATTCGAAGTCCCGTCTGTATGCCAGCTTTTGTCTTCTCTTTAAGTCTACGAAATCTAGCATCTGTGGGTAATGCCGCCTTAATCCTCTCCACTAGTGATGACTTAACTTCACGATTCGCCAACAAGCCACTCTGTCTTAGTATAATAATTTCTATCTTGAGCACCTGTAGATCCTCTAATAGCTGGGGCTGCATCGTCAAGAAATAAGCTGTGGGCTTCCTGCTGAGCGCGTTTGCTACGATATTTGCCTTGCCCGGATGGTACTGCAAATCTATATCAAAATCTACCATTAACTCAAGCCAACATCTCTGCCTCATATTGAGCTCTTTCTGAGTATAGACATACTTCAGACTCTTGTGATCAGTAAAGATTTCTATCTTCTCTCCATAAAGATAGTGCCTCCATATCTTTAATGCAAATATTACTGCAGCTAGCTCAAGATCATGCGTCGGGTAGTTCTTCTCATGGACCTTCAGCTATCTCGATGCATAAGCGATAACTTGGCTATGTTGCATCAAAACACATCCTAGTCCACTGTTTGACGCATCACTATAAACAACGAAGCCTCCCGATCTTGAAGGAAGAATCAAGACCGTTGTTGTTGTCAATCGCCTCTTCAATTCCTCAAAGGCCTTTTGACAATCTTCCATCCATGCAAACTCCTGGTTCTTACGTGTCAACCGCGTCATAGGCTCCGCCATCTTTGAGAAATTTTTCACAAACCTCCGGTAGTAACCAACAAGTCCGAGAAAACTTCTCACTTCAGCAACTGATGTAGGTGTAGGCCAAGTTTCAATTGCAGCAACCTTCTCCGTATCAACTAAAAGTCCTTCTCCTGAGATGATATGTCCCAGGAAAGGTACCTTATCCATACAAAACTCATATTTATTGAGTTTGGCATACAATTTCTCCTGTCTCAGCGTCTTTAGCACGATTCTGAGATGCTCCTCATGCTCTTCGTGGCTCTTGGAATATACCAAAATGTCATCAATAAATACAACCATGAACTTGTCAAAGTACTGATGAAAAACTCTGTTTATCAAACTCATGAACACAGCTGGCGCATTGCTTAAACCAAATGACATAACTAAGAACTCATAGTGTCCATACTTGGTCCTGAAAGCTGTCTTCGATATATCCTCCTTTCTCACTCTAATCTGGTGATAACCAGACCTTAGATCGATCTTTGAGAATACACTAGCACCACTCAACTGATCGAATAGATTGTCAATGCATGGCAAGGGATACCGGTTCTTAATGGTTACAGCGTTCAGTGCCCTGTAATCAATACACAGGCGTATCATCCCATCCTTCTTCGGCACAAATAAATTGGTGCTCCCCATGGTGAAACACTGGGTCAAATAAAACCCTTCTCCAGAAGATCATCAACTTGTTCCTTCAATTCCACCAACTCCTTAGGTGCTAGCCGGTACACTGATGAAGTGATAGGCTCCGCTCCTGGAGTCAAGTCTATTGTTAATTCTATTTCCCGATCAGGTGGTAGGCTTGAAAGATCAACGGGAATACATCCACAAACTCTGATATAACTTTTGGGTAACTAGACTCCTCTTTTGCAGAGAGTACTCTAAGTGTAGGCTGAACACCTTGCTCTATGGCTCCCCGAAGAAACTCAAACTCTGGATGCCCAGGTGGTCTAAATATAACCCGTCCAAGACGATAATCTAGGGTCGCATGGTACTGAGTTAACCAGTCCATACCAAGTACAACATCATAATTTGGCATAGAAAAGATTAGGAATTGAGCTCGCATCTCCCTCCCACAGACTACTACGAAACAAGATCTATAAATATCACTAATTGGGATAATTCTACCTCCCGTAAGAATTCTTTTAGTCTTTAGGAGGGGCGCGGTAGCTACTCTATGTGTGGCTACGAAGCTAGAAACTATGAATGTATGCGATGCTCCAGAATCGAATAAAGCTACAACATATAATGAAGCTACCAATATAGTACCTACTATAACCTCTCATAGCTTCCTCTTCAATAGCCAATGCAAATGCCTGTCTTCGTCCCTGAGCTGGACCTCTCTGCTGCCGAGCCTGCTGGAATAGTGTTGCCTGTAGTGCCAAAGGTGGCCTCTACTGATACCCTCTTGGAGCTGGTGGTCTGACTCCTCCAACTCCCATCTGTGGTGCTCCCAATACTGGATAAGCTGGCCTCGATGCTGGTAAAGCTGATCGATCTACCATTGGTGCTCCCTCTCGACGCTCAGAGAAGTCCTTGGCTGGATGTTGGTTAGATCCGTAAATCAAGCATAGTCCCAACTTGTGTCTGCACTCCCTATTAATATAGCCTACCTTGCCACAGTAATGACAAGTAGGAAGGGATGAGGCTCTTGGTGATGCTCTCTGTGGTGGATTCCTCTGGGGTCACTTTGCAGACTTCCCGTGTGGTGTTTTGGATGGTGCTGATGTGAATGGCCACTTTAAACTGGACTCTCTCCTGGTGACGCGCTCCATGCGTCGTGCTGCAGCAATGACGTCCGTGTATGAAGTAGGTGCAACAGATCCGATCAACCTCTGGAGCTCAAACCTGAGTCCGTAGAAGAACTTCTCTGCCTTCTCTTCTTCTGTCGGAATTAGAGTAGGAGCAAAGCGACTCAAACGGATGAAAGTATTGTACTTTTCTACCGTCTTATTGCCTTGAATAAGGCGGTTAAACTTATCTATAAGTTTTGCTCTGGCAATAGATAGAATATACATCTCCTGGAAGAGTCTAGAGAACTCCTCCCAAGTGACTCGGTCCGGTCAGAGCTGTCTCTCTTTAGATAGCCACCAATGATGCACATTGCCCGTCAACTACATCCTGACCACAGTCATCCATCACTCCCTCGGAAGCTCAGTTGCTTCCAACTGGTGTTGAGTGTTTGTGAGCCACTCATGAACTTCAGTGGGCTCCTCTTTGCCAAAAAAGGTACGGGGTTTCAGCTGGCAAAAATCAGTGATAGATCCCGCCGATGGTTGCCTAGCTGGTGGGTTCGCCTGCTCCAGTGCGGTTACTAGGCTGTTCCTCAAGTTCTCCGCCTCGTGACGTTGAGCCTCTTGTTGAACCTGCTGTTAGGCTTGTATCATTGCATAGAACATTTAAAACATCTGTTGCCCGTCCATAGCCTGCCCTTGTAGAAAAATGGGCATTGGTGGTATGAACTGTGGCGGAGGTGGAATATCTTCTCGCCGAAATCTTGAGGTATGTTGCCCTGTTTGATTGCTTTGTTGAGCTGATTGACCTCCACCTACTGGTGTCACTCCATCATCATAGGTGACCACAACACCTTGTGGTGTACTTAAGGGATTCTCGTCACCGGTTCTTGGGTCCATTATTATGTATTGAAAGTAAACTATGAGAATCACACAGAGAAATCAAGACAGGATGCAAATCAAGAAATTAATTCGATTCCGATATAGAGATCAAGAACGATTCAATCAAATGGATGAGATCCTATAATCTACCCTATCCTTATCGCAGGCTTGCTCGGTTCCTTAGTTGAAATCGAAACAATATAGTAGTTGACCTGTATGGGCTACCACAAAAACCATGTTATGCCCCAGTCCCATAATTCCGAGGGACTAGTCACGTAGCAATGGCCAGCAGCACACTCCAATGGGCAAACCCAATTTAATGGACCCGTTAGAGTGTACTTAAGCTGTAAAACAATAATAAATAGGTCTACGATACATGTCACATGAATAAATCTAATCTCATCCACAAAAGATAAACAAAAATCAAATGTCAGAATAATCATAATTTAATATAACTCAACAAGTCTCAATAAAAAGTCTCGGGGAATAACCCGATAATAAGTTTAATACAGAATTCCATGAAACAGGAAATAGAGGATCTAACAACAGAAATGACTGAGTATATAAAGCAAATACTCAAGAAAAATTCTCGGGCATCACCTCGTCCTCTGATATGGGCACTGCTCCAGCTTTTGCTCCTGTCCCGTATACCTCGGGGTAAACCTCCTCTGTTAAACCTGGGGACATAATCCGGATCCAGGTCCTCAGGGGACATAGCAAGGTACAAGAATAACTCAAGCCAAATAAATACAGTATATAAAAATAAATATCAACAGGGTAAACTATGTAACCAGCGATGTGATATGCAAGTAAGAGCATCACTAGTACTCATGCTGAGACCACTACAAGCTCTGTGTCGGGGAGACGGTAGCAGTAATATCACGTAGTGGGACAAGCTATGGATCAGAGGCTGAAGCACCGCAATAATAAATATATATATGTAATCAGCCTATAGCCTGTGTGTCTCTCTCTACCCAATGTAATCACACATCTCTTGTCCATAACACATAAGATCATGACCTCTAGCTAATGCATCGAGTCATAATGATAGCTATGCATATGTAAGTTCTATGTCATGAATCCTGTAAGCCTATACAGAATCACCATGAATAACTCAGAAAAAATTCTATCTCATAAATAGTGTCAAGTGTCTTATAGTATGACATACTTGATAAAGCAAGCACAAAAAATAGGGTCGTGTTATCAACTCTCTAAGTGACGTTACACGACTCCGCGTACGGCGTCGACATCCGAATATTATTCGGACACTAAGCAATATCACACGGTCCTAGGTTGAGCATATACATCACAGAAATAAATCAAGAGAATAATATGAGAGCAAGTACTGCAAGATTGGCAAGGTACACTTGCCTGGGATTTGGATTCCTTCAATTGCTCCGGTAACAGCGGGATCTTCAAGTATACCTCCGGATGCTGAAATAAATATTACCATCATTCTTAAAAGATAAGAAATAGCTAGGATTGACTATCCATAAGTCCAATTTGAATACAGGGTAAAATTGACAGTTTCTGGTCAAAGCGGAGTCCACATGTGGCCCACTTCGTACCGAAAAATGTGCCTGAGACAAATGTCTCCAAATTCGTTAAACTTAGTATCTACAAGTCCAAAACAATGATACGAACCCAACGGAATGTCCAAAACTAGATTCTGATGAGCCGGTCACAAAATCGCCCGTCAAGTGGAGTAGTGGGGCTCACGATACGGGTTTTCGTCAATGTTCTCAGAATCGAATAAAACTTAGGTCATAGGACCAGCATAATGCTACGAATCCGATGGCACAAGTTTTTTTACGAAACGATAAGCACATACGAAGTTATAATGAGTTTCAGAATAGGCTCGATACAGGATAATTTCGACATATATGCGTTGATTTCGGTGTGCACGTACATCAAAATCAACTTCTGCGAAATCTTACACGTCTATATTAACGATACGCTCCTTTTGGTGCAATTCGCACACGACAAAGTTGCCTCGTTTAGCGGGACACACCCAGTTTCGGGAGAATTTGGGTTTTAAAGACCAAGTTTTTGGTCGATTTTACCCGCGAATAAAATACAACATATATCACAATAAAATAAACTAATTACATGGTTTAAAACTGGATTATATTATTTAGTTTACTATTCAAGTTAATTTCAGAATTATTAAACAGGTTAGGATTAATTCTGCCATGAACTTGTGAGTTCGGGACAGTTTCAGAGATCTAAAATTTGGAATATTTTTTCTATTTTTGCGTCGAGGTTTGCGACAGATACAGGATACAATACCCCAGTCTAATGACACGGGGTTCGAAAGGGTTACACAGCGAACGTGTCACAATAATCCGTTCGAAAAATGATGCAATGAGGAGAGAGAAAAGCTCACCGGAATTAGGGTCAAAAATGTTTGTACAGTGCGTACATGGGGCAGCGCGATGCGGTGACTGCGGGGTGGCGGTGCTCCTCAACGGCTTGTTGCTGCGGTGGTGGGTCGTCGGGGTGCCTCTCGTCGGCCCCTGGGGTCGGCATCGGCGTCGCCGGAGGCTCGCGGTTCGCCGGAGGGGAGCTTGGGGTCGCAGTGGATGGGAGAAGCGGCGATGGCTCGGGGTGAAGTGGTGGTGGTGATAATTCCTACAACCTATAGATAAATAGTTTTTTTTAAAAATTATCAAATATATTCCTAAAAAAACCTAAAAATCCTGTAATATTAAATATATAAAATCTAAGATATTGTGGGACTTTGTTATTGTTGATTCACTTGTTGCTTTACTATTAGGCTTCGGGACGTCGTCCCTGCGATCCCTAATCACACAGATTATTATTATGTATCACACTTTATATGTATTTAGTATTTTAATTAAGATTTTTCGAGTAGTGAATGCTACAGTACTGAAGATGTGCAGAATATTAGATTATTGGGTGTGTTAGACTTTGCGGATTGTGAGTTTTAGCGAGAGATGGAGTATTAAGGGTGACACGTGATTGTAATGTGCTTATAATGGAAGAGAAATATGGTAATATTTACTAACTAAACTAAACATCTGCATAGTCATTATTTCTTTGATGGTAGGACTGGTATTTAGGATGGTTCGTTTGTAGTGGATCAACCTTCGGTTTGAGGACAACAAGTTGATTTATTGATCCGAGTACGATGATGATTATTTCAAAATGTTATAACATGGACAATTACGTAGTGATGAAGCATAGATTTGAGTGACTCAATTTTGTAGTTGATTAGCAAATAATTAGTTAAAACCCCATGTAAAGGAAATGGTTCATAAGATCATGACTGCCACGACCCGATCTCCCGCAGGAATATCAATAACTAGAATTAAAAAAAGGAATGACAAAGCATATGGGAATAAATGATTAATTTCTATCAATAAACCTGCTAAAGACCCATCGGCCGTTCCCGCTGGGCACGAATCACCGCGCCAATGCTTGCGGGATGATCTTTTCCATCTGGACAAGATGCCGCACGAGCATAAGCTTTGCCTGTGCAAGGCCATAATCCGAACAAGCCATAAATGACTAAGCCACAAAGTCGTACAGATAGTCCGAATACAGCAAAATAAAAAATGAACAGGCGATTGGTAACAAGTTCACAGAGTCGTCATTAGCAAAATCAGTGAATAATACAAGTATAGAAGTAAAACAAGCAATTTATTGATATTGTACAAGTATTACAAGCGATCCTAGGCCGATATTACAAGTCGCTCAAGCAATCTCTCTCCAAATAATAAAAGCGTGCCAAGTGGCTATATTTGTGGAATGATACATAGGCGATGTTCCAACATTATGTCTTGTATATGCGCTTCAACTCCGGACGCAATACTCCAAGGCTCCAGAGCGAACTCCATGCCTTAGCACGCATGAAGGGGCCTTTGAAACGAGCGATACTCCAAGAGAGTCTTTGAAAGTCTAAGTATGAACTCTTGAAGGGCTAAGTCTAGAATCCTTTGCCTCAAATGAGTCATCTCGCTGAGCAAGGCGGGTCGGGTTGTTGCACTTCTGTCATTTGAATCGGCTATCCGCTTGAGCAGAACGGATCGTTATATTATACACCACTTAGAAAAAGTCTCTTCCTATAGACTTCTTGAGTGCAAATTGTTCTATTTTATACTATCAAATCTATCTCAAGCATAACAATCTGTGTCGTGTGTGTACTGAGTCTATCTCATTGAATGACTCTATCATTCAATCCAAGCTCTGACTCGGTCTCTATTGTGCCTTAACGCAGAATATATCACTTAACGCGGGGTACGGTATGATCCATCTTGAATGATGATCTAGGGCTGAGGCAAACTTATCCAAGTTGATATACTAGTCCAAGCATATCTAGCACATTCACTTATAACAATTCAATTTTAGCACAACACTAAGTTTAGATCGTACACATATTCCAGGCGCCCCCGAAACACATGTATTTTAACCAACTTAGCGATAGCGGAGTCGGACGAGCTACTTGCAAAAATATCTAGGGTTCTCGTCTTACAAATCACGATGATACCTCCAACAGGGTCAATCAAAATCCAAGTCATTCCAATCCCACTCAAACCAAGCATTATACTAACGTCAAGCGTGATCTGTCCGATCTACCGACTAGCGTCCATTCCATTCATGTCAAACATAGCTCACACTTACCATTCCAAGTTAAATTCTAAGTATTGTTGCCCCTATAAACCCCCTGATTTTCAAGAATTTTTAATTTGGAATTTTTCACAATTTTTTGGAATTTTTTGAGATTTTTCTCTAATTTGGAATTTTCTGGAATTTTTTGAGAATTTTCTGAGGTATTTTAATTATTAAATGATTTTTAAATAATATTAAAATATTATGAAAATAATATTTTATGGTGTAAAATGAAAAACTGGACATAGGGTAATTTTTCGGGAATTTATTGGACCCCAGAAGTTTTTTAAAAGCCTTAAAAACTAATTATTTAATTAAACCAAATAAACCGGGTTTATTTTAAATAAACCAAACCAAACCAAACCAATTGCTGAACCAAACCGTTTTAACTAAACCCAAATCCTTATTGTGTTGGATCCGGGCCCAAAACCCATACCCGACCCACTAGCCCGACCCGACCCGCATTTATTTTGGATCGGGCCGGATCCCCTGACCCGACCCATCCGCCCGAAACCCGTTAACCAGTTAACTCTTTCCCTTCCAAACAGATCCCGACCGATGCCCTCCCGCCGCCGCCGGCCGACCCGCACCGCTCCGGCTTCCTGCACCCGCCGCTTCGCGTCCCCGCCAGCCCCTCCTCTTCCTCTCCTCTTCACCGGCCGCCTCTCCCTCTCCCTCGGTCGCCCTATAAAACCCGACTCCATTCCCTCCGCCCAGCTCCTCCTCCGCCCCGCTTCTCTGGCTGACCCCGCAGCCCTAGCTCCGGCCGCCCTAGCCTCCCGCCTTCCCTCCTCCGTCATCCATGTACCCAGCAGCCGCCCTCGAGAGCAGCAGCAGAGGGCCAGAGCTCCGTCGAGCCCCGGCCAGCCTCGACCCGGTCGTCCCAGCTGTCACGCCCCAGTCCCAAAATACCGTGGGACCAGATACGTGGCAATGGCCAGCAGTACGCACCGATGGACAAATCCAATTTAATGGATCCATCAGGGCATACTTAAGCTGTAAAAACTAAGTCTACGACAATCATGGCACAACTAATCTCATCCACACCAGATAATAAATATGATCCACAGAATAAATAAGGAATGTAAATCATCAGCTAGTCTCAACAAAGTACTTCGGGGAACAATCCGGTAAATATCTAGTACAATGGTTCAACAGACCAGAATATAAATGACTGAAATAAATAATAAATACTGAGCATGAATATGGATGCTCAGGAAAAGTCTTCGGCTAACACCTCATCCTCGGATGGCGGTACAGCTCCTGGATCAGCTCCTGCTGCGGTCCCGTATACCTTGGGATAGATCTCGTCTGTAAATCCTGGGAACATAATCCGGATCCACGTCCTCAGGGGACATAGCAAGGTACAAGAAAGCTCAAGCCAAAATAAATGCAGTGCAGAAAATAAATAGAATAAATAGGGCAAGTAAGTAAATATCTGTGTGAAATGCAAGAGAGAATTTCAATAGTACTAAGGTTGAAACAACTACCAGCTCTGTGTAGGGGAGCCGGTAGCAGTGGTATCATGAGGTGGTCTAGCTCAGCGGGAGACTGAGTAGCCGACATAACATAATCAACCTGTAGCCTGTGGATCTCTCCAGCAATAGATGGAACAATAAGGGAATCTAAATAACCAGCTAAGTGATATGCAAGATGAGAGCAGCACTAGATCTCAGGCTGAAGCCACTACAAACTCTGTGTCGGGGAGCCGGTACAGCAGTAATAATGAGTAATGGGCCAAGCTCGGGCTTCAGAGTCTTGTGCCTCACAATAGTAGGGGTGTATATATATGATCAGCCTGCAGTCTGTGTGTCTTTCCCCACCCAATGTAACCACGCATATCATGACCATAACGTCTCATGTCCATGTCAGCGGGATCATAACTAATGCACAAGTCATAATGTATCTAAAAGTATAGTATCTCTGTCAAGTCCTGTATCCTATACAGAATTACCACGAATATCTCGGAAAGATCCTGTCTCATGAACAGTGTCCAGTGTCCTGGGTCATAATGTACTTGGTAAGACAAGTACGAGAATATATAGTGTCATGTATGTCCATCTCTAGATGACAATACCCAACACCGCGTACGGTGTCGGCACCCGACTGATAATCGGACGCTAAGTACGTCAAACGGTCCTAGGTTAAGCATGCACAGTAATATAATGAAGTAAGAAAAATAGGTAACAATACTGCAGAGTTAGCAAGGTACACTTGCTTGGGGTTGGAATACCAACAGTCGTCCCGGTATCAGTGGATCCGGTAGGTGCTACTCCAAAAGCTGTAATAAATATCACCAACAGTCTCAGAAGATGTCAAATAGCTAGAAATGCCTGTACTTACGTCCAATTTGGACACAGGGGCAAAAAGGTCATTTTCGGGCCAAAGCGGGGTCCACATATGGGCCACTTTGCACCGAAAAGCGTGTCAGGATTAAAGGTCTCCAAATTCCTCAAACTCAGTGTCTATGAGTCAGGAACGATGATACGAACCCAACGGAACTTCCAGAATTGGATTCCGATGAGCCGATCACAAAATCGCCCGTCAAGTGGAGCCTGTGGGGCCCACGATACGCGATTTTGTCAACGTCCTCAGAATCAAACCAAACTTGGCTCACAGGACCAGCGTATTGCTACGAGTTCAATGGCGCAAGTTTTGTCTCGATCCGACGTGTGTACACAAAGTTACAGCATGTTCCAGAAAGGTCGAATACGGGGTGTCGTCGGCGGATACGCGTTGATTCCGGTGTGCACGCACATCCGAATCGACTTCTGCGAAATCCCACACGACCGTATCAATGTCGCGCACGGTTCGGTAAAGACCGCGTGCGACCAAGTCGTCCCGTTTGGCAGGACGCACTCAGTTCCGGGATAAAATGGGGTATTATTTTTTCTATTTTTGGATCGCGGTGTGCGATCACCACAGGACGCGATGCACCGAGCGAGTTGCACGGGCACCGAGAGGATCATACAGTCTACACGTAGCAACTGACGAAATTAAAAACGGAGTTACGATGAGAGAGAAATCGGTACCTGTACAGGGCTCCGTGAATCTGAATTTTTACGTGTGTCCGTGAGTACGGTTCGTTGTGTCCGGCTCGAACTGTCCTGACAGAGTCGCTGTTGTCAGTGGACGCCGGCGTCGGGTGCCCTGGCGGCGGGTCAAGGGCTGAGGAAGGTCGGGGTCGTGTTCGACTCGACGGCCGTGGGGTCGATGGGCTTCACGACTGTGCGGAGTGTCGAGCGGTGGAGACTCGGCTGAACCGGCGACAGTGGGTCGGGCACAGGGAAGTCGGCGGCAGCGGTCGAGTACAGGGGGTCGGCGGTAGCGGTCGGGTACAGGGAAGTCGACGGTGATGATGGAAGAGAGGGGTGGCGGCACGGATCCCTAGGCCAACCTAAATAGCCGTAACAGTGCACAGCTAGGGTTCCTAATGGGTTCGGAACCGGGTCGGGTTGGCTCGGATCCGACCCGACCCACTAGGCTGGGTTTGGCCTGGTTCAGTTCAGTCTGGTTTGGTTTAAACAGGGTTGTGTTGGTTTAATTTGGGTTTAGGTTCGGTTTAGTAATCCAATAGCTTTTAAGGCTTTAAACGCGTTCCCAGAGTCCAATAAATTCACCGAAAAATACCACATGTCCGATTTTCCATTTTACACCGCAAAATATTATTTCTATAATATTTTAACACCAATAAACTGTATTTAAAATTATGGAGATCACCTTCACCTTCGTTTTAAATTCCAGAAAATTCCAAAAAATTTGGGAAAATTTGTATTAACATTTATTCTGAAAATTTAGGGTGTTTACAATCTTCCCTCCTTAAAAGGATTGCGCCCTCGCAATCAAAAAATAAGCTACTAAAGAAAGAATTATGGAAATACAAGGTTGCTTAGTTTACCACTGCCTCCTCGAACAAGTGGGGGTAACGCTGGCGCATACTATCTTCTCGTTTCCAAGTCGATTCTCCAGGAGAATGATGTTTTCAAGCTACACGAACCAGTCTGATTGTCTGTCCCCGCAATGTCTTCTCACTGATGTCGAGGATGCCGATCGGTTGTTCTTCATATCTCAAACTTGGGCCTACTGCGATCTCTGATTGATCGACTACGTGACTTGGGTCGGTCACGTACCTGCGCAGCTGTGAGACATGGAATATATCATGCACTCCCTCTAAGGATGGTGGTAATGCAAGATGATAGGCCACCTCACCAACGCGCTCTAGGATGTCAAATGGCCCAATATACCATGGGATCAACTTGCCTCTGCTTTCGAATCGAATAGTACCCCGAGTGAAAGAAATCCTCAAGAACACGTGCTCTTCTTCTTTAAACTCTAGGGGACGTCTGTGCGTATCTGCCCAATGCTTCTGTCTGTCTTGGGCTGCTCGTAGATGATTCTGAATCTGTTTCACCTTTTCCACTGTCTGCGTTACCAATTCTGGACCCAGTATTTGACGTTCACCAACGTCATTCCAACATATAGGCGATCTGCATTTACTTCCGTATAATGCCTCGAATGGTGCCATCTGAATACTGGCCTGATAACTGTTATTGTAGGAGAACTCCACTAAGTACAAATGATCTTCCTAAGATCCTCCAAAGTCTAGCATATATGATTGCAACATATCCTCCAAGATCTGAATGGTGCGCTCCGATTGGCCATCTGTCTGTGGGTGGTATGCCCTGCTAAATTTGAGTCTGGTGCCCAGACTCTCTTGTATGCTTCTCCAGAAATGAGATATAAATCTCGAATCTCGATCCGATATAATACTAACAGGCACTTCATGTAATTTAACGATTTGTCGCATATACATGTCGGCTAGTACCTCTGTGGACTGTCCAACTCTAAATGGCAAGAAGTGTGCCGATTTAGTGAGTCGATCCACTATAACCCATACTGCGTCTCTTCCGCTGGGGCTCCTCGAAAATCCTGTGATAAAATCTATCGTGGTATGCTCCCACTTCCATTCCGGTATCGGGAGCGGCTGTAACATACCTACAATCCTCTGATGTTCGGCCTTTACTTGCTGGCAGACTAAGCATTTGGGCACAAATCTTACAATCTCCTTCTTCATTCCGTGCCACCAGTAATACTGTCTCATGTCTCGATACATCTTGGTTCCTCCTGGGTGCACAGAGTACATAAAGCTATGTGCTTCCGTCATTAACTCCTGTCTCAATTCTCCATTTGGAACATACAGGCGATTTCCAAACCTTAATGTCCCGTCTTCGTGGATGCGAAGTTCTATCTGCATGCCTGCTTCTGTCCTCTCTTTCAGTCTTCTAAATCTAGCATCGGTGGGCAATGCCTCTTTAATCTTCTCCACGAGTGATGACTGAATCTCAAGATTAGCCATCAAGCCATTCTGTCCTGGTAAGACAACCTCTATCTGAAGCTCCTGTAGATCCTTCAATAACTCGGGCTGCATCGTCAAGAAATAAGCCGTAGGCTTCCTGCTCAGCGCATCTGTAACGACATTCGCCTTTCCCAGATGATACTGCAGATCGATGTCAAAATCTACCATCAATTTAAGCCAGCATCTCTGCCTCATGTTAAGCTCCTTCTGAGTATACACATACTTCAGGCTTTTATGATCTGTAAAGATGTCTACTTTCTCCCCGTAAAGGTAGTGTCTCCAAATCTTCAATGCAAATATAACTGCTGCTAACTCCAGATCATGTGTTGGGTAGTTCTTCTCATGTACCTTCAACTGTCTTGATGCATAAGCAATGACTTTACCATGTTACATTAAAACACATCCCAGTCCACTACCTGATGCGTCACTGTAAACAACAAAACCTCCTGACCCTGAAGGAAGAGTCAGGACAGGTGCTGTTGTTAACCTTCTCTTCAGTTCTTCGAAGGCCTTCTGGCAGTTTTCTGTCCATATAAACTCCTGGTCTTTACGTGTCAGCTTCGTCATCGGTTCTGCAATCCTTGAGAAATTTTCTACAAACCTTCGGTAATATCCCGCAAGTCCGAGAAAACTTCTTACCTCTGCAACTGACGTGGGTGTAGGCCAAGTCTCTTTTGCCGCGACTTTCTCCGGATCAACTAAAAGTCCTTCTCCTGATATGATATATCCCAAGAAAGGTACTTTGTCCATACAGAACTCACACTTACTGAGTTTGGCGTATAACTTTTCCTATCTCAAGGTCTCTAACACGATTTTGAGATGCTCCTCGTGCTCTTCATGGCTCATGGAATATATGAGAATGTCATCAATGAACACCACTACGAATTTATCCAAGAACTGATGAAAGACTCTGTTCATTAAGCTCATAAACACTGCTGGCGCATTGGTTAAACTAAACGACATCACCAAGAACTCATAATGTCCATACTTGATCCTGAAAGCTGTCTTCAGGATGTCTTCCTTCCTTACTTTGATCTGATGATAGCCGGATCGAAGGTCAATCTTCGAAAATACCCTTGCACCACTCAATTGATCAAATAGGTCATCAATGCGTGGCAAGGGATACCTGTTCTTGATAGTCACAGCATTCAGTGACCTGTAGTCAATGCATAACCGTACTGTTCCATCATTCTTTGGCACAAATAATATGGGTGCTCCCCAAGGTGAAACACTGGGCCGAATAAAACCCTTCTCCAAAAGATCATCAACCTGTTCTTTTAACTCCACTAACTCCTTAGGTGCTAGCCGGTATACTGATGAAGTGATAGGCTCTGCTCCTGGAGTTAAATCTATTGTGAACTCTATTTCCCGATCAGGTGGTAAACCTGGAAGATCATCAGGAAATACATCCACAAATTCTGATATGACTCTTGGGTAACCTGTCTTCCCTTCTACAGATAGTACCCTAAGAGTAGGCTAAACTCCTTGCTCTACTGCTCCTCGAAAAAACTCGAATTCTGGATGTCCAGGCGGTCTAAATATAACCCACCCAAGTCGGCAATCAAGAGTTGCATGGTAATGACTTAACCAGTCCATACCAAGTACGACATCATAATTCGGCATAGAAAATATCAGGAATTGAGCTCTCATTTCTCAGCCACAAACTACTACAGAACATGATCTACAGACGTCACTCACCGGAATAATTCCACCTTCCGTAAGAATCCTCTTCATCTTCGGAAGGGGTGCATTTGCTACTCAATGGGTGGCTACAAAGCTAGCTGCTATAAATAAATGCGATGCTCCAGAATCAAATAATGCTACAGCTGGTAATGAAGCTACTAAAATAGTACCTACGATGACCTCTCCTGCTGTAGCCTCCTCCTCAACAGCTAATGTGAATGCCTGGCCTCGTCCCTGAACTTGGCCTCTCTACTGCTGAGCCTGCTGAAATAGAGCTGCCTGTGGTGCCAGTGGCCTGACGCCTCCAACTCCTGTCTGCTGTGCTCCTACGGCTGGATAAGATGGTCGTGGTGCAGGCAAAGCTAATCTCGGTGCTCCCTCTCTGCGCTCGGTGCAGTCTCTGGTCTGATGCTGGTTGGACCCGCAAGCCAGGCATAGTCCTAACTTGCGTCTGCATTCTCTCTCAATGTGCCCTATCTTGCCGCAGTGGTGACAAGTAGGGAGTGATATGGCCCTGTGTGCTGTCCTCTCGGGCATACTCCTCTGGGTCCGTTTGGCTGAATCCCTATGTGCTGTCCTGGATGGTGCTGAGTTGATAGGCCTCTTCAGGTTTGACTCTCTTCTAGTGACGTGCTCCATGCGTCATGCTGCTGCGAGAACGTCGGTATAAGATGTAGGTGCGACTGACCCAATCAATCTCTGGAGCTCGAACTTCAGCCCGTCAAAGAACTTCTCAGCTTTCTCTTCCTCGGTCGCAATCAAGGTTGGGGCAAAGCGACTGAGGCGAATGAATTCTGCGTTGTATTCTTCCATTGTCATGTTGCCTTGGATAAGGCGGTTGAACTTGTCTCTGAGCTCTGACTGTGCTACTGCGGGAATATATATCTCTTTGAAGAGTCTGGAGAACTCTTCCCAAGTGACTCGGTCCTGCCAGAGCCTTCTCTCCTCTGCTAACCACCAGTGATATGTATTCTCAGTTAACTGCATTCTGACTGCAGTCATCCACTTTTCTCTCGGAAGTTCAGCGGCTTCCAACTGATGTTGTATGTTTATGAGCCATTCATGAACTTCTGTTGGCCCCTCTTTACCAGAAAATATACGAGGCTTGAGCTGACGGAAGTCGGTGATCGATCCCGTCGTTGTTCGCCTCGCTGGTGGATTTGCCTGCTCCAATGCGGATACCAGGCTGGTTCTCAGATACTCGGCCTCCTGCCGATGGGCCTCTTGCTGAATCTGCTGCTGCACTTGCATCATAGCATACATCATCTGGAACATCTGTTGCCCGTCCATGGCTTGTCCGGGCGGGAAAACTGGCATCTGGGGAGTGAACTATGGTGGAGGTAGGATGTCATCTCTCCGGAACCTTGGATTAGGCTGACCGGTTTGGTCGCTCTGCGATGCTTGTCCTCCATTCCCTGGAGTCACTCCGTCTATATAAGTAACCACAGCATCGTGTGGCGTATCCAATGGAATCTCGTCTCCGTTCCTGGGATCCATTTCTCTCTGCAACCAAAAGATAAACTGTAAGAACGCTCATAGGAATCAATACAGGATACAGTTCAAGTAACAATTTCGAGTTTGATATAGAGTTCAATAATGGGTTAAATAGTGGATGAGATCCTACAATCTATCCTATCCTTAGGGCAGGCTGGTTAAGTTCCTAAGTTGAAACCGAACAATTTAGTCGTAGACCTGCATGGGCCACCACAAAAACCATGTCACGTTCCAGTCCCAAAATACCGTGTGACCAGATACGTGGCAATGGCCAGCAGTACGCACCGATGGACAAATCCAATTTAATGGATCCATCAGGACATACTTAAGCTATAAAAACCAAGTCTACGATAATCATGGCACAACTAATCTCATCCACACCAGATAATAAATATGATCCACAGAATAAATAAGGAATGTAAATCATCAGCTAGTCTCAAAAAAGTACTTCGGGGAACAACCCGGTAAATATCTAGTACAATGGTTCAACAGACCAGAATATAAATGACTGAAATAAATAATAAATACTGAGCATGAATATGGATGCTCAGGAAAAGTCTTCGGCTAACACCTCGTCCTCGGATGGCGGTACAGCTCCTGGATCAGCTCTTGCTGCGGTCCCGTATACCTCAGGATAGATCTCGTCTGTAAATCCTGGGGACATAATCCGGATCCACGTCCTCAGGGGACATAGCAAGGTACAAGAAAGCTCAAGCCAAAATAAATGCAGTGCAGAAAATAAATAGAATAAATAGGACAAGTAAGTAAACATCTGTGTGAAATGCAAGAGAGAATATCAATAGTACTCAGGTTGAAACAACTACCAGCTCTGTATAGGGGAGCCGGTAGCAGTGATATCATGAGGTGGTCTAGCTCAGCGGGAGACTGAGTAGCCGACATAACATAATCAACCTGTAGCCTGTGGATCTCTCCAGCAATAGATGGAACAATAAGGGAATCTAAATAACCAGCTAAGTGATATGCAAGATGAGAGCAACACTAGATCTCAGGCTGAAGCCACTACAAGCTCTGTGTCGGGGAGCCGGTAGCAGCAGTAATAATGAGTAATGGGCCAAGCTCGGGCTTCAGAGTCTTGTGCCTCACAATAGTAGGGGTGTATATATATGATCAGCCTGTAGTCTGTGTGTCTCTCCCCACCCAATGTATCCACGCATATCATGACCATAACGTCTCATGTCCATGTCAGCGGGATCATAACTAATGCACAAGTCA
This sequence comes from Iris macrosiphon, assembly GCA_036927795.1. Lineage (NCBI taxonomy): Eukaryota > Viridiplantae > Streptophyta > Magnoliopsida > Asparagales > Iridaceae > Iris > Iris macrosiphon. The sequence goes on along the minus strand of JAYESA010000004.1, from coordinate 29,668,241 downwards.
TAATGTATCTAAAAGTATAGTATCTCTGTCAAGTCCTGTATCCTATACAGAATCACCACGAATATCTCGGAAAGATCCTGTCTCATGAATAGTGTCCAGTGTCCTGGGTCATAATGTACTTGGTAAGACAAGTACGAGAATATATAGTGTCACGTATGTCCATCTCTAGATAACAATACCCAACACCGCGTACGGTGTCGGCACCCGACTGATAATCGAACGCTAAGTACGTCAAACGGTCCTAGGTTAAGCATGCACAGTAATATAATGAAGTAAGAAAAATAGGTAATAATACTGCAGAGTTGGCAAGGTACACTTGCCTGGGGTTGGAATACCAACAGTCGTCCCGGTATCAGTGGATCCGGTAGGTGCTACTCCAAAAGCTGTAATAAACATCACCAACAGTCTCAGAAGATGTCAAATAGCTAAAAATGCCTGTACTTACGTCCAATTTGGACACAGGGGCAAAAAGGTCATTTTCGGGCCAAAGCAGGGTCCACATGTGGGCCACTTTGCACCGAAAAATGTGTCAGGGTCAAAGATCTCCAAATTCCTCAAACTCAGTGTCTACGAGTCAGAAACGATGATACGAACCCAACGGAATTTCCAGAATTGGATTCCGATGAGCCGATAACAAAATCGCCCGTCAAGTGGAGCCTGTGGGGCCCACGATACGCGATTTTGTCAACGTCCTCAGAATCAAACCAAATTGGCTCACAGGACCAGCATATTGCTACGAGGCCAATGGCGCAAGTTTTGTCTCGATCCGACGTGTGTACACAAAGTTACAGCGTATTCCAGAAAGGTCGGATACGGGGTGTCGTCGGCGGATACGCGTTGATTCCGGTGTGCACGCACATCCGAATCGACTTCTACGAAATCCCACATGACCGTATCAATGTCGCGCACGGTTCGGTAAAGACCGCGTGCGACCAAGTCGTCCCGTTTGGCGGGGCGCACTCAGTTCCGGGGTAAAACGGGGTATTATTTTTCCTATTTTTGTATCACGGTGTGCGATCACCACAGGATGCGATACACCGAGCGAGTTGCACGGGCACCGGGAGGGTCATACAGTCTACACGTAGCAACTGACGGAATTGAAAACGGAGTTACGATGAGGGAGAAATCGGTACCTGTACAGGGCTCCGTGAATCTGAATTTTCACGTGTGTCCGTGAGTACGGTTCGTTGTGTCCGGCTCGAACTGTCCTGACGGAGTCGCTGTTGTCAGTGGACGCCGGCGTCGGGTGCCCTGGCGGCGGGTCGAGGGCTGAGGAAGGTCGGGGTCGTGTTCGACTCGACGGCCGGGGGGTCGATGGGCTTCACGGCTGTGCGGAGGGTCGAGCGGTGGAGACTCGGCTGAACCGGCGACAGTGGGTCGGGCACAGGGAAGTCGGCGGCAACGGTCGGGTACAGGTGGTCGGCGGCAGCGGTCGGTACAGGGAAGTCGGCGGTGATGATGGAAGAGAGGGGTGGCGGCACGGATCCCTAGGCTAACCTAAATAGCCGTAACATTGCACAGCTAGGGTTCCTAATGGGTTCGGACCCGGGTCGGGTTGGCTAGGACCCGACCCACTAGGCTGGGTTTGGCCTGGTTCGGTTCAGTCTGGTTTGGTTTAAACAGGGTTGTGTTGGTTTAATTTGGGTTTAGGTTCGGTTTAGTAATCCAATAGCTTTTAAGGCTTTAAACGTGTTCCCGGAGTCCAATAAATTCACCGAAAAATACCATATGTACGGTTTTCCATTTTACAAAACAAAATATTATTTCCATAATATTTTAACACCAATAAACTGCATTTAAAATTTTGGAGATCACCTTCACCTTCGTTTTAAATTCCAGAAAATTCCGAAAAATTTGGAAAAATTTGTATTAACATTTATTCTGAAAATTTAGGGTGTTTACACCAGCGCCGCCCAGGCTCCGCCTCGCCGACCGACGACCAGCCCGAGCCCAGTGCCTTCCCCGGCGAGCTCCTCCGGCGAAGCTCTGGTGAAGCCCCGACGCCCTGTGCAGCCATCGATCGTGCCCTAGCCTGGACACAGTGTTCAGGACACGTATCCCCTTGTGTCGTGTTGCCTCGGACACGAAATTCCTATTCAGCGGATCCCTGTTCAGGTACTCATATCTCTCTCCTTGCTGCTCTGTTTCTCGTTCCGTCAGTTATGACGTGAACCCTGCGTGACCCTCTCCATACCTGTGCAACCCACTCGGTGCATCGCGTCCTGTGGCGATCGTGAACCGCGATCTAAAAACAGGAAAACCAATGCTCTATTTCACCCCGGAACTGAGTACGCCCTGCCAAACGGGACGACTTGGTCGCGTGCGGTCTTTACCGATACGTGCACGTCGTCGATACGGACGTGCGAGATTTCGTAGAAGTTGATTTGGATGTGCGTGCACATCAAAATCAACGCGTATCCGCCGACAACGCCCCATATCCGTATTTTCTGGATCTCACTGTAACTTAGTGTACACATGTCAGATCGAGACGAAACTTACACCATCAGACTCATAGCAATACGCTGGTCCTGTGACCCAAGTTTGGTTCGATTCTGAGAATATTGACAAAATCGCGTATCGTGGGTCCCACAAGCTCCACTTGACGGGCGATTTTGTGAACGGCTCATCGGAATCCATTTCTGGAAGATCCGTTGGCTTCGTATCATCGTTCCTGACTTGTTGACACTAAGTTGGACAAATTTGGAGACCTTTGACCCTGACACATTTTTTGGTACAAAATGGCCCACATGTGGACCCCGCCTTGACCCAAAACTGTCATTTTTGCCTTTGTGTCCAAATTGGACTCAAGGACAGGCGTTTCTAGCTGATTAATATTTTCTGGATCTGATGGTGATGTCTATTTCAGCAACCGAAGAACTGCCTGCAAATCTCGCTGCTGCTAGAGCTACAATTGGAGCCGGAACCCCAGGCAAGTGTATCTTGCCAATTCCTGCAGTTTTGCTACTTATTTCCTTGACTTATTTATACATTATTGTGCATGCTTGACCTAGGACCGTGTGACTTTACTTAGCGTCCGATTAATAGTAGGGTGCCAACACTGTACGCAGAGTTGTGTAACGTCACCTAGAGATGGATATCGTGACCCTTTGCATTCTAGTACTTGCATTATCAAGTACATTATACCCAGGACACCTGACACTAATCATGATACAGAATCTTCCTGAAATATTCAAGGTAATTTTGTATAGGATACATGTTTCATGACATATACATTTTACATGCTTAGATTTTATTCTGACTTGCTGCATTAGTTTTGATCCTGCGTGTCATGGACATGAGACGTAACATTACATTGGGTGGGAAAAGATTTACTATACAAAAGGCTGATTATATATATATAATAATTTAATGGAAGTGCCTTAGTCTCTGGCTACAGAACTATGGTACCGTACTGGCCCTTCGAGAAAAAACTGCTATGGGTTTCTCCAACACTGATCCTGTAGTAGTTTCAGTCCGAGTATGACTAAAACTCTCACTTGCATATCACTTAGTTGGTTATATAGTTTACCCTATTATTTCATTTATTGCTGCACTGCATTTATTTTGGCATGAGCTTTCTTGTACCTTGCTATGTCCCCTGAGGACCTAGATCCGGATTATGTCCCCAGGATTAGCAGAAGAGATCCACTCTGAGGTTTACAGGACAGGAGCATTAGCAGGAGCAGAAGCAGGATCAGGTGCATACAGTGGAGCAGAACCCGGAACCGAGGACTAGGTGATTGCCATAGATTTTTCTGAGTATATGTTTCTTCCATACTCAGTCTGTGATGTTCCTTACATTCTTGTTTAAATGAACAATTATATCAGACTTGATTATCGGGTTGTTCCACGATTTAATTACTTGTGACTTGATGTTGATGTTTTATTTCCTTATGTTGACTTTGTTATATTCATTCTGTAGATGAGATTAGTAGACTCTGATCATTGTAATACAACTTAAGTATGCCCTGATGGATCCATTAAATTGGGTTTGTCTATCGGTGCGTGCTGCTGGCCATTGCCACGTGTCCAGTTCTTCGATATTTTGGGACTGGGGCATGACAGCCCCAGTTCTATGGCTTGCTCAAGAAATACTCTAAAGTCAGTTACACAAGCTCTTTCACTCGGTACATGATCGTCTAGGTCAGCTCACAAGGTCATAGGTGTAGTTCAAACACACGATTCATCGTGCAAATTTATCGCACGATGATCTCCCCAATTCCCAAGGTTAAATCATTGTTCATTTGCACAAGGTATTCTACCCAAGCTTATTTTACTCAGATTTCTAAATATCGAGTACAAATCATCCTACTCACATTAACACATTCGTTTGTATAGGGTTCAAGTTCGTTGAGTGAAATCCATAATATATCCAAGTCGCATGACAAGTCTAGCAATTCATATAGTCTATCTCTTCAAACATGTTTTGATAGAACCCATATATCCATTCTAAGTCTAGACCACCATGACATGATTAAATTCTAAATCTTCGATCATAACTCCAAGTCGTCCAACAAGATTCATGTTCGTTCATGAAACCATCAAGCGTGATTTACTCCAGGTTCTAGACTAAATCATTCTTGAAATACATCTAATTCACTTGTATTTCCAAACTCTTCTTATCGTGTCGAACCACAAGTCAAGACGATCCTTCAATTATCACGCTCCGGTCTCTCGCAACTAACTTCAAATCCTCAAGCCAAAGTCTATCCACTTTTGACACGTTCCATTCAACGAGTTTGTTTGAATAATCACCAACATATTCTCTTGAGTTTAATCATCCCCGCCGGACGTAAAATTACCACGCCAGCGCTCCCGCAGGATAATCATTCTCGGCCGGGCCTGATTGTCGAGGGTTATCTTTTGAACTAGATTCAAGATCATTCTTCCAAACTCTATATCGAATCCGTTATCGCTTACCTCTTTTATCGAACCACAATATTTCTTTACTTGTATCAATCTGTGCTATCTTCCAAATTTTGATACCATATCAAGTCTATTGATTCATAACCATAATATTTATTCTCGGGCTAACTTCTATCGAGCGATATCCTACTAAGTTCAATCTGTTTGATTCAATTTAAAATCGCTCGCACAATCCACCAAGTTTCCTTGACCAAGATATCGATTTTATTACCTTGAATCCCTATTCGATATAAGCCTTATCACTTGTTCAATACATTCACAAATCGTTGAAACCAACTATCGCACGAGGTCTATAAATTTGTTTGAACATTTCTAAAATGATCCATACACCACTCAGGAATCGAGTCACCCAATTAAATTCTTAATCTTGTTCGCATCACTCGCTAGCATATTCACCAAGTCGTTCCTTAGAACTCCAATACGATACCTAAGCATCGCTTGACACTCAGGAATCGAGTCACCCAATCAAATCTTAGTCTCGTATATATTCCTGTTGATAGTCATACAAGTAAACCATATTTGATTTGTATCTGCCAACATAAAATACCGTCCGAGCTATTTCCCAAAATTTAAGCACGATTCTCTATGTTCGCCTTAGTGATAATCTGATAATGTTTCTATCGGTTACCATTCTAAGTCTGACTTATCCTTATATGAACGTTATCCCAATCTCGCTTGCAAACTAGCTCATACCAAAAGATCTTGGCGCATGATACTCAACACAACTTAGCCAAAAGGCTGTGTGCATAGCTATCCGTCCGAACGATATTCTATCTCGCACATTAACCAGCTTGGTAATCACGTATAGGTATTCGGGTTTGCACATAACTTATAAATTATGGCACGAGTCTATTCCCACAAAGTTTAACACAGGTCGGAGCAAGGGTATGCATATAACCATCTAGTTCAAGCAATCATACCATTCAGATGCACTTTTAAAATTATTTAGACTCATTATATGGAATATTCCAACAGGTCAACGAGAGAGAATGTATGTACATAACCCATGAACGAGCTTTCGAAACTGAGAAAATCGATAAGAAGTCCAAAGACGTAAAGCTAATGCTCTGATACCAATATGTCGCGTCCCGATCTCCCGCAGGAATCGGCAGTCCCCGCTGGGCGCGAATCACCGCACCAGCGCTCCCGCAGGATGATCTTTCCCATCTGGACGTGATGCCGCACGAGCACAAGCTGCGCCCGTGCAAGGCCATGATCTGAACATGCGGTAAAATGACTAAGTCATAGAGTCGCATAGATAGTCCGAATGCAGCGGAATAAGAAACGAACAAGCGATTGGTAACAAGTTGACAGAGTCGTCAATAGCGAAAGTAGTGAATAACACAAGTATATAAGTAAAATAAGCACTTTATTGATATTGTACAAGTATTAGAAGCGGCCCTAGAACGAGATTACAAGTCGCTCAAGCAATCTCTCTCGAAACAATAAAAGCGTGCCAAGTGGCTACATTTGTGGAATGATACATAGACGATGTTCCAACATCATGTCTTGTATATGCACTTCAGCTCCGGACGCAATGCTCCAATGCTCCATAGTGAACTTCATGGCTTAGCACGCATGAAGGGAGTTTTTGCACCAAACGAGGTTCTCCCACACCCTATAAATAATCTGGTGGGTTATCAGTATATGAATGTACTGGTGGAGAGGCTTCTCGCCCACTCGACAAATCCAAACACATTATATAGGTTCTGTGCACCATCTATTAAGTTATCTTTCTAATCTTGCCTTAGGATCAGTTTAATGACATAATGAAAAGCCTAACTCGTGTGGCGGTGTACCGTACGATATATGAGTAACACGGCAATACTTACCAACTTACCATTCATTCTTTCCTGTCCAAGGTAAACCAAATTAAACCAAGCACGAATATATATATATATATATATATATATATATATATATATATATATATATATATATATATATATATATATATATTCCAAGTCAAATTGATTAATCAAGCACGAGCGTCACGAACGGGGTTCTGATTCAGGTGCACGAGTTACACGGATTACTCAGGTGTTCAATATGTACTAATGTATTATACTCATAATCGTTCTGGTATTTTAGATTACTGGATGCGATGCAATGACTCGCACGCGGATTGCCGCTAAATGATGATGACTTATCTATATGAATAGGAGGTTACTAGCACGACGCCATAGAGCACGGTATAGTCTCAGGGCAGAATGGTGTGCAAATAGGAACATAGGGCATTGCACACATCCTGTCTGACGTAGGCGACTACTGTCAGGCGGTTCCGACCGGTCGGATCGGCCCCGGTGCCCCGGAGACCATCCACGGAACGAGATCCAAAAATCTCCCTTGTGTACCAAGTTGTCCGTGACCATACAAGTCTCTATAATCTTTCAGGCCTCTTGTCAGGTATAGGTACACGAACAAGTCAGTATATATCAGGTACAAGTTCGAGTCAGAATCTTGTCAGGTACATGTTCAAGTTCAAGGCAGGATTGTTCACAAATATATATCGACTCCCCGAGTCATTTAATTCAGGATGGGACGAGTATTGCTCCACGAGATATGATTCTTGCTTTAATGACATGATGCAAATCCCCTGGTTCGGGAACTGCTTTTTCGACCTAACGGTCCCAAATATTTTTTGGTTCTTACTTGCACGGAACGACTATTCGATAGTCTTCCGGGAAACTTAGATGAATGCAGGACAAGATAGTGTTACCGGGGGTCGTGGCATAAATTATGTGACAAACATTGAAACGAGACAACGAGTACAAGTTACAATGTAAGCAAGCAAGCATACATTTATATGAAACATAAGCATTTACGTTAGCACGGGCCTAAGGAGTAGTGCGAGGAGTGAAGTCGTTCAGGGACATATCGAGCGACATAATCCATAAGGCTAGCAGTGTAAACAAGTAAAGCAGTGCACTACGAAGAGTATACAAAGATCTACTCGAGGTATAGTGGGGTCTACTTGCACGAAGCTAATGTAGCATGCGAGGGTCCAACTATTAGCCAAGTTTCATTTCCATGTTCTAACACAAACAATATAAGATAAGATTATTTCCTTATCTAGGTGAGTTGTATTCTTTATTAGCATGCAATTGGTGATTTACCTAGCGACTAGCATGTATCGTCCATATTTTTTAGTGTGCAGGCTAAGGAAAGACAAGTTCATCGTAGCCACACACCTTAGCGATGATTCGTCTCGGTCAAGCGATACTCCAAGCGAGCCTTTGAAAGTCTAAGTCTGAACTCTTGAAGGGCCAAGTCTGGAATCCTTTGCCTAAAATGAGTCATCTCGCTGTGCAAGACAGGTCGGGTCGTTGCACTTGCGCCGTTTGAATCGGTTGTTCGCTTGAGCCGAACGGGTCATTACAATGACTACTTAAAGGTTGAAGGTTACGTACTATGTGCTCTCAGTTTTTGATTTGAAACCACGATCTCAAGGAGATGATTGTTAGGATTGCTCATTATTTCTTAATATGTTTTGGACTTGAGGATGAAACCTAAAGCTTAAAGGACTGTGATAAAGTAGTAAATTCACGCGTGTTTCAGGTAAAATAAATATTTTTACGATATTATTGAAAAATAGTTTAAATATTTAAATATATTTGAATTAAAATTTGTTAAACACTTTAAATATTTATGATATTTTCTCCTTTAATTTAGTTATATATTTGTGCGAAAGAAAAGAGAGAAAATAATTTTGTTGTAATTATTTTTTAATAAATAATGAAGGATTTACAAATGGCTTAGACGGCTCAATTTTGAGCCGCTTCCAAGCCTTCTCATAAGTGTGTGTGTGTGTATATATATATATATATATATATATATATATATATATATATATATATATATATATATATAATATTGAAGAAGGTAATTCAATATATATATGAATTGAAAGTCTGTGGGGTCGTGGCCTGTTGATTACGATGTGGGACTCCCGTAGAGATGTGCACGGTTCGAATCCCTCCTTAGGAAGTTCCTAATCCGTAGAAAAAGGCATTTCAAAAGAAAAAGAAATAAAAAAGAGAAGAAGATGAATTGAGAAGTAACATAATGTGGGACTTAGCTGTCCATCCTTCACATCCACAACTAAGAACGCGACTCAGAGAACTACTTATAGAGCCACACTTCGACTCCTAAACTAGTAGTCACAATTATTTTCCTTTGATAGCCCTAAACCTAACCCTAACTTTCTGGTTATTCCCTGCGATCTTCTTTCGAATTATTCTCTTTGGTAAGCTGGTGCACATCATCTTGAACTTCAAGGTCAGTATCATCTATAACATAAGCATCTTCCTTCTCATCATCAAAGGAGCATGTGGTGCTTTCCACCGTACTCCAGCTTTTGGAAGCAGATGAAATACAGACCCCTAAGGGAACTCATTGGATTTCTGTAGCATTCGCTTCCTAAGAAATCCGAAATTAATACTAGAAATACTGAAATTAGAGATTGGCTAATTTTTTTTTTTTGTATGAAACGACGACGCGACATCCCTAAGCCTTGTTACTAACCAACTAGTGTATAGCTTAGAATGGTGGCCTACAATCCTAAATAACCTAGAATTTTTATAATTAACATATTGATTTTTTTTTGGAAAAATTCCTAAGGTAATTTAGTTATTTCTATAACCTAAAATATATCTTTGAATTAAACAACTATTTTAAATTTAATTTTTATTTATTATAACCCACGTTCCTAATTCTCTTTAGATGAGGTTCAAATCCTAATTATGAATTTGCTAACCAAATAATTATAGAAATTTAAATATCATTATCAATAATAAATATTCCCTTATCTGAAAACTATTATATATAAACTCATAAAATTAAATCTAAGTTGATCTTATTTAAATCAAATTAAATCTATTTAAATATAATACTTTCCACTAATTAACCTAATCATAGTCCTATTGACCCTCTTAAAATTCAAATCTAAATATAATCTCTTCAAATCTATCCTATACTACATATTACTAATATTCAAATAACTATCCCAATCCTATCTTTATTAACCAATCCCTACCCATCCTACATATAAATAAATAAATTCTAAAATTAAATAATATATAACTCATTCCTTCTCCTTCTTAGAAACAAAGCAACCCTCTATTTTTTCCTCCAAAATAGCCCCCAAAGCGACAAAAGCTAATTTCATTTTTTTGCAGCTATAACAACTTTGAAGAATTATATCTTCTAACTATGGACTCCGAATTTTACCTCATTTTTTGTTGGTTTTATTTCTCTACAATATTTCTGAATCTCTAAATTAATAGTCCAAATTCGTAAAAATAATTTGTACATAATTTATTTAATGTCGATTGTCCGTAAAACGAACACTCTTAATTCTTTTCATGATTCCCGTAGTTCATGACCATGAAATCGCAAACCATTTAGTTTTTTCAAAATCCTTACTTGAAGAACTATACATAGTAAAATTTTAGAAAACAATTTTGACGTTTGATATATTCCATAATTTTCAAAAATAGGAAACAACTAGTAAAAATTATCGAAAACTTGAACTTTGATATAGGAACCATAATGTTAATAACTTTTGACAGATGGACCCAATGTAAAAATCGTCGATTCCATTGTTATCAAGCATGGGAATATATAGGTCCATGTATGCAAATCTAGGTTGGGTGATGGTGACTTTCTGGTCAACATTAGTTTTAGTTAGAACTACTTCATGTAACCACTTACCGTCTTCACAAACAGGTTTACATTTACTTAAATTTAATTATGGTTCTCTTATATTTGCGTGTAATAAATGTCTAGTTAGAACTACTTCATATAGCACATAGTCTTGACTAGTATTAAATGACGTTCACGATTGTACACTTGAGTGAGATTAGATACTTGTTACAGTTGTAGTGTAGACTTGTAATTGTATCATGATAATATCCAGTATCGATAGTGTTCTCATGATTCTCGTGTTTACATGTGATGTCTTGTTAGTGTATCGTATAATGATCTAGCATTTCAAGAAAGAAAATAAATAACCCCTATATTTCTAACTTGTACAATGATGATTACGTTTAAATTCCAGACTATAGTCTACAAGCTTTCATTCAGTACAAGATTATTAATACACTTATGTTTAAATTGACTTTTGGGTCCTTCTGGTCCGTGGGCCCTGAACGATCGTCCTGAATGTCCTCGAGGTAGTTTCACCATTTCAGTCCAGTAGTGGGTTATTCCAGCTTTTCCATATGTCGAAAGTTATTTTCTAAAGTGCACGATGTATTCACGTGGACAATTTTTTTTGTACATTTTTAATACTTATTTTCTAGTCTCAACAGCTCCAGGCTATAGCTAGCTCATGTGGCTGGAACGGAACCATCATGAGATTCCAATTAAATCTTACCTCTCTATAAAACGAGCCCATACATTCCGAATCTAGAATTTAGAAATTGAAATAAGACTTACTATTGATGCTCTAAGTAGATTATGGTTACAATTTTATCCGAAAAATATTTTTTATAAAATGATTATTCCATTTTTATACTTTAAGGTCTCGTTAAAATTTTATCCGAAAAAATTTATTAGAAAAAAACTCCAGATAAAAGAAAAGCAAAATGCTAACATCAAGTTTCCCGATTTCGGGTATAGTACCTCATGTCCAAAATATTACATTCAATTCAAGAAAAAAAAACCCTATATTTCTAGCTTGTACAATGATGATTACGTTTAAATTCCAGACTATAGCCTACAAGCTTTCATTCAGTTCAAGATAATTAATATACTTATGTTTAAAATGATTTTTGGGTCCTTCTGGTCCGTGGGTCCTGAACGATCGTCCTGAATGTCCTTGAGGTAGTTTCACCATTTCAGTCCAGTTGCACGCTGGTAATGTACTCACGTATTACGAGTGGGTTATTCTAGCTTTTCCATATGTCGAAAGTTATCTTCTAAAGTGCACGATGTATTCACGTGGAAATTTTTTTGGGTACATTTTTAATACTTATTTTCTAGTCTCAACAGCTCCAGGCTATAGCTAGCTTATGTGGCTGGAACGAAACCATCATGAGATTCCAATTAAATCTTACTTTTCTCACTACAAGAATAAGTCAATTTAGCGACGTAAAAAAATGTCGCTAAATGGCAAAAAAATGTCGCTAAATGGCAAAAAAATGTTGCTAAATAATTTTAGCAACGTAATTAGCGATATTTTGTTGAAGTCGCCGTTAAACTAGTCGCTGACAGAAAAAACGTCGCCAAACGTCGCTATTCCGACGTTTTCTAGCGACGTATATGCGTCGCTATATTAGCGACGTACAGCGACGCAACGTTGCGAAATTAGAGACATGTATTTTTGTCGCTATATGTCGCTAAATTAGCGACGTATATAGCGACGTTAGTAGCGACATAAATAGCGACTTTTATAGCGACGTATGTGCGACTCATTTAGCGACGTTGTGCGACTAATTTAGCGACGTTAATATGACCTGGCAATACTGCCATGTCAGCAATTTGCGACAGACAACGACTTGTTTAGCGACGTATGTAGCGACATCTTTAACGACGTAATTAGCGACATGAGTTGACATCGCAAAACGTCGCAAAACGTCGCTAAAAATGTCGCTAAAAATACAGTAAAAAAATAAAAAAAATGAATACTGAATTGTTTCCAAACTATTCTTCCTGCAGTTTATGAATTCATAATTTGTACTAATAGACCCGGAGCAACCCTTTGTTTAATTTGCTGGGTTCGCCGACCCCCTTCGGTTGAACACTCAACACCGATAATTTAACATATATTTAATATGAATAATATAATAAAATTTGAAGAAAACAAAATATTGAGATTATAAACCGAATCAGGAGAAAATATCATCGTAAAGAATACAGCAAATATCCACACAACTGAGTCTGAAAGCCTCGTCCTAAAGAATACAAGAAATAATGTCTGAATGCATCAAAAATAAAAAATATTCATAAATGACCAAATATCATAAGTCTGAAACATAAACAATCAATAAACGGTTATAACTAGGACTACTGCGGATCTGTATGAGGATGACCACCGGTGCACATGAAGGATAAGAACAGATCATACTGCTCCCGTAAAATCGACACCGATAACGATGGAGAAGGCATTAACGTCGGTGGAGTCTGTGTCATTGTAGGCGCACCAGGAGGTCGTATCCACTTAAACTCTGCTAGTCACTGGTTGTATGAATCCATGGTAGATAACAGCCTCGTACTGCTATGAACCATTGAATCATGTATCATCGTCAGCCTCTCACCCTTGGACAACTGTGATGCATGCAACTCCGTGACGTTGTGCTCTGTCGACGCTCTAAGATCAGCTGTCAAATCCCGGAGCTCCCTGATGCTGCTCTCGAGCATTTCAAATCTTGCGATGAATGTCGCATCGTCCGCCTGCGGCTGGGACAGGGGATGCTCCTCTATCCTTCAAAGCAACTCGTCATGGAGAGACACAATCTGACGGTCAACGACCTCTTGGACTCGAGCAATGCGCACTTGTCTGGGAGGCCCTAGATGACTGCATCACAACAAGAGCGCCATAGGATCCCGTATCGTAGTACATACCCCTCTGGAGACTACCAGCGGCGGTCACCCACAGCTCGTCCGTCGACGAAGCTGGTGAGGGCTACGAGGAAGTACCAGCCTCTCCCGCTGTAGGTGCACTAGCAGTCTCCCGCTCATGCAGCCTAAGATACTCGGCCTAAAAAAGTTTGGATACTCGATAATTGCCTAAGTTATATTAAAATTAACACAAAGTAAAGTAATACTTACATAGGTCTGGGAGGCCCTCTCATCAATGAGATTTTTGCCCTTTCGATGGGTGGCCAGGAAGACGATCACCATGTTTGCATCATCACCCCTCTGTACCTGTTAAAAATATATTATTCAGTACTCAAATTAAATATTTTTTCCTACTACAATTTTATCGTTCTTGCATTAAAATAATATATCTGAAATAAAAAATATACCAAACGACGAAAATATTTCGTCATCGAAATCGAGCCACCACACCACTTTGTTGCCTTCTGCCTAGCCACCTTGGACTTCTCAGACCTTTTCTTGTACCTCGGATCGTCGATTCTAGCCCTCATCGGAGTCCACTGCTCAGGCATGATCCAATCTTGGATCGGTTTTCCAACGCGATCACGAGCCTTCTGTTTATCCAGAGCATCACGGATAAGCTTGGCGGCAACGGTAGAAAACATCTGCTCGATTAACTCGGCCCTGTACGGAGGATAGAAATACGTTTGCTATAATAAATAATTTAGTAAGTTATATTATATGCATAAATAAGAGGATTTATTTAATATACTTTTACTTTGAAGTGCGCAAACCAGAACACCTTCCTCTCTCCGGAGCTTCAGAGCAGTTGATCCAAGGGTCACCATAGTTGTTCCTCAGAAAGAGGCTCAGGCGTCTCTGTACCGACGAGGGACGATATCTATACAAAGATAATTATTTTTATCGAAAAAGTCAATATATGATGAATAAAGAAATACACGATATATATGATGCTAAACCATCTAATTGACTTACTTTGTACCGTCGGCCCAAATCTCTGTCCTCGTCTCCTCCGGAAGTGCGCATGGAGGATCTAGCTGATGCTGGGACAACATCGGCTCGACCTCCACCATATGCTCATCTGTCTCCATGGTTTCGTCAGTAGGAGAAACGCTGGACGAGGGTGTACTATCAGGCCTGGAACTACTCGTCCCAGGAGTGATGCCACGTAATGTTGTCGCAGTCGGAGATGTGACTGATCGATATACTGGAGTACTAGGCGATGATGATCCAGAACCAACAGTAGGCAGTGTCGGAGGACTACTCCGTCTACCTCGGGACCTGCCGAACCCTCCGTGTTGTCCTATTATACCTGATTACAAAATATGATGAATAAAGAAATACACAATTATATAGTATATTCTACAGTCAAAATGTTATGCATATCTCACAGCATTCATAGAATTGTACAGTAAATAACTAGTGGTGTCACAAGTCTAAATGGATAGTACATTCTACAGTCAAATTTTAATACATATCTTCGTCAAAATAGTACATTCTACAGTCAAAATATAGCATATTCTATAGGCAAAATATTTTATTTTCAATCATTTTCAAAAATTCATCTTGTTCGCCTTCCTCGTCCTCCTCTTCCTCTTCCTCCTCATCTTCACTTTTATCTACTTCATCTTCCTCTTCGGATAATTCGACATCTTCTACATTATTACTCGTATAATGAGTAACTTCTGTTGAGTCTGCATCTACAATATTTGTTACAAGAGGTAGCTCATCCTCCTGATAAGCTATTTCGTCAATGTCAAAGGTATTTCTAGCTTTAGTCTTGTATACTGCCCACCAATCCGACCTTACTGTCCCCCGTCTAGGATAAGTTATGAAGTACACGAGCTGAGCCTGACTTGATAGGATAAATGGTTTATAGCCTTGATATCTACGCTTGTAGTTTATATCCACATGACCATGATTGTCAATTTTCCAACCTTGATCTTGAATCGGATCGAACCATTCACACTTGAATAACACGATCTTAGAGGTTCTGTGCCATAATTATATGTCAACTCCACAATCTCTCGTAAGATGCTAAAAAAATTATTGCCTGGATCGACGTCTTTGTAGTTCGAAGATTTGATACAGAAATAACTGTTTTTCGTTGAATCAAGATCCAGAAAGCTGTCTCTAATTGAAATATATTGACTTGAACCTAAACCCATTCACACAGAAACTTGGCCATATTTTGACGGCAGTAATTGGTCCTTTGGATAGAGTTCTAATAGATTCAGTCTCGGGTGTTATTAGACGATCGACCTATATACCAAAGTAGCGATAGTAAGTTATTTATTGTGCAAGTACAGAAAGAAAAAGTAATTACCAAGCTCCTTACATATGCGCTCAACCAAGAAGGAAAATGGCATCTCATTTCTTGTTCTACTTCTTCGTTTGTTATCTAGGGTCTAACCCACCTCAACTCATCATTATATGTGCTAAAAAATAATGAAGCAACCGCTGATTAATAGCATAATAGTAGCTTATACTATTACATTGAGATGATGTAAACGTGGACGTATTAATTACTTATCCCTTTAGCTTCTCTACTTCATCCTCGTCGTAATTGAGTAATATATACAACTAAGCAGCCCTTAGCTCATCGTCATTAAAATATCTCTTCTTCATTTTCCCCGAAGGCTTTCTTGACGCATTGAATACTTTGAGTATTGCATTATTAGATTCCTGATATCCGTCGTCATTTCTCGGAGCTCTCGTTCTATTAGTAGCAATATGAGGTTTGAAATACGTTGAGCAAAAGTTTGTAATCTCCTCGAGAATATAAGCTTCACAAATAGAGCCCTCAACCCGTGCCTTATTTTTTACCTTTCTCTTTAGGTGATTCAGATACCGCTTGAAGGGGTACATCCACCGATAACCGACAGGACCACCAACACGTGCCTCATAGGAAAGATGAATGGGTAAATGCTCCATAGAGTCGAAGAATCCAGGAGAAAACACCTTCTCGAGCTTATATAGTGTTACCGCAATGTCCTTCTCTTGCTTTTCTAGACGATCGATGAGCAACTTAGTAGAACAAAGATCTCTGAAGAATATGCTGAGCTCTGTCAACGAATCCTAAATGACCTGCTATAAGAATTTTCGAAATGTAATCGAAATTAACCTCTCCATGAATACGTGATAATCATGGCTCTTCATACCCATCAGTTTGTTCTTCTTGAGGTCGACGCATCTTCTCAAGTTTGATACGTACCCTTATGGAAATTTTAGATCCTGAATCTACCTACAAAATCTCCCTTTATCCTCCTTCTCCAGTGAGAAAACTGACTTAGGCTGCTTTAACTTTTCATTCCCCTCCTCTATCAAATGCAACGCAGGATATCTACATATTTCTTATAAGTCCAACCTGGCCTTCGGATTATCTTTCATCTTCCCTTTTACCTCCATTACAGTATTAATTATGTTATCAAACACATTCTTCTCGATATGCATGACATCAATGTTTTGTCTGATCAGATTGGTGCTCCAATATGGCAGATCCCAGAATATACTCCTCTTTGTCCAGTTATGGGTGCGACCAAATCCGTCACACTTGTACCCCATAGCAGGCTCTTCGATAGCACTTGATAAATCTTTTATCTCTTCCCATATCATGTATCCGGGCCACCTTGGCAGTGGATTGGCCTTCTATACAATAATCGCACGAAAAACATTCATGTTCCTCCGGTACGGATGATCCTTCGACAGAAATTATCGATGACAATCGAAGAAGCACGGTTTGCCTCCGTGTTTCAAACGGAAAGCCTTAGTACAGTCCATGTAATACGGACATGAGAGACAACCATGAGTACTCCATCTCGATAATATTCTATATGCCAAAAAGTCATTGATGTCCACATAAGTGCTGCCCTTGTCCGAAAATTCTGCTTTATGAAAATATCGTACGTGTTGGCACCTACTTCCCACAGCTGATTTAACTCATTTATCAAAGGCTGTAAATATATATCGATGTTCCTTTTTGGATTGTTTGGACCCGGGATAATAACGGTTAGGAACATATACGGAGTCTTCATGCACATCCAAGGTGGTAGATTGTACGGAGTGACGATCATAGGCCAACACGAATATTGGGAGCCTGAAAGTACGAATAGGGTAAAACCGTCGGAGGAGAGCCCCACTCTGACATTACGCGGATCCGAAGCAAAATCTGGATACTCTCGATCAAAGTGCTTCTATGCTTCTCCATCGGATGGATGATCCAATACTCCTTCGATCTGTTTTCGCCTGTGCCAACTCATGTTTTTTGCAGTCTTCTTCACCATAAACAACCTCTGCAACCGCGACGTCAAAGTCAAGTAGTGCATCGAATCGGTAGGCTTCTTTGCACCGACAGACTTTTCTCTTCCAGTAGCCTCGTAGCGATCAGCACAACAGAATCTGCACGCATCTTTATTCTTGTCGTCTTTGTAGTACAACATGCACCCGTTGTGACATGTATCAATTTTTTTATATCCTATCCAAAGTGATCTCACCATCCTCTTAGATCGGTAGAAGTCTTTAGGCAACTTTGCATCCTCTGGTAAGATCTCTATAATCAGTCGGTTATAGCATTCTTGTGCCATGTTAAAATCAGACTTGATGCTCAACCATCTTGTAACAACCTCCAACGGTGAATGATCTTCACAATCAGGATATAATGGAGTTATTGCATTCTCCAGCAACTCGATGAACTTTGCAGTATCGGTATTCGGTGCCTCCTCAACTGTATCATGATTGTTTGGATCGAAACTAGGCCCTGCCGCATCAAAAACTATGTTCAGCCACCCATCATTGTAAGGAGCGTGGTCGTGGACATCCATATACGGATCCACATAAGGCTCCGACTCCGATGCTAAAGACACAAGTTCTCCATGCACGGTCCACTGATAGTATTTCGGGGAGAAATCCTTCGAGTACAAATGATATGTGACTTCCACTTCTGGATGATATTTTAAGTTGCGATATCTCACACACGGACACTTAATTTTGGTACCATCCATGTACTGAGGAAACGCTATAGGAACTGCTGTACACCCTCAATGAATTCAACCCGCACACCACACATGTCATCAGGATGACGGTTGTACATCCACGAACGATGACAGAAATAGTAATTCATATCCATTTCTAGATACTTCTGCAGCAAAAATGAATATACAATCACCTTCAAGTATATACTCAATCGTTAAATATAGTACATGCACTGATACTCCTAGTCCTAGCATATATACTCATCGTTAAATATAGTACATGCACTGATACTCACTGCTACCTTCAAGTATGGTTGTTTGAGTGATCAACTGAAGGGAGAGCAGTGTACAGCTCTGTGCTAGCACAGCAAGAGGGAACACAACTGAGCAGTATACAGCTCTGTGCTACCACAGTACAAGGGAAAGCATACAACAGTTTATAGTAGTAGCAGCTAGCTGTACTGCACAGTGCTGCAGTGAGGAATCAATGTGCAGCAACACTGTGCAGTGCACAGCAGGAAGGATGCACAATAGCAAGTAAACTCAGCAAGTAGCAGCAGAGCCAGTGCACTGCAGAGCCTTCAACAGCAGGTTTAGCAGTCTGCAGTAGCCAATGCAACAACTCGTGCAGCATGAAGCATCAGCCCAAGTTGGATACGAGTTCTAGAGGAAGCCAATACCGTATATCGTGTCTCGGCTTTGAAGAGTCATTCCCGTGTCCGTGTATACGACTCTCCTTAAGTCGAGATCTACATCATATTATATATGCTGCTGATACGCAAGGTTGTGTCTCAACTCAGACAGCTAACTAGAATAGAGGTAGGGTTAGGGTCTGTGTCTAAAATAGTGGAGTGCACTAATGGAGTGCACCCTTAAATATGATAAATAAGTAAAGGACAAGTCAAAGTATTAGGGTTAGGGTCTGTGTCCAGAAAGTTGTCTCTATGTTTGTGTGTGTCCGTATGTCCGTGTCAGTATTAGGGTTAGTGTCCGCATGCGTTAGTGTGTCCGCGTGTGTGTGTGTGTCCGAGTTAGGGTTAGGGTTAGGGTTAGTGTCGGTCATGTCGTGTCGTGTTGTGTTGTGTTGTGTCGTGTTAGAGAGAGAGAGAGAGAGAGAGGAGACAGAGATAGGAACTCACCGAGTGATTGGAGAGATGAGAACGCCGGAGGGAGGAGGAGCCGCCGGAGGGGGGAGGACGTCGGAGGGAGGAGGGGAGCCGGAGGAAGGAGGAGCCGCCGGAGGGGGGAGGACACGACCGAAGGGAGGAGGGGAGCCGGAGGTGGGGCGTCGGGATGGGGGGTGCGCGGTTTAAAATTTTCCATCGAAATGGTGGAAAGAAAAATTCGTTAAACCCTATATGAAATAAATTAGCGACGTCGGTCTTTACGTCGCTAAACGTCGCTGATATAATAATATACTGTGACTTAAATACATTAACGTCGCTAAACGTCGCTAAGATTAAAAAGTTAGCGACGTTTAGCGAATACCTAGCGACATAATATATATTTATAATAATTATAGTCGCTAAACGTCGCTCCACGTCGCTATCACCGACGTATTGCGACGTTTTATATGGACGTCACTAAATACCTATAATTCAGCTATATTTTATTTTAACATCGCTAATCCCGCAATTTTTAGTAGTGGCTATAAAACGAGTCCATACATTCTGAATCTAGAATTTAAAAATTGAAATGAGACTTACTATTGATGCTCTAAGTAGATTATGGATACACTTGGAGACAAGATAACAATAAAATTAAAGATACTCGACACTTTCATCCCCGCACCCCCAGCCACTCGCACCCAAAAAAATAATAAAATAAAATAATTTTTTTTCCCCCCCTCTCAATTTTGATATTGGAAGGAGACAATATCTGCAGTTTGGACCGATTCTTTAGGTTGTGCATGCCGGGCCAAACACTAGTTTTGTGTTTAATAGCAACGCAAGTCACAAGGAGGGGACAAAAGGAACAGTGCCAAGGAGAGGGACTTGAAAGGAGGTTAGTCCTTGTTTGCTTCCTTACCAATTCAGCAACAAAATATTTTGAAATGATCTGTTTGGGATTTGCAAGGAAATATGTCCTCATCTTTCCTTGCCAGTTGGGGGAGCCATTTGTTTTTTCCTCATTCTCCCTCCCCACCACCTTTCTATCCATACATAGATATCCATTCCATCACTATTAAAACTACATCCAAAGGAAACAAGCCTAGGCACCACCACTCACTTTTCTCTTCCTCTTCTCTTCTTTCATTCATCAATGACTATAGCAGCAGAGCCACAATTCCATGTCCTTGCTGTTGATGACAGCCTCATAGACAGAAAGCTCATCGAGAGGCTACTCAAGACCTCATCTTTTCAAGGTAAAAGTTCTAAGGATTTTTCTCTCTCTCTCCTTTGTTACATATGAATGTTACATGTCATATAGTTTATTATTTTGAAACATGTTTTTCTTTTGGGTCCCACGATTACACACACACACAACCACGTCCCTCCCCCCGCGGTTTGATCCCAAGACCGTCCTCCGTCTTTCGGGTCCGCTGTCTCACAATTTTACACACACATTCACACGGCACCTCTCCCGTGGTTTGATTTCGAGACAGTCCGTCTATACAGAATATCTTTTCTCGCTGACCACAAGGTGGATATTTGATTTGTAGTCACTACTGTGGATTCTGGGAGCAAGGCTCTGGAGTATCTGGCCTCTCCTGACCAGCAGGGGATTGAGGTGAACCTGATAATTACAGACTACTGCATGCCTGAGATGACTGGCTACGATCTGCTCAAGAAAGTCAAGGTGCCATTCTTTGATCTACTGCTGATAATATTTTTGTTGTTGTTGTTGTTGTTGTTGTTGTTGGGCTGATGTTGGTTTCTTGAATCAGGAATCATCTTTTTTGAAGGACATCCCTGTTGTGATCATGTCATCTGAGAATGAGCCCTCAAGGATCAACAGGTGAGAAACATGTTATTTTATTTTCTTAGACCAAGGCAAGGCCGGCGCTGAGGGTGGACGAGTTGGACGACCGCCCAGGCCCAGTAACAGCCAAAACCTCTAAGCATGATCCAGGATTACTTACTAGTCCAGTCAGCCCTCGCAACCACTTTAAGTAATGTTTTTTAGTAATGACCTTAGTACGAAGGCTCATAGTAAGTTTAGTAACTAAAATTACAATAACAGACTCAAACCATAGGTCAAAAAAATGTGTTTGACAGAGTCATTACTAAGAGACCAACTAATTTACTTGTTATTTTTTCTAAATATCTTTTATTATTCTTACAGTTACTTTGTCATTTTGTCTCGAAATAATTTTGTTTTTATTTGTATTGTTTGACTGTTAGAAAAAAAACGTCACTAAGATTACTCAACTAATTACTTCTTTAGTATCTTTTTATCTTCTAAATTTTTAAGAAGATTTTATTTGCTAAATTAATTGATAAAATTGGTATAAGAAAAATAAATCAGTAAATTTTGTTTAGAAAAACTAGTATTTTGTTTTATTTATCCGTTCAAGAGGTTTCACTTTCAAATCCCGTTCCAGGTCCCAAGATTTCTCGGACCAGTGATTGGATAAAAGAAATCCCTGTCAAATTTCGTTCATAGTAGATGAAAAAATAGCATACAAGATAACAACTATGAACAAAATAATAATTCAATACAAAAGGTCAAATTTGAGAAGATAGAATGAAGCGACCGATCAAGATAGGCAATCTTTTTTTTCTTTTTCTTTCTTTTTGAATTTTCGGCATAATGTTCGGGGTCCGACGTAATGTTCGAAAATTTGTACACACTGCATTGTATGTCTTTGGGTCCACTATCCTCCAACTTCCACCATTTATAAATGGAAGGAATAATACGTTCCCGTGACTCGATCCACTTATCTTCTGCCACCTATCAAAGGATTAACAAACATATGAAAATGTTCTGACTAATAACATGTACGTGCATTTCACACACGAAAAAGTAAAATAAAATAAAACAATGTTAAACAAATTTAAATATAAATTTAATATAAATAATGTCATTCCTAGAAATTAAATTTAAACAAATAAAAAAAATATCTCTCATCTTAAACACTTGAGTTAGAATTGTTTAATTATAAGTAAATCATATTAGTTAGTTAAAAAATGAGTTATTTAAAAATAATAAATAATGAAGTATTTATAAACGGCTTAGACGGTTCAAATTAGAGTTATTTTCAAGCCATCTTATATTAGTAGAGATTTGTAGAGAATTAACAAACAACTAATCATCTGACAAATATTGGATTATGTATGGTTTTGAAACAGATGCCTGGAAGAAGGGGCAGAGGAGTTCTTTCTCAAACCAGTACAACTCTCAGATGTGAGCAGACTCAGACCTCATATACATAAAGGGAAATGCAAAGAGGGGAGAGCAGAAACAACTAGAAGTGGATGAGAACAGTACTACTGCCACCAGTAGTAATTGTGCCACAAAAAGGAGAATCACAGAAGAGGGGATTTTGCCAAAGAAAACCATAGGAAGATTGAGTACTCCTCTGATACAAAACTCTGTTTAGAAAGTTCAACCTAAGACATGATCTACAGGCATAGATGCCTTCAGATCCAATTTTCATCAGCAGACACCATATGGTAAATATTTTTGTAATTAATGAGAAGGAAAAGTTGTGGGAAGTAATTCAGCATTCATTGTTATTTCCTGAGGTTACAACATAGTAAAAAAAAATCATAAATTACAACACTTACAACGATTCTTGCAAACATAATATAGAGATTACAAACCGACTTTGGATGACATAACTGAAATTATACAACCAAGTTGCTACAATGAAAAAAGACTGAAAATAAAACTCTCACTGAGGTAATCAAACAATCATTGCTCAAAGCAAGATTCGACTTATATCGATCGATCTGCTTTCATGAACCAGCAAGTTCAGAATCACGAACTTCTGGAATGCTCCTGTGTTATTTTTCACGAAATCCTTGGACAAAGTTTGGACTCCTCGAACGAACAGAACTTCGTTGCTCCAACTCTCTCTCTCTCTCTCTCTCTCTCTCTCTCTCTCTCACACACACACACACACACTATTGTTGGGAATTTGGTCATATATAATTTTGACCTTTGAAAATCTAAAATCTAACTTAGAAAAGAGTTTTTACGGCCCGAATAAGTCTCAAATTTATTCCAAGTCCGAGTTTCTGTGACCACTCGGAAGATCCAGCGGTAATTCGCGGCAGTCCGACAGATGATTGAATTTTGGCCCACAAACTTATTGTGACCAATCGGATGATCCGACGGTGATCCCTGACAGTCCGACAGATGAACCAATTTGTGGCCCATCTACTTGTTGTGACCAATCGGATGATCCGACGATGATCCGACAGATGATCCGAATTACCCTAATTTTGTCTATTCTTGGTATTTGATTTGACTGTGATACTTTCTTAGCTTGACCTTTAGTATAGTCTGGGACACCTACCCTTTATACACCCGTCCAGTACAGGTTATCTATTGTTACTACATGACCCCTATTGTCACTTATTGTTAGCCTTGACCATGACCCTACTGTCCCGTATTGTCATTCACTGTCACTTATAGATTGTTACTTATTGCATATTGTCACTATTGTCACCTATTGTCACTGACTGTTACTATTGTCACTCTCGATACTGATTGTCACTGATTTTCACTATTGTCACTCTGAATATTAATTGTCACTATTGCCAGTGATTGTCACATATTATTACTATTGTCACTCTGGATACGAATTGTCACTATTTCTATTGATTGTCACTATTGCACCTATTGTGGGTTGTCTTGTGCTAGCGCTTGTAACTATCAAATCATTGTCCCGTCTCGCATCATGTCTAGGATAGATTTTGCAGAATGTCACACCCGAAATCCTGAACTGAAACTGCTAAGGATTAATGACTAGATTATTGACATAGATCATTAGGAGAGGAGGTTACCTGGTTGCAGGCAGTCCCGGTGTTCCGGCGCCACAATATTGATGGATTTGTAGCATGCCGTCGAGTAGGGCAAATTTTTAGCTCACCGTCGAGTGAAGCATATTGTCACTATTGTTACTATTGTCACTTATTGTCACCCTTGCGTATGGAATATAACCTGGATAGACTACAGTGCTTGCGACCAATAGGAGAACCTCATATTGTATTTGTTAGTAACTAGGATCTATAATAACCATAGTTAGCTAATGATATCAAGCCATACTAGATATTGCTTAGCCGTGCTTTATTGATTGTTACTATTATATGTCTAGAGTCTTTTATTTTCTCGTATTATTACGTTACCGATAAGTGACTAGAGACTAGGTACGACTCGAAAAAAAAATCATAATCATGGTCCTTGTTTGGTTTAAGGGTTATTGTTCCTATTTCGAGGTATTTTCGAATCTTCTTATTTTTTGCCAAACTTATCTTTTTCTTTTCATGGTTATTGTCACATACATGTTTACTCTTTTAGTGGTTATTGTCACTTACGTGTTATTGATTTTACCTGTCCATGACCCGGTACTTATATGCTTCCTATCCTATTTACTTTTCTTGTTACCAGTTATTTTTCATGTTTCATGGTGCTTTATATATTCATGTGGTTACATATTGCTTAGTATTGTAGATGTGTGTTATTGCTAGTTTTTAGTTCATAGCTTTTGGCCTTCCTTTGTGGTACTTGCTATTGGGGGTCTGACCGTACTTGTTTTGAATGGCCAGAACTCGTAGCGGAACCGGAGGACTTTTCGTATCTTCCGCTGGATAGTGACCACCCGGAGCACCATACTACTTGAGTGGGTTTCTACTTATTCAACCACTAGTTCTTGTACTTGTATATTCTTTTGTGGCGTTTAGCCACCAAGCATGTGTTAGCTCATATTTTGGACTTGATATTCAGCCTATGGGCATATCATGATTTTGTTTATATATAGTCTGCTGCTAGTGCTGATCATGTATGACTTATACTCTGCTAGTTCTTCATTTTGTATTACTAGCATTATGATCATCTATGTATATATGATTTGGGACGCTTTACTATCTTGCTCATGATGATCATATTTCTTGTATATTGCTTATTTACCTGTGATTGAGACACATAGGATCGCTTGACCTATGATTGACTGATGGTTTATAGTATTTATTTACCTGTGATTGAGACACATAGGATCGCTTGACCTATGATTGACTGATGGTTTATAGTATTAACCCCCATCCCTTTTCACATCCATGACCGTATATTGGGGTACTGGAGTACTCTGATTTACGTAGCTGGCTTTGTCATGCCCCCGCTCTCCAGTATTCTGGTTCTGGTGCCTAACACTTATGTAACAAAAATAATATATATTAAAAAATTATTTTATTTCTAATATTTTTATATATTAGTAATATCAGTACGAGTCATTAATAAAATTCTATTAAGTGTTTGTTTGTTTATATTATGATAAGGGTTATGGAAAGGATTTTATTAATTAAATCAAATTCTATCATCTATTTATTAATTATAACTTATATATAAAAATCATAACAAAAAAATATATATAACATATAAAATATAAAAATCTTTAACAAATGACTTATATATTAACTTATGGATATCTAGTAATAATCTTGTATTTTCTTAAAAAAAATGTTGTAATAATATTAGTATGAGTCAATAATAAAATTTATGGACATTTTATTACGAATTTTATGGAAATAAAATCTTAACATTCAATTTTTTGGTTAGTTATAAATAAATGTTATATCATATTTAAATTATAATGACATTTAATAAAATTATTTTATTTTCTGATTTTTTTCTAATATATTTATAAAAAAAAAATAAGGTCGGACCTAACCCAGCCCTGAACCGGCTCGGACCCAGCCCAGTTCTCTCCTACCGGGTTATGTGTCTGGACTGAATTTCGTATTTTTCTCTCCGATCCAGTCCGGTCCGGCCTGCTTTCTCGTCCGAACTTAGTCTGATTCGACCCGAATCCGATCAAATCCCGTCAATCGGAACCTCGGACCGGTCCGACCCGGCCCATTATACATCTTCAGTAGGACCTCGTCAAACAGCTGCTGTGGTACAAATGTCATGTGACAATTAATTTCTCAACTAACCGCAAAGAAAACCAAAACGACAATGACGAGGTCTCTTTATTATATGGAGCTAGTACTGGCAAATTGCCATTTCAATCTATGCTAGAAAGTGAAGAAGAAAGTAGCAAAGTTAATTCCAAAACATTTCTCAACTACTACGGGAGAACTGTTTAAAAAAATTGAAAGGGTGACCTAAAACTCGACTTAAGCAAAGGCTACTCTTAGTTTTGGTGACAAATCTATATTTATTTTAATATGAGATTGAGTTTTATTTGAATTTTACTCGTGAAAGATTGACCTATCTATAACTAGAGTTTGGTTAGATTTGAGATGTTTAAAGTTCACATTTATACTCTATAGTTATCTTTACCATCTAGTAGAACTTACTGATATTTATTTTTTGACTACATTATTCTAATGGAATCCTAACAACATATGTTTTTGACGTTTTAATTTTTCACTGTTTAATTTTGGCACCATAATTTTATATATTGTTCGTTAAAAACATATTTCGTCAATTTCAAAGTACATCGTGACCACTTAAAATTTTTTGTCAATACATGTATTTAAATTACATTTTTTTGCTACAAGGTATGTTTTTTAAGTTATTAAGATTTGTATCAAAATTGATGAAAGATGTTTCAAAAGAGTAATTTATAAAATTTGGGTACCTCCTTTGGAAACGCATGCTGCTGTCGGTGAAATAGAGGACGTCGTTGTTCTGATCAATGTCCAGGCTGTTGGTGAACACAAATGGACGTCCTGCTGCTTGCGTCGCTAAACATGTCACCGGAACCGACAACTAGTAACCCGAAATGCTCGTCCGCATTGTAAAGATCTCCTGTCTTCCTGTGGAACTGCAGCCCCAATGGCCGGCCGCACACGTCTTTTTTCCGTTCTTGATCTTGTGATCCCCTGAACTCCTTCGATCTACATAGAACCATTTGAATGATGTGCGTGCACATTAGTAAAATCTTCAATATATAACCGAAGTTCCGAGCTAAAGGCGGATTCAGAAATTCGAACTGGAATAGATTGTGATGGATTATGGTGAGATAGAATGTGGACTGACTCGTATGAATTTTTTTTTTTTGTTTTTTGTTTTGGGGATGGTTTCCTCCTTGGCGGAGCTACATGGTAGCAATTGGGATCCGCAGTTTCCACGAGTTTTTTGTAATTACTAATATAAATTTGTAAGTAACTTATTCTTAATATTTGCTTCCACATTCCAAGAAAAAGAAAAGATGTAGAGAACTAGACCTGTGGGTAGAGCGAAGTTTATGGTATAGCCTTTTCGCTTCCGGAATGGTTGATTCTACATCCTTATCAGGGCACAGAGAGAGAGAGAGAGAGAGAGAGAGAACCATTTCAATGATGTGCACATTAGTGAAATCTTCAATATCTTACTCAAGTTCCGAGCTCAATGGCAGAACTAAAAATTCGAACCGGAATAAATTCGAACTGGAATAGAGTGTGTTGGATTAGGGTGGGTTGAGATCTCGACTAACTCGTATGAATTTTTTTTCAAATATATGAAAAAAAAACCAAAATTTTTTGAGGTGAGTCTGTTCTTGGCCGAGCTAAATGATAGCAATTGAGATCCACCGCTTCCAGGATTTTTTTTTTAATTACTAATATAATATTTGTATGTGATTTTTTTGACACATTGTTAAGATTTGTCTCAACACAATCCAAAAAAATAGGAAAAAGTGAGAAGTAGAGAACTAGACCTACGGGTGGAGTGAAATTTATATGTTATTTTTGTTTCCGGAACGGAATGTCTAACTCCGTTCTTGTTCTTTCTAGTGAACAAGAAACTACTTGCACACAGAGAGAAAGAGAGAGAGTGCAAAGATGGAGGAGAGTCCACCGTGTAGTCGAGCCATTGATTGAGCTTCCATTTCAAGATCCGACCGTCAGACACGCCGGTGTATGGCCCCTCGCCATCAGGATCGAAGGCTGGGCTCTCCGGTCCGGCAACGCCAATGGTGATTGGGATGAAATCTATCCATGCCACCTGCTCATAGGTCTCTTCTG
Source organism: Iris macrosiphon (assembly GCA_036927795.1). Taxonomy (NCBI): domain Eukaryota; kingdom Viridiplantae; phylum Streptophyta; class Magnoliopsida; order Asparagales; family Iridaceae; genus Iris; species Iris macrosiphon. Next base: position 29,639,668 of record JAYESA010000004.1, on the reverse strand, counting down.
CGTTCCGCAAAGCCCGTATGCAGAGTAGCAGTGCAAGTAAAACTGTGGCAGCCAACACAATCCTATGCAGAGCTACATGGTTGCTACAAGAGAGTGAACTTTTTTTTTACAAAAATTGACTCATTTATCGCTAAGGTGGGTGGCTTCGATGATCCTGTCTCTGCTTAGCTGCACACTTGAAAAAATGAATGATGCATGCTAGTTTTTAAACGATAACATTTGCATGCTAATAAAAGAGATGAACGCACATAGCTAAGAGAATAATCTCGCTTTATCATTGTGTATAGAATATGGAAACTCTACCATGCTAGTATGTAACTTAAAGTATTGATCTAAATAGAGTAAGTTTCATATATTATGCCACAAAGTATATATCGTTTACAATATTGATGTACTGCATCGCACGAAATGTAACACAGAGTTAGAGTAGAATCATATTGCATACATAGACGAGAAAGACTATCAAGTAGTCATTCCAAGTCAGGAAAATAAAAGAAGAGAAAGTAATCGGGATATACATATCCCCGAGGCAGTCTCCGATCAAGGAGCTGCGCAGAGAAAAATGAACTGAGCTGAAGTCCTCGGATAAGAGAAACCGAGCATGAAGTTCTCGACTAGGATTGGAAGTAGTTGCATGGTCAGAGACAACTGGTTGCGCATCAGGTAGAGTCCTCAAACGATCTTCGAGGCATCAAAATCGTGTCAGCCTGGGAGAACTGCACTAGCTTGAAGTTCTAGTACGATAGCTAGCCGAAGTACTAGAAGATGAGTGTGGGACATCCAACAAGACTTTCTACCAACCTGGATAGACAATCGACTCGTCAGATGGTTCGGGACGCCCAATAAGGCTCGCAACCGAGCTGGAAAGACAGACGTTCCATCCTAGAATATGTCCAACATGGCTAGCAGAGCTATTGACCTTCATGTAGATAAGTCAAGCATGCATAGCGGTAAACTGCGTACAAGGAGAAGGGTAACACAATAGAGTTTGATGCACAACACAACGCACACTAGAAGAATGGATGCATGGTTCACCTTGTAGTTTAAGTAAATCATGTATATTTCTAAGACACCGTTTGAGCGACACTTTGAGTTACATAGATGTTCTTCAATACATAATATATGCTTGATTATATTGCTGTACATGACAGGAAGGCCGAATGGTAAGAAAATGGTAAGAAGAACTCAGTTATATTACCAAATGACACTCATGTTTCAGATACAGATATATGCTTTACTTTTACTATGCCATAAAACTGATCCTAAGAGAAAGACTAGAAAGGCAACAAAATCAGTCGATGCACATAACTAATGAACATACTTGTTTTGTGGCGTAGGAAAGATACCTCCCCACAAGTACATTCAATGTACTGACACACAACCAGATTACATGCAAGGTGCAGGGAGAACTCGCACGAATTTGAAGATCGCTTGATGCATCGAGACGACGAACCGTAATTGGCGTCTTGGAGTGTGGCGCACGGACTTGAAGCTCACAGACGTAATGTATGTTAACATCATCATCCAGAGTGTTTGATCTAAAGTTGTAAGACTAAAGGCATATTTATTGTAATGAGAGAGAGAGAGAGAGAGAGAGAGAGAGAGAGAGAGCATGAGTGACTTGTAATCTCGGCCTAGCGCCGCTTGCTATCTTTACTTCTTATCAATAAATAGCTTGTTTTGGATTCAATACTTTTGGTTATTCAAATATTTCCGCAATGTCGACTCAACGAATTAGTTATCAATCGACCATTTCGGTATTTGCCTTGTGTGGACGCAACGCAGACTCATGCAGCATCACGTCCTAAAGAAAACGATTGTCCTGCGGGAGCGTTGGCACGGTAATATGCGTCCAGCGAGGGCGATCGATCCTACGGGAGATCGGGGCGTGATATACGTCACTTAGACAATCATAATCTATATAACTCAGGTAAAATTACAAGATTAACAAAATCAATGTTGATCCCTTTGTCCTAATAGGTTCAACCCTCTCACCACACTCAAGAAGAAACGAAAGAGATTACAACTGAAATCACTCACCCAATCCCGTAGCAATTTTTCTGAACGAAGGCGACGATTCATCGACCAGATCTCCTCCTCCTTCTGTCTTAGATGTCGAGTTCTAAGAGTAAAGCATGAACTTTCTCTTAGATTTTCTGTGGACGAGCACCCCGGATCTTCACCTTTGTGCTATATCTTTGTACCTCCACCCCTCACCCATATAAATAGGATGAGAAACCCTAGTTTAGGTCATAGGAATTCCTAAATAGGAAACTCCTTATCTAAAACAGAAAACATCAATTATGGACGTCCAAATATGGCCAAATTAAATATTTGATATAAATTTGAAATCAAATCAAATTAATATAGATTTTTAAATCATATCAAATCAATTTTTTTTTACCATATTTGGGCTTCAAAATTTGCTTTTACCAAATCCAAACTGGACTCCAACAATCTCCCCCTCCAGGCAGATGAGAGAGTATTGACCCCATGGATCCTTTAGTGGACTCAATGCATGTCGTCCCACGATTAAGTTTCTGTTCCCCCTTGCTACCAATTTCGGATCCTCCGAGCTGCTATGCATCTTTCTTTGTCTCCAGCTCCTCGATCGTCACGTCGACGCTAGCTGTCATGCGTAGCACCTCCTGCATCACTAGGATCTTTCCAAAATTGATGACACGACTAAGACCAAAGTCCCAGACGATCAGCCACACCATGAGTTTTGGCTGCATGTCCCTAACTTTCGTCTTCCACCGAAATATGTTATCGTTCTGACGAGCATCTTCACCCTTGGTTGGTCCAATCAAACAGATAGTGTAGTTCTCCCGATATTCGAGCTCCTGAACCTGTCCACCTTTGTGTCCGACACTGAAGCTCCCCTAAACACATGCATCCTTGAGCAGAACATCATGCACTGTGCACGACGTCGATGACCCATAGCTCCCCCAGAACTGTATGAATGGAGATACACCTGCCTCAGATTGAGTTTGTTGCACACCTTGATCTTCTCTCTGGCTTTGAACTGCTGAAACCGAAGTTGCTCCATGAAGCTTTGGCAAACCACTTGTCGCCAAAATTGGATCCGTGGAACAGCCCCCACATGGAGACCGATCAGCTGTTATGGGACCGACAAACTGACCCTCAATTTTTGGCTCATCACCATTCGTCGCTTTGTCTCGATAAAACGAATCCTCCGTAATCCTCAAAGTATCTCGAATACTCTCCTCTTCAAGTTTCCGACGATCTTTCTCCTGTCGAACACCTCCCGAGCCTCCATCTAGTGTCTATGGCCCGCCTGTATGACTCAGCGGCTTGAGCATGTACATGCCACAACACAAATATCCTCAAGCCAGCTGTTGGGAACCCTTCGTAAGCATCCAATCTTTGTCCACAAATAAACTGTGACAACCATCATCCCTTAGCCTCCCTACCGAAACCAAGTTATTGCGCAAACTAGGTACATGTCGCACATCCATGAGAACGAGCTTCTCCCCAAGATTTTTTGTCAAGTTCACATCACCGATGCCTATAACTGCAGTCGTCCCCTTGTTGTCCATCTTCACACGTCCAAACCTGCCACCGTAGTATGACATGATGATCCTCCTAAATGGAGTGGCATGATACGATGTCCCCGTGTCCATGACCCAATCGCTATCATGACACATGTCACAAGATTCCTCTGCATCGGTTTCTACGATGATGAGATCTCCCATAGCCATGAGATTCACCTGATCGTCCTTGCTTTTGCCCTTCTCAGCATTGAGCTTTATGCAGTTCCTCTTGATATGACCCATTTCACCACAGTGATAGCAACCATCATTGTGGTCCACAGTCGCAAGATCCTGAGAACTCCCTCTTGTCCTCGTCTTTAACTTGAATCTTTCCTTCCCGTAGGAAGCCACTAGAGAGGAATCCTGGGAAGCTTCCACTTGCTTACGTCGGACCTCCTCGTTTAACAAGTTGATTTTGACTGCGTCATCGTGACAACCCCAACCGGAGCTGAGTTACTCACCGACACCACCAACGTCTTCCAGCTTTCTGACAGAGAACTCAAAAGTAGAAGGGCCTGAATCTCATCATCAATCACCATATTTATCATAGACAGATGAATGATGATACCCTGAATCTCATTCAGATGTTGTGCCACCGGGGCATCCTCCGTATACTTCGAGTTGACGAGTTGGCGAATAAGAAACGCTTTATTGCCAGCCGTCTTCCTTTCGTACAATGAATGCAGCTTCTCCCACAATGCTTTTATCGAACTCTCCATGGACACGTGGTGAAATACCGAGTTGTCCAGCCATTAGCAGATGAATCCAATGGCCTTTCGATCCAGTCGCTTCTAGTCTTCAGCAGCTTTTTTATCGGTTTGGCGCTGTTGCCCTCTAACGGACCATGCAAGTCCTTCCACTAGAGTAAATCCTCTATCCTTGGCTTCAAAATTGTCCAATTTTCTCCTGTGAAGGTGATTATATAAGTGTTCATCTGCTCTATAGACATAGTTGCCAGAACCAAAACCAGTAGCTGTGATACCAGATGTTGGAAATCGGACATGCCCTATAAGCGCTATGATACCGTGTCTGAGACTGACTACAGCAGAAACTTAGGTCAACCCACCTGAGATAATCAACCACTATATAACGAACACCAAGTACATATAAAGACATCGTATATAGCGGTAACTCCGTCACCTGGACAAATCCTAATCTAAATAACTCAGGTAAAATTATAAGATTGACAAAACCAATGTTGAACCCTTTGTCCTAATAGGTTCAACCCTCTCACCACACTTAAGAAGAAACGAAAGAGATTACAATTGAAATCGCTAAGCAAATCCTGTAGCTATTTTCCTGAACGAAGGCGACGACTCCTCGATCAGATCTCCTCTTCCTTCTATCTTTGATGGTGAGTCCTAAGAGCAAATCATAAACTCTCTCTTAGATTTTCTATGGACGAGCACCCCGAATCTCCATCTTTGTGCTATATCTTTGCGCCTCCACCCCCACCCATATAAATAGGATGAAAAACCATAGTTTAGGTCATAGGAATTCCTAAATAGGAAATCCATTATCTAAAATAGGAAATACCAATTATGGACGTCCAAATATATGGCCAAAGTAAATATTTGATATAAATTTGAAATCTAATCAAATTAATGTAGATTTTCAAATTATATCAAATCAAATCTTTTACCATATTTGGGCTCCAAAATTTGCTCTTACCAAATCCAAACTGGACTCCAATAAGTAGTCATATCTCTGTACTGTGCCTCACCTCAGTAGAAGAACATGCAACCCATATCAAATTTTGAAAGAAAGAGAATAGAAGATATTTATCCTCTATTGGTGCAAATATAGGTTATCTCGTATGTGAAGCCTGAGAGTAGTATTGGAGATCTCTTTCTCCGATAATTCTCTAACATTGAGTTGGCTTTTATCATTCTTTCCAGATCTTCACACCTTAACAAAATAACTCTCTTGTTGTATTCTTCAATCAACGATACCTTAATAAAATGAATCTAGATATAGAGAGTAATTCGATTGTTACATGTTTTTCATATAAAAATGTGTGCTTTAGTACTGTACTAATTAGGAATGGATTCATGGAAATGTTGTAACAAGTAGTATAACATTTACGAGCGATGGCTCGAGGCATGTAGATTATACAAAGAGAATATATTGTGTAGTTACTTTCAAATTATGTTGTCTTGCATACTTATTTATTAACTTAGTTTTTAGACATGATTGGTCATGGATAACTTGTGCACAAGGTCTTATTCCTTGAACGGATGTCGGGGCACCAAAGCCGATTTGTCCTAGGGGAATGGTGTTAGCTGAAGTCCTAACTGTCACGCTCCAGTCCCAAAAATACGTAGGACTAGGACACGTAAGCATGCCAGCTGCATGGATATGGCAACTCCAATATATGGAAACCATAACCCATACGTACGCTGTAATATTAATATCAAATCCACAAGTGGTATAAACATATGTCACAAGTCACAGGGTATAAACTAAATCTCATCCACGAAAATCAAATATGAATAAATAACCAGTATCTATATAACTAGATCTCAACATAAGTATCTAAGGATGATAGTTGGATGGAAACAAATCCACTACCAACTCGAATGGAAAAGTACAAAAAAAAACACAATATAGGAATACCAGCTAACAATCATGGGGCTCGAAGAGAAGACATCCACGAAACATATATAACCATCCAAATCTGCGCTCCTGCAAATATTCAAGAACAAATACACCTGGCAGGGGACCAGGTCCTCAGAGGGACGTAACAAGATACAAAACAACAAGCCAATTTGAATACAGTAAACATGCATATTATTTAAAAATAAATAAGTATGCTGTATATGACAATCTATATGAATGCAAATGAGGACAACTTTTCGACGTATGGGCAAGGGTAGGCTACTCGATCTAAGCCTCACAACTCATACACCAGCCAATGGACATCAGAAATTGACATACCTCTGGGTAGCGACCATCGCGACTCTACAAAAATTGACATACCTTGGGGGTAGCGACCAGTACGACACACGTCCGTAGTGCGAACTATATACTATGGTTTATCATAGTGGTTAAAAGCCCATACGCCTAATGATTGTCCTCTCATGATACTAAGTGTCAAGTGTGTGTCAACATATCTAATATATAGTAATAACTGAAAGGAACTACACATGCAATAAATAAATAGAAATGCAATAAATATACAGAAATATACTAAGCATGTAAAATACTGTAAGCAATTTGGCAAGGTATCTTGCCTGGCAAGAAAGCTGTATAGTGTAACGTCCCGAAGTCCAACACACAAGATCATAAGCTATGGCCGCAGAACAAATGTCTCCGGATGCTGAAATAAATATCACCAACGTTTTCAGAATAAGCAAAATAGCTAAAAAGTACTTCTCTTTCGTCCAATTTGGACAAGGGACAAAACAATAATTTCGGGTAAAAGTGGGGTCCACGTGTGGCCCACTTTGCACCGAAAAGCGTGCCAAGGGTAACAGTCTCTAAATGGAATAAATTATAGGCCAAATAACTCTAGATGTCAATACGAATCCAATGGTATGTCCAAATATGGATTCCGATGGCCGAACACAATTTTGCCCAAAAAGTCAACTGTGGGGCCCGCCAATTGACGACTTGGTCAACTGTCTCAGAATAACATGAAAATTGGGTCACAGGACCAGCGCGTTACCACGAATCCAGTGGCACAAATTTTGTCAAAATCTGACAAGCGTGCACAAAATGCGCACGACTTCCATAAACATTGCTACACGGGGTGTGTCCGCGAATACGGGCTGATTTCGGCGCGCACACGCGTCCGAATCAGTTTTTACAAATTTTTACATATCTGGTTACGCTGTGTGCACCGATCGGTACACTTGGTACACGGCGGGGCGGTCCCGTTTGGCGGGACGCGCTCCGTTTCACAACTTTTGGAAATCTGAAAAAAGTGGGTTCGCGGGATTTTGTAACGAATTTAATTCTGTCCACAGCAGTTAATAATCTAGGGTTATTTAACAAAAATTAAACTAGGTCAAGTGGTCTACGCATACCAAAAAGAATCATCGAATTTGGACCTCTGTGGTAGGAGATACGAACTCTGAAACATGGGTGGTCACCGCAGTTTTCTGCAATCCCAGAATTCGGTCTGTTTCTGCCAACTTTGGCACTATTTTTGCCTAGGGTTTCGTGTTGTTCGAGGTCTACTATCATACAGATATGGAATAGGATTAAGGGATGAGCATACCGGTGAAGACGGGGCGACGTTTGGTTGAGCGAGTCGACAGAAAATAACTCCGGAACGCAGGTACCTTGTTGTGGGAATCTGCAGTGCGTGGGGTCGCGGTCGTCGGAATTTGTTTGGACGGCCTGGCGGGGTTCTCCGGATGCGGTGGCGGCGCTCTCTAGGTTTATATGGGAAGAGGAGGGTCTGGATGATTGTAGGATTAGGGTTTTATAAATAGAATTATATATATATATATATATATATATATATATATATATATATATATATGAAAGGGAGAGAGAGAGTGGGTTCGGTTCGCGGGCTAGGGGGTGCGGTCCTGCAATTGGAATTTGCTAAAGGGGGGGGGGTTGGCCGCTGCTTCCTAGGCGGGTGCTGTGCTTTTGCAAGGAAATGGTTTGCTATTTGTTTTGCTTAAGTTTGCTTTAAGAATGGATTGGTATTAGTTTATATTATTATTAGTTTATTCTTTTCTTTTCTTTTCCTTTTTATATATATATATATATATATATATATATATATATATATATATATATATATACTCATAAGAAAAATTCTAGATTATAATAATGCACACCGTTAAGCTAGCAACTGCTCATGGGGTCTCCTACATAGAATAAATTCCGAAAAATTCCTAATGGTCCCATAAACCCTCTAAGTGCCCGAACAGCTAAAATAAAAATTATTAAAAATCTATTTCTCCTAATTAGCCACTAATTACTACAATTAAATTAATAATTAATAATTAAAAGGGGTATATATGATTTCTAGGAATATGGGTTTTACACTAACACGGGGCAATTTATGACTTTCAGTAGGGCTAGTACCCGGACTAAAAGGATCACCGTCATACTAGAATTCCAAGATGGCTTGTGGTGCCAGTGACATTAACATACTTCAAACTATTTAGCTAATGATGTCTTCTCCACATGAAAGAATATGGTAAGTTCTGTTACAGAAAAGGAAAGAAAAATTGACCATGGGTAAGAATCACCGTTAGGTAATGCATATTATATGTTACATTTCCAGTCTTCGATTCCCAAAAAAATTAACTAAGGAAAGATTAAAAAATTACTATAATAATATTTTTCTTCACATGATTATCGTGCTGATTGTGGTGAGTTGGGTTAATTCGATCGCATCACCAGTACATTTTATATGTGCTAGCCCACTTCTCCAAAGGTTTCGTGAATCAATGAGGCACAACGAGGAACTGAAGGTTGTCTCGTCTATCAACCGAAGCGTGTGCATACTCTTTTGAACCTTCTAGTTGCAGTTTGAAGACTCCCGGCTAAGGTATTTATACATTTTGTTTTCGGTAAAGGAATGTGATGTATGGAACGATGTAATCATATTTAATTTATTATTCAAGTTGTAAGCCGGTACGACACCCTTAAGTCATCTATGTATCAAATATAAATTATCAATAAAAGAGTTATCTTCTTCTGTGTCATGTTGTTATTTAATTTCTTTGCTTAACTTTATCGTACACACATACACGCCTTATATAAGTGCAAATTAGGCTTGTACAATATCATGTCTGGTAGTGACTTAGCGATTCTTCAGAATCGAGGCGTGACAACTACACCCCTATTGAATGAAATGTGAAGATCGGCATGCTTATTTTTATCGCTGACAAATGAAGGATACTTATGTTGGTGATCCCATGATCAAGTAGAAATGAGATCCATGACTATACAAATATGTAAAACATTTTACTTCTAAATAACTAAATTGTATTAGTAGATAAATTATATTTTTATCATGTATTTATTCATGATTCATATCCCATATATCATGAATGTAGTTTCTTAAGATGTTAAATATTCTTTTCCCTCTTGTATGCATCATTTAGTAATTGACTAAATATCCATCTTCTTGGATTTGGTTGTGTAGATCATTGAAACTGTAGATGTTGGTCATTTCAAAATTATAACTTGATACCCTCAACTATTCTAGTTTTTTAACTTGATACCCTCAACTTTGATAGGCATCAAGTTAATATCCTCCTTCCAATTTTACCCTAATGGTATTAACCAAAAAAAGGGACATAAATACCCTCCCGCTCTCTCACCGGCACCCCCTTTTCTCATACGTCGGCAACCGGAGGGGGGGGGGGGGACAGCAGCGCTCGGCATTGGGAAAGTTAGGGGGACCCAACCATACTCGATATTATGTACCACCATCGTCCTAATCGATAATTCAATGTCAATAGTATCTGGAAGGTTATCTTGTGCATTAATCTCTACACACACTCTCGCATATGCCAGCATCTGTCGTCGAGCTGTAGGGATAACAATTCTCAATGGAGCTCCTACAATACTAGCTATATTTATTATGGGTCCTTAACTACGAAATAAGCTAAGGCATTGTAATCCATATACGACATATATGGACAGAAGTGGATTTCTTCTCCTTATGATTATCAACCTTCCATCAAATGTTCAAGGCCCTAACCTAAGGATCCTGTCTAAGTCCTCCTCTAACCCCAGTTTGATGAAGTAAACCATTTTCTCTAGAACTCTAGAATAGATTTCCATGGACCATCTCAGACGTCACTCCCTTGTTGCATAATCACACAACTAGCCAAAAAATAGATGTGAGCCGATAACATATAACATAATAGTAATTTTCCAATACTTCGTCCACTCGGCCAAATCATCCATGACGATCTATGCAACGTTAACCCTAATATAAGTGGAGGGTTTGACGTATTATAGGTCGACATCGTCCTTAGACACTGGCGGTTTGCAAACCTCAGCCTAAGAGGTAGGATTATTGATGATAGGGCATGAAGTTTTTGGTTGCGCTAATTTGCCGACATATGATGATCAAATCCATGCAAAGGTTGTCTCTTACTTGTGCCAGATCCATTGGATTCTTTTGATAGATTAGACGAGAGTCACAATGCCCCTCCAAAAATGGGGCATCCATCTTCTCATGCTCTTCGGTTAGGACGTACAACTAAAATATGAGGAACCCTGGCATGCTGCCCGATTCTGGATATCGGTTGGTCGTACCCCTACTTCCGACCATGCTCTCTCCTAACTAATGTCGTCCATCCATCCTTGAAATCCCTAACCGCTTGCATATTAACTGTTACCCCACCGTTCACACAAATAAATTAGGGTTGATCCCACGGTCGCCTAGGTCTCCTTCTTTTGCACACACACACACACACACACACACACACACACACACACATATATATATATATATATATATATATATATATATATATATATATATATATTCATTTTTTAACAAAATGAATGTTGTGTTAATATCGTCATGTCTATATCACTTTGTTTCCATACTATATCATGTTTGGCCAATAGAACCGTGCCCAATATACTAAAAAAAATAGAATTCTAACAAAAAATATTTAGTTTACCATGTAAACTCTTTTCGCCATAAACTCGAACACTAAGAGTCCTTGGTATCCTCTTTCACCATCCACTTAGGATTCGCGATGTGGCACAAATCGCCTAGGATGTACAACTTATTTCACAACATAAGATGTTGAGCATATGTTGCATGGACACGTATACAAATACGGAGGACACAATTTTGAGGTGTCATAATGTATCCAAATTATGTGCAAAATTTTATCAATGCATTCAAGACGACATGGATTAAAATTTTGCAGTATCCGTATTTCCTACTAGAGCTTTAATTTGTACCACTTACACCAAAAAATCCTACAACATTGGTTATATATTGTAACATTTTTTATTTTATTTTATACACCACAAAGTAGAGTTCCAAAACTCCATTATATTTATGTTTTATTACCATGTGCCTAAAATTTAATGCCAATATCCCCAGAGAAGTCAAAAGTTTGGAATATAATCTCTTGCAACTAACATAACAAAGTGAATTTATTTAGAGAGTTGAAGACAAACACAACAAACTCAAATTACTTATAGATAGAGTTTAGAATAACAAGATTTAATATTGTTTCTTAATTTCTTGTTCCAACATTGCTCTTCTCCTTATACTTTCTTTATATAACTCACAGTGGATTAAATTAGAAAGAACCGCCCACTATAAAAAAATTGGTGGGCTACAGTCCACTAAGACCACCAACGGTTCCGCCATTGCACGCAATCCTCATATATTTTCATTTAGTTTTAGGTTATCGTATAATATTCAAAATTTCTGTTTATGTCTCCATTTTAGACGGTCAACTCAAATCATCCATCAATCATTAAGACAAGATTCAATCCCTATTATAGACAAATAGACACTACCAAAATATGATAAAATTATGATAAATTTAGCGATGTCGTCAGTAAACGTCGCTAATTTTAAAGAATTTAGTGACTCCATAAATAAATATCGATGTACGTCACTGTTTGCTAGGAATAACAAATATACTTGGGTTTTTTGAAAGAATAGTCGCTATATATTTTTTAAACATTGTCAAACGTCGCTAAAGTTTTTGATTTAGCGACGTTTGGCGAGGTTTTTACTGACGATATTAATTTTTGGGTTATATATTAATAGGGTCTCATATATATATATATATATATATATATATATATATATATATATATATATATATATAGAAATTAGGGTTTGTGTCTCCAAAGTGTCCGGTATTAGACTTTGGGTCTCAAAATCACTATTCACTAGCATACATAAATAGTGATCTTGAGACCCAAAGTCTAATGTCAGACACTTTGGAGACTCAACACCTAATTTCAACTATTATGTGAGAGTCTATTACTAAATAACCCTTAATTTTTTTAATTAGCGACATTTATAAATGTAGCAAGTCGTTGCTGAAATTTTTTAATGGCGACGTTTAGCGGCTTCTAAGAAGTCGCTAATATTTTAGAATTAGTAACGTTTAGCGACTATCTAAACGTCGCTATTTGCGACGATTAGCGACATCTGGATCAGACGTCTTTAATTTGTTTTCAATATAACGATCGGGTTTTACTTTTCCCCATTCTCACTCAAAATTTTCTCCAAAGGTTTTCTCCTTCACGCCACCTCCGTGACCCAACCCCTCGCCGACGACCCCCACTACCGACCGTGATCCATCGTTGATTTTGCTCCCCCTCCTACCCTGGGCACCCCATCCTCCTCATCCACCGATCTTCTCCTCCTCCTCTCTAGGCTCCTTCTCCACCGGGCTCCTACTCCTCTCCAGGATCCTCCTCTCTGGGCTCCTCCTCCTCAATCAAGCTTCTTCTCCTTCTCCTCCCCGGGCACCCCCTCCTCGATCGACCCCCTCCTCTCCAGCTACCCACTCCTTAGCTAAAACCTAACCCTAACTCAGATACACACACACACACACACTAATACTAACCCTAACTCGGACATACATACACACATGCGAACACACTAACACACGCAGACACTAACCCTAACCCTAACAAGGACATGGACATACACATACATGTTTGTATCATGTCATCTCATGATACGTATGGTTAAATTATAGGACACATGGATATGAAAGGTTAGGACACGACATCGAAGATAAGGTTGTAAGCATTTTATCGGACACAGGCACACACATACATTAGTTCTCAATCATGCATAGTTATAAGCATTATTATTATTTTAGGCAATTAAGTAGGAAGAATGAGTGACTTGATTAGGTGTGGTTAAAAAAATTCCTACAATCATGTATTCTAGTTTAGATCTATACAAGACGACCCAAAAAAGGCTTAATAACGGCCTTAGTAATGATTACGTAGATTTTTTAGTTATTTTCTTTCTTGCATGGAAAAGGGGCGGACTCTAAGCACCGTACCACCTTGTGATTAGTATTAGATTGGTCATGACTAAAAGATGTAAAGTACATGCCAACATACGAAATGTCATGCATATCGAGGCATAACCTTGATGTCATGCATATCGATAAAAATGTGTTTGACAACGTAACTAATACTGTGATGGACATAAAGGAGAAGAAGAAAGACAATCCCAAGGCCTTGTTGGACTTGGAAGAAATATGAAGACTCTCTACGTTGCATTTTATAGAGGAAGAGAATGGAAAGTATAAGCAGCCTAAGGCAATATTCTCACTGGACAAGGAGGATAAAGGAAGACATTGTAGGTGGATTCAGGGGATAAAATTTTCAGACGGATACGTGTCGAATCTGAAAAGATGCGTCGACCCGAAGGAGAACAAAATGACGGATATGAAGGGCCACGACTGTTACGTATTAATAGAGAGTTTTATTCCTTTTATATTTTGAGAATTCTTACCATAGGTAGTTTGGGATCCATTGACTGAGCTTAGCATATTCTTCAGAGATTTTTGTTCTACTAAGTTGCTTGTTTATCGTCTAGAAAAGCAGGAGAAGGACATTGCGATAACACTGTGCAAGCTCAAGAGGGAGTTCCCTCCTGGATTCTTCGACTCCATGGAACATTTTCTAATTCATATTTCCTATGAGGCCAGTGTCGGTGGACCTGTAGGTTATCGGTGGATGTATCCGTTTGAGCGACAATTGAACCACCTAAAGATAAAGGTAAAAAATAAGGCATGAGTCATGGGTTCTATTTGTGAAGCGTATATCCTCGAGGAGATTACAAATTTTTGTTTCATGTATTTCAAGCTTCATGTTGCTACTAATCGATCGAGAGCCCCGAGAAACGACGACGGGTACTGGTAATCTAATGATGCAATACTGAAAGTATCCAATGCATTCAGAAAGCCTTCAAAAAAAGTTAAGAAGAGATTTATGAATGACCATGAGCTAAGGGCTGCTCAGTTGTATATATTACTCAATTGCGAAGAGGATAAAGTTGAGAAGCTCGAGAGGTAAGTAATTAATACGTCAACGTTCACGTCATCTCAATGGAATAGTATACGCTATTATTATTACACTAATTGGTCGATATTTTATTATTTTTTAGCACCTTTAATGATGAGTTGAGGTCGAATAGACCATGCATAACAGATGATGAAGTAGAACAGGAAATGAGACATTATTTTACTTCTTGGTTGAGTGCGTATGTAAGGAGCTCGGTAATTACTTTTTGTATATGCACTTTACACAATAATTAACAGAACATTAAAATTAATTTATTATCTTGTGGTATTTAGGTCGATCGTCCGGATGCAACACTTAAGAATGAATCTATTAGAACTCTAGCTAAGGGGCCAATTTATGACATCAAAATATGGAGAAGCTATTGTGTAAATAAGTTTTAGTTTAAGTCAACAACTGTCCCGATCAGAGATAACTTCCTAGATCTCAATTCCATGAAAAATAGTTGTTTGTGTATCAGATTTTCATACTACAAAGATGTCGATATAGGCAATAATTTCTATGGTGTCTTACAGATGATTGTGAAGTTGACATATAATTATGGAATAGAGCCTGGTAAGATTGTGTTATTCAGGTATGACTGGTTTGATGCGATCCAAGATCAAGTTTGGAAAATAGACATGCGTGATCTTGTGGATATAACTACAGGCATCGATATCAAGGCTATGAACCATTTGTCCTATCAAGTCCGACTCAGCTCATGTACTTCACGACTTATCATAAACGGGAAAAAACGAGGTCGGACTGGTAGGCAGTATGCAAGACCAAAGTTAAAAATACCTTTGACATTGACAAAATAGCTTATCATGGGGATGATCTACCTCTTGTAACAAATATTATAGATGTGGACTCAATATAAGTTTCTCATTACACGTATAATCGTGTAGAGGAGGTAGAATTATCCGAAGAGGAAGACGAAATAGATGAAAGTGAAGATGAAGAGGAAGAGGAAGAGGATGAGGAAGAGGAAGAGGAAGAGGAGAGGAGGACGAGAAAAATGAAGAAGATAAAGTTTTAGAAGAGTATTGAAAATAAAATAAAATCCATTTAGTCTTCTGACTTGTATTAAATTTTTAATGTAAAATATAACATCTATTTAGAGTTTTGACATGCACTATATTTTAGCTGTGGAATGTACATATAACTTTTGTACCTTCCAAATGTATTATCAAGACTAATGTATGGATACATATATTTTTATTTGTTATCAATTATATTATTTGTTTTTATCTATCTTACCAGATGGTACCCATGACCCGAGCACGTCACTTGAAAGAGGCACCTACTATTGTTAAGGAAGAAGTGATACCTTCTACTGTTAAGGAGGAAGTGACACCTATAAAGGAAGTGGTACCTCCGGCAGTTAAGGAGGAAGTGGCTGTTAAGGAGGAAATGACTGTTAAGGAGGAAGTAGAGAGTTTCAGTCACCTAGCACCTACATCGGAGATTGATCACCTAGACATGCCTATGCGGAGTGGATGAGGGACTGGTTTCTGCCCCAGCATAGCTAGACAAGCATGATAGAACTTTTGTCCGAATTTGTCTCTGGTAGACTTATCGTTGTATTATCTTTCTGGATCAGACTTCTTAGATGTATTATCTTTCTGGATTAGACTTATGGTTATTATCTAGACTTGTTTACAAGTTAAAATTTTGGTTTCTTCTCTATATATCATATTGTGCTTATCTTACTTAGCATTTGATTTAGTATTATTTTATGATATTATTGTATTTTAGCTGTGGATGTATTGAGAAATTAGATGTATTATTTTTCTGGATGTATTAACTTACTTAATTGTTTGCTTGTAACTTTCATTTTGTTTATCGTAAGTCAAGTAAGATAGGACAACGTGGATCATTCGATCAGTCTAGAGGTAGAGTATCTAGACGACATGCTACTCTGACTGGAAGTTCTTCTTAGGGACATGGTACTGGGTCTGGACCCTCGTCTCCCAGTACTCCACTCTTTCGACCACTATCTCCTCCAAGCAGTACTCCTGGTACGAGCAGTTCCAGGCCTGAGACTACTCCTACAGCCACCGTTCCTCCTGTTGACGATACCATGGAGACCGAGGAGTAAATGAACGAGGCCTAGCCGTCTACGCCTTCATCTTATTGGTTTCAGAGCGATCCTACGTATGCTCCTCCGAACGAGATGAGGACAGAGATTTGGGTCGATGGGCCTAAAAAGTAAGTTAATTATTTTAGTTTTCTTACGCATATATAAATATATATTCACTTTTTATTTAATATAATTATCTATGTATAGATATCGTCCCTCGTCGGTACAAAGATCATTAGGGCATTTTTTGAGGTACAATTATGGTGGCCCTTGGATCAACTACTCGGATGGCTCAGACGAGAGGAAGACATTTTGATTTGTGCACTTCAAGGTAAAACTAATTTGGTTTTAGGATTAATCATCTTATTTGGTCTTTTTTTATATAACTTTCTACATTACTTCTTATAGAAAATATATTTCTATCCGCCACACCTGGCTGAGGTGATCGAGCAATACTTTCTTACTGTCACCGTCAAACTTATCCGTGATGTGATCTGTGACCAGAAGGATCGTGATCGTTTGGGACAACCAATCCAAGTTTGGAACACGCCTGAACAGTTGACTGTGATGACGACTAGATTTAACAATCATAGGTACAAGAAAAAGTCAGAAAAGGCGAAGGCGGCCAGGAAGAAGGCAGGAAAGTGGTGTGGTGGGTCGATTCCGATGATAGAATATTTTTGTCGTATGATATGTATTTTATTATATACATAATATTTTAATCAAATTAGGATAAAATATTTAATTTTGGTAACATACAATATATTTTTTAACAGGTCAAGAGGAGTGAGAATGTTAACATGTTGACAGTCTTCGCCACCCATAGGAAGGGCGGACAACTCATCGATGAGAGGGCCACACAGAGCTACGTAAGTATTACTTTATATTTTGTTAATTTTAATATAACTTAAAAAATATACAAATATATATTCAAGTAGTTAGTAATAAGTACCTTACATATATATTAATAATTATGCATGACGAGTGGATAGTAAGTAGTACGCTTATCGAGAGAGACTTATTTTTTAGGATGAGTATCTTAGGCTCCGTGAGCTGTCGACCCAGCCCACACAGGGAGAGACCGGTAGTTTCTCGCAGCCCCACGCCTACCCAGCTCCATCGGCTGATGAGCTGTTGATGACTGCCGTTGGTGGTCTGTAGAGGAGTACTTACTACGGTACATGATCCTACGACACAATGTTACGTCGTAGTCCTCTAGGACCCCTCTGCCAGTTTGCATACCACACAGCCCTCCCAGGAGTCGGTGCGAGCCCAGCATGAGAGGGTTGACCATCAGATTGTGTCTCTGTGTGACGAGTTGCTACAGAGGATAATATCGCAGTCTACACCGCATGTAAGCACCCTGATTTTTAGAATTTTAAATTTATCATTGGTATTCTGCAATTTTTTTGATTAAGGAAAATTTTATTTATTTTTAGCTAATTATAATATGTAGTATTCATAAATTTATAATTATGTAGATTTAATTAATTATTAATATTAGACAAAAAATATATTTTTGGGTGTAAAACTATTAATCATATATTGTGTAATTTTTCTGAAATTTATTGAGGTCCAAAACTATTTTTAAATAGCCATACACACACACACACATACACACACACACACACACATATATATATATATATATAATAAAAGAAAAGAATAAAATAATAAAAACCCTAAAACCTAAATCCAAACCCATTAACCCTAACCTAACCCATTAACCCACTAACCTAATCCTAAAACTACCCACGTACAGAGGAGTTCCCTACCCTCTTTACATATATGTATATATATATATATATATATATATATATATATATATATATATATATATATATATATAGCATATGTGTATGCATACATATAACATACAACCATCCTAAACCCTAACCCTAAGCCTCTACCATCACCCAGCCTCCACCCCCATCTCCGGCGATCGCCGCCCACCGACCACCATAGCAGCGCCGGAGCGTCGTCGCAGCAACCGCGCGGCAGCGGTAGCAGCAGCGGCAGCAGCAACAGCAGCTCACAGTAGCAGCCGTACGGCCCCCTTCGCGCACTGCCTCCGTCCTCCTCGCTCGTCCGATTCATGTCCCATCTTCGCTGGTATGTTCACAACCTAACCCTCTAGGATTTTCTTCAAGTAGAACGAATTTAGGCACCCCAGTTTGATCAAAAAATCGATCGAAAGTTGGCCGAAGAACTGTTCAGAAACAGTTCAGAATTTTAGTCCAAGTACCCATGTTTATGTCCAATTTGTCACCAACTCGTTAATTATTTTCAAAATATAATTAAAGGAACTTCTTCATAATATAACCAAGAATTTTACTGTTCTTTTAGTTTTTATTAGTTTGCTTTGATGGTTAAATTATTCTTGTTCCAAAACAACAAAAAACTTATTTTTAAAACACCAAAAATCTTGCAATATGTCACGCCCCGATCTCCCGCAGGCAAATCGGCCGTTCCCGTTAGGCAGGAATCACCCTCAGCAGCGCTCCCGTGGAACGATCGCTTGACCCATCCGGGCATGACGTCGCACGAGCATGATCCACACCCGTGCAAGGCCATGGTTCATTGGCTGGCGGCAAGAGTTCTAAGCCCAGAGTCGCACAGATTGTCCGAGTGCAGCGGAGTCATAAATGCATAGCGATTTTGATAACAGGTTCACTGAGTCGACAATATAGCGGAAGCATTCAAACACAAGTTAAAGTAAAGCAACTCTTTATTGATATAACCAAGTGTTACAGGCGGCGTATAGCCGAGATTACTAGTCGCTCAAGCCTCTCTCTCTGAAACAGTGAAAGCGTGCCAAGTGGCTAAAATTGTGGAATGATCGTTCAGGCGATGTTCAGGCGATGATCAGGCGAGTTCCGATATTATGTCTTGTATATGTGCTTCTGTTCCGGACGCACCGTTGCTTCAGAGTAATGTTCACGCCTTAGCACGCACGAATGAGGCATCTGCACCGAACGAGGTTCTCCTGTACCCTGCATACAAACTGGTGGATTATCAGTACATTGAATGCACTGGTGGGGAAGCTACTCGCCCGCTCGACAAATCCAAACACGTAATATAAGTTTCGTGCACAACTATTAAGTTGTCTTTCTAGTTGCCTTAGGATCAGTTTCATGCAATATTTGAATAGCCTAACTCGTGTGGCAGTGCACCGTGCAACATGAGAGGAAACACGGCGAGACTTACCATTTAGCATTTCCTGTCCAAGGCAAACATTATAAATTCATGCACGGGCAAGTGTAAACATTCAGGAGCATAGCATATGCAACACAAGAGTCATTGATTGGGACAATATTTGGAGTGCTCAGTTGTTCTTGATGCGATGCACTGGCTCGCACGCGGATAGCCGCTAAGCGAGGATGACTTATCTATATGAATATGAGTCACTGGCATAGCCATAAAGGACTAATCCCAGACGAGAATGGAACGCAACGAGAGCACACGATGCGCTACGAATCATCTCACCCGTACACGATGGATTGCACATGTAGTCCAAGGCCAAGATGGAATGCAACCAAGTACACGATGCGCTACAAACCATCTCACCAGCACACGATAGACTACACATGATGTGGTCCTAGGCCAAGTGGAATGCAACAAAAGTACAATAGGCGCTGCAAACCACTCGCTTGCACACGATGGACCACACTTGAAGTTCCATCCGGATCGGAGTGGCCCCAGTGCCCCGGAACCGTCCGTGGAACTATACCTCGTTTCCGAGTTGTCCGCGACATGCACTTATTGGTTTCTTTTCCAATTCCATTATTTTGCCAAGCAGGCTATTTGAGTTTCGCCAAGCAGGCTACGTGAGTTTTGCCAAGCAGGCTACGTGAGTTTTGCCAAACAGGCTACGTGAGTACGTGATTTATTATTTTGCCAGCAGGCTACGTGAGTACACGAGAATATGCGAACACGGATACTTGCAGTTTCGTTCAGACACGGAACGACTACGTAGTAGTCTCCCGGGGTTTGGATGAAAACAAGGCAACATTCAAGCAGACAAGCATGTGTTTCTAAGGAACATAATCAGCACGTTTGCTCGGGCCCGAAGGTAAACCGAGAGTTAGATCGTTAGGGGACTTGGCATGCGAGGGTCTGAATATAAGCAGTATTTCAATTTCCATGTTCTAGCATAGCAATACAAGCTGGGATTATTCCCTTAGCTAGGTGCATTAAATTTATTAGCATGCAAGGGGTGATTCACCTAGAGACTAGCATGAATATTCCATATTTTATGTGTGTTGGCTAAGCAAAGACAAGTTCACCGTAGCCACCCACCTTAGCGATAATTCGCCTCGGTAGACCGATACGTCAAGCGAGCCTCTGAAAGCCTAAGCCAAATTCCTGTAGGGACAAGTCTGGATATTCTTTTGTTTCTTGTTTGAGGCAAAGCGGGTCGGAACAGTTGTACTTTTGCCGTTTGAGTCGGCAGTCCGCTAGAACGGAACGGGGTGTTACATCCTACCCAACTCAGAAAAAGTCTCGTCTTCGAGACTTACTGAGGACAAGCAGTAATCTAGGGTTGAGGCAAACCTAGACAAGTCGTTGTACTTGTTCATTTGGATTATTCACTTGCACAAGTGTCGAAATCAGTATATCGCTTAGACTGGATCGTGCGTACTTTCGAAATGTATTTCTAGCGTGAGCACGTCAACCAGCTTAGTGATAGCGAAGTCTTAGCACTCGAGTTTCACCTTTTCTTAAGTCTTGGATGGTGCACTAGTTCAAGGCGTCCCTCGAATAGATGCATTCAACCAAACTTAGAGTTAGTAAAATCGGACAAGCTACTGCGATACTCTCAAGGGTTCGCACAGGTTGGCACAAAGGCCACTCGCAGCACACAACATACAAGCAAGCATATCATTACATTCAAAATGTATTTTGAAAGTATTTAGACATATTGTTGGAATATCCCATCGAGGCATTGAGAGAGAGCGTGCACATAACCCACGAACGAGCTTTCAAAACAGAGATATCGAAATGAAGTCCAAAGGCGTAGAAGCCAGGCTCTGATACCAACATGTCACGCCCCGATCTCCCGCAGGCAAATCGACCATTCCCGTTAGGCGGGAATCACCCTCGCCAGCGCTCCCACGGAACGATCGCTTGACCCATCCAGGCGTGACGCCGCACGAGCGTGATCCACGCCCGTGTAAGGCCATGGTTCATTGGCTGGCGACAAGAGTTCTAAACCACAGAGTCGCATATATTGTCCGAGTGCAGCGGAGTCATAAACTTATAGCAATTTTGATAACAGGTTCACTGAGTCGACAATATAGCGAAAGCATTGAAACACAAGTTGAAGTAAAGCAACTCTTTATTGATATAACCAAGTATTACAGGCGGCGTATAGCCGAGATTACAAGTCGCTCAAGCCTCTCTCTCTGAAACAGTGAAAGCGTGCCAAGTGGCTACAATTATGGAATGATAGTTCAGGCGATGATCATGCGAGTTCCAACATTATGTCTTGTATATGTGCTTCTGTTCCGGAGGCACCGTTGCTTCAGAGTGATATTCACGACTTAGCACGCACGAAGGAGGCATCTGCACCGAACGAGGTTCTCCTGCACTCTGTATACAAACTGGTGGATTATCAGTACATTGAATGCACTGGTGGGGAAGCTACTCGCCCGCTCGACAAATCCAAACACGTAATATAAGTTCTGTGCGCAACTATTAAGTTATCTTTCTAGTTGCCTTATGATCAGTTTCATGCAATATTTGAATAGCCTAACTCGTGTGGCAGTGCGCCGTGCAACATGATAGAAAATACGACGAGACTTACCATTTAGCCTTCCCTGTCAAAGGCAAACATTATAAATTCATGCACGGGCAAGTGTAAACATTCAGGAGTATAGCATATGCAACACAAGAGTCATTGATTGGGACAATATTTGGAGTGCTCAGTTATTCTTGATGCGATGCAATGGCTCGCACGCGGATAGCCGCTAAGCGAGGATGACTTATCTATATGAACATGAGTCGCTGGCATAGCCATAAAGGACTAATCCCAAACGAGAATGGAACGCAACGAGAGCACACGATGCGCTACGAACCATCTCGCCCGTACACGATGGATTGCACATGTAGTCCAAGGCCAAGATGGAATGCAACCAAGTACATAATACGCTATAAACCATCTCGCCAGCACACGATAGACTACATATGATATGGTCCTAGGCCAAATGGAATGCAATAAAAGTACAATAGGTGCTGCAAACTACTCGCCTGCACACGATGGACCACACTTGAAGTTCCATCCGGATCGGAGCGGCCTCAGTGCCCCGGAACCGTCCGTGGAACTATACCTCATTTCCGAGTTATCCGCGACATGCACTTATTGGTTTCTTTTCCAATTCTATTATTTCGCCAAGCAGGCTACGTGAGTTTTGCCAAACAGGCTACATGAGTACGTAATTTGTTATTTCGCCAGCAGGCTACGTGAGTACACGAGAACATGCGAACACGGATACTTGCAGGTTCGTTCAGGCACGGAACGACTACGTAGTAGTCTCCCGGGGTTTGGATGAAAACAAGGCAACATTCAAGCAGACAAGCATGCGTTTCTAAGGAACATAATCAACACGTTTGCTCGGGCCCGAAGGTAAACCGAGAGTTAGATCGTTAGGGGACTTGGCATGCGAGGGTCTGAATATAAGCAGTATTTCAATTTCCATGTTCTAGCATAGCAATACAAGCTGGGATTATTCCCTTATCTAGGTGCGTTGGATTTATTAGCATGCAGGGGGTGATTCACCTAGCGACTAGCATGAATATTCCACATTTTATGTGTGTTGGCTAAGCAAAAACAAGTTCACCGTAGCCACCCATCTTAGCGATGATTCGCATCGGTAGAGTGATACGTCAAGCGAGCCTCTGAAAGCCTACGCCGAATTCCTGTAGGGACAAGTCTGGATATTCCTTTGTTTCTTGTTTGAGGCAAAGCGGGTCGGGACAGTTGCACTTTTGTCGTTTGAGTCAGCAGTCCGCTAGAACGGAACAGGATATTACACAATACGGGGGGCATTCTGCCACACGAGGCTACTTCATCGTGTGTTGCACCTAAAGACGCATATCGTAAACGCGAACATGTGAGCTTTCGCGAAACTTGATTTGGATGTGCGTGCACACCGAAATCAACGCGTATCCGCCGAAAAGCCCCGTATCGGGCCTGTTCTGATACTCATTGTAACTTCGTGTGTACTTGTCATTTCGTAACGAAACTTGCACCATCGGTTTCGCAGCATTACGTTGGTCCTGTGACCCAAGTTTGGTTCGATTCTGAGAACGTTGACGAAATTTTGTTTCGTGGGCCCCACGGCTCTATTTGGCAGGCAATTTTGTGACCGGCTTATCAGACTCCAGTTCTGGATGTTCCGTTGGGTTCGTATTATCGTTTTGGACTTATAAACACTAAGTTTGACAAATTTGAAAAACTTTATCTCTGGCACATTTTTGGTGCGAAGTGGGCCACATGTGGACCCCGCTTTGACCCAAAACTATCAATTTTGCCCCTGTGTCCAAATTGGACTTATGGGTAGTCAATACTAGCTATTTCAAGTATTTTGAGAACAATGGTGATGTTTATTTTAGCATCCGGAGGTGTATGTGCAGATTCTACTTTCCCAGGAGCAGTTGACGGAGTTCAGAATCCAGGCAAGTGTGCCTTGCCATGATGTATCACAGTTTCTTGCCTTTATTATATTATTTAGTTATTATAGTTATTTTATATGATTGATGTGTGTGTTTATGCTAGCACCGTGTGACGTTGCTTAGCATCCGAACAAGATTCGGGTGTCGACGTCGTACGCGGAGTTGTGCAACGTCACTTAGAGAGTTGATTCCACGATCCTATTTTTACGTGCTTGCTTTACCAAGTACACCATAACCTAGGACACTTGATACTATTTTATGTGATAGAATCTTTCTTGAGTTATTCATGGAGATTCTGTAAAGGTTTACAGGATTCGTGATATGAGACTTGCACATTATATATATATCATTATGACTCGTTGTATTAACTAGAGGTCATGATCTTGCGTGTTATGGACATGAGACGTGAGGTTACATTGGGTGGGGAGAGTCTTCATCATGCTCTGGGCATATTTTACTATTACTATTTATGTGTACTATTATCATACGAAAGTGTCCATTGGGATCTTTGTGAGTACTTTATATGTACATCTTCCTCATGGTTCCCCCACATTGAGCCTTGAGTGTACTATTAGCATACGGAAGTGTCCATTGGGATCTTTCATGAGTACTTTATATATACATCTTTCTCCTGGTTCCCCCACATGGAGCCTTGAGTGTACTATTAGCATACGGAAGTGTCCATTAGGATCTTTCGTGAGTACCAGCCCGGGGTATGATACCATACTCTCATTTGTATATCACATAGTTGGTTACAGTAGTTTACTCTTGAGTATGTGGTATTATACTATTTTACTTTTGGCATGTTATTTCTTGTACCTTGTTATGTCCCTCTGAGGACCTGGTCCCCTTCCAGTTTTTGCAGCATAGACGGTTATGGAGCCTTTGGAGTTGTTGACGGAGTTGCTTGTCTTGCAGGCATTGGTACCAGATACTTATATCATTTCTACCGGAGTTATGGTTATTTATTTATATTGTTTATTTATCTACTGATGTAGCCTAGTTTTATAGACTCATATTTTTTCTTCGAGTCTATTCGAGTTGTGTGTTACTGGGCGACCGACTTTAGCACATGTAGCTCATTCTTGTGTATTTTGTTCATTGTGGATTGAGGCATAGATATTTATATTTACTTGATTATTTAGATAGTGACAATTATAATACAGCTTATACGTATTCGAGTCGGACCAGATTCTGGTCGAATGCGTAGCTGGCATATTACGTATTCCTAGTCCTTCGTATTTTGGGACTGGGGCGTGACATATTTTTGTGGTGGCCCATATAGGTCCTGATTAAATCGTTTCGGTTACTTTCCGGTACCGAGCGAGCCTGTAATAAGGATTAACAGTATTAGTATCTCAATCCACAACTAATTTGACAATTCCTTAGCATTTGATTATCGCCCTTGGACTTCATAATTGTACTCGTTCCTTCTCTCGACATCCTTATTATCATTTATTATCTCTCCCTATTTCAGAGAGATGGACGTTCGTGCGCGATGTTTCCTCCAGAAGCAGATTCTTGTCAAGGCGAAAGAAGACATGCTGGATATAAAGTTTTGAGAAGATGATTACCCTTAGTAGGGTAGATACATATGTTATTTCTATATGCTATAGCTAGTGTAGATTTTTAGCATGAGAATTCAATATAGTATTGAGTTTAAGGATTAGTTATATTACCCCCTCGATTGCATCCCTATCCTTCCAATAAATTTTTTATCTTGTGTTACATTTATGGCCTCGTGCTTTTTGCAACAGCGATCTTTCTAATTATAACAATGAGTAGATCCTTCCTCTTTTCCTATTTGTGCCTTAATTACAAAATCAATCCCTTAGTTTGTACCACTCCTTGTGTTAATATCCATATCACCATAGGTATCAGTTCTTTTCTACTCTAATCCCCTTGATCTAGTCACTATGACTTGATTCTCCAAATACTTGTCTAATCGTGTCTTATTCAACCATGCAGATTTATCAGAAATTCTTCTTATCATGGCCTAAATTTTGGTCTCTTCGTCATCAATGTCAACCAATGATCGAAGTCTCTCTACCACATTACCTTAGTTAGATCTGACTCATTCATTTCTTCTGCCTTGTAGAAGCTTGACCTATACAAGAGCAATAATGGATGGGTAGTAATTTCTCTTATAAGGTTATTGATTAATAGTACCCTAATAGTTTCTAGGTTCCTTTAGAAAATTATTGATTACGGCTAGTAAATCTTAGAATTTTTGTAACCTTATTTAGAAAATAGGCTCTTCTAGAAATTTTGTTAGCAAGAGCATGACCTTAGTTTTAATACCAACTTAAATCTTATAAGTTGGGTAGATGGTCAGCCCCTAGTTTTAGTGTAGGGTTATTTCTAGAAATTCAGTATAAATTTGAATTTATTTTGGTGTTAATTAGGTTAATCTCAAACTGATTAAATTACCTATTTAATGTCTGTATCCTTGATACCCTTTGTTGTGGCTCAGATATTTGGAGCACAACACTATCATTTTCTTTCCAACAACTTCTCCCTTATGACCTAGACTAGTCACTCTACACCTATGATATGACTATCATCCACAAACTGGCATTCCTATATTTTGTTTTAGTCGCACGACATTCGCGACGCAATTGTAAACACATGACACATAGATATCCTTTTTCCGTTGTGGACGATTTTAATACTCAACACCGACTCAATTCTTCCGGCAACCTTGACGTTCATGAGCCTAACTGGACCCTACTCACTGATTACACAACTGTTACTTCCAAATATACACACCCATGCTCCATATAGACCCTCCAACATTCGTGGCATATCTCCTTCTAAACCTTATTTCCAACTCGGTTGTAATTGAATTAAATTATTCATAGGCAACCCAAATATCCCAACCACTGAAATACTCGTATCCCATTCATGCCAACCTAAGTCCGTGACACTTATGTTGCATTAAATTAGACCCCTTGTACTCTTTACACAATACTAATTACCTTGACAAAATTGTATCACCTTGGAGTATGGCTCATTTAGAAATGTCCAAACGGATTTATAGGTCTCGTGCGATAGTCGAATTGAATGATTGGAGAATATCATTAATAAATGATAAGACTTATATCGAATACGGATTCATGAAAAAGGGAATCGATATATTGGTTAAGAAAACTTATTGGAAAACTTGGAGTATCGTACGAGCGATTTTGGATTGAAACAAACGGAGTGAAGTTGAATACAATATCGCTCGAATAGAAGTGTAAGCGATAACGTATTTGACTTAGAGTTTGAAGAACGATCTTGAAATCATGTTCGAAAAGATAACCTTCAAAATCAGTCCCAGCGAGAACGATTATCCTGCGGGAGCCACGGTGTGGTGATTTCACTTACAGCGACGATGATCGAACTCATGGGAACATGTTCGGTGATTATTCCAAACAAACTCGATGAATGGAACGTATCAAAAATTGATAGACTTTGGCTTAAATATTTGAAACTAGTTGCTTGAGGAATGCCAGAAGTAAGACAATGGATCTACCGAACGGTAACATTGAAGTTGGATGATTTGGCTAGATGAATTATAATCACTGCATGAACGGACATAACTTGGTAGATTTTATATATATAACTTAGAAGGAGCAAAAGTGAAATGATAAGGTGTCTCGATCGTGCCGAAGATAACCATATTGTTCGACGTTCTTGTCTTGTGCGAGCATAACTCTATGCTCGTACATGCGTCATATCCGGAATAAGACGATTATCCAGCAGGATCTCACGTCCAACGAGGGTGATCGAACTTGCGGAAGACCGGAGCGTGACAACTAATGGATCATCTTAACTTTTGGTTCGACTCGATAAGACAAAATTAGGAATGCAAGTGAATCATAAATATTTCAAGGATAAATTAGCCTAGAACCTAGAGTAAATCATGCTTGATGGTTTCGTGAACGGATACATAAAATTATGTTGGACGACTTTGAGTTATAAACAAAAATGTTTAGAATTGAATCTTGGCTTGGTGGTCTAGACTTAGAATGGATTGGGATTCTATCAAAACACGTTTGGAGAGATAGACTATACAAATAACTAGGCTTGTCCTAAAACTTGGATATATCATGGATTTGACTGAACGAACTCGACCCCTGTACAAACGAACATGTTATTGAGCGTAGGATGATCCGTGCTCGATGTTTAGAAATCTGAGTGAAACGAGCTTAGGTAGAATATCCTGTGCAAATGAATAATGGTTTGACCCTAGGAATTGGGGCTAGCATCGTGCGACAAATTTATACGATAAATCGTGTGCTTGAACTTGTACCTATGACCTTGTGAGCTGACCTAGTAATTAGACAAACGACCCTGTGCCGAGTGAAGAACCTGTGTGACCGACTTTAGCATATTGCTTGAACAAAGCTATAGAACTGGGGCAACAAGACTTAGAGTTATACTTGGAACGGTAACGTGTGCTATGCTTGACCCGAACGGAAGGACGCTAATTAGTAGACCGAATAGATCATGCTTAACGGTAGTGCAAATACTTGGAGGGATTGGAATGACTTGGAATTTGATTAACCCTGTCGGAAGTATTCTTGTGATTTATAAACGAGAACCCTTGAGATTTTCGCAAGTAGCTTGTCCGATTTTACTATCTCTAAGTTTGGTTGAACGCATATGTTTGAGGGACGCCTTGAACGTGTGCACGATCCAAGACTCAATGATATGTGAAACTCGAGTGCAAAGACTTCGCTATCGCCAAGTTGGTGACATGCAAATATTTGAAGGATGCTTTGAATATGTACACGATCGAGACACACGATGTGCTGATCTCGAATGCTAGTGCAAGTGAATATCCGCATGGACAAGTATAACGACTTGTATAAGTTTACCTCAGTCTTAGATCATCTTTTAAGATAGATTATAACGTACCCGCGTTAAGCAATATATGTTCCGCACTAAGGCACAATAGAGACCGAGTCAGAACTTGGATTGGATGATGGAGTCATTCAATGAGACCGACCCAACATACACGCGACACGGTATAAGAAACAAGTAGGAGATTGTGTTTGAACGGATCTAGTGGTACTGATTGCTACGCTTGGGATAGATTCGATAGTGCGATAGAACGGCTTGCGCTAAGAAAGTATCGAGGACGAGACTTTTTTTGAGTGGTATATAATGTAACAACCCATTCCGCTCAAGCGGACACCCGATTCAAACGGCAAAAGTGCAATGACCCGACCCGCTTTACTCAGCGAGAAGACTCGTTTGAGGCAAAAGATTTCCTGACTTAGCCCTTCAGGAGTTCTGGCTTAGAATTTCAGAGGCTCGCTTGGAGTATCGCTCGACCGAGGCGAATCATCGCTAAGGTGGGTGGCTATGATGAACTTGTCTTTGCTTAGCCAGTACACTTAAAATATGGACGATACATGCTAGTCGCTAGGTGAATCACCCCTGCATGCTAATAAAGAATACAACGCACCTAGCTAAGGGAATAATCCCAACTTGTATTGCTTGTGTTAGAACATGAAAATGAAACTTTGCTTATATATGGACCCTCGCATGCTACCTTTGCTTTATGCAAGTAACCTCACTACGCCTTGAGTGGATGGTTATATACTCTTTGTAGTGTACTGTTCACTTGTTTACACTGCACGTCCCTAGATCATGTCGCTCGGTATATCCCTTTACGGTTTCCCTTCTCGTTCTACCCTTAGACCCGTACTAAAGTAAATGCTTATGTTCTATATGAATGAAATGCTTGTCTGCTTACTTTTAGTTTGTACTCATTGTCTCGTTTTAATGCTGGCCATAAATTATACCACAATCAAGTAAATACTATCCATATCGTGCATGATCGAGTTAGCCAGAAGACTATCTGCATGATTGAGTTAGCCAGAAGACTATCAAATAGTTCTTATGTGCAATATAAACCTGCAAGTATCCTTGACCGTTAGTTCGCAAAGGCAATCCCCGAACCAGGAGAATACATCAAGTCAAGTTGAACTCTGAACGAGAATTATGTCAAGTAAATCATATCTCGCGGAGCAAATGCTCGTTCAGAACAAGAATTATAGATTATCATGTCAAGTTGTGTGAAATTGGAAGACCTAAGACTTGCGTGTCGCGGACAATTTGTTAACAAGGGGATTTTCGGATCTCGTTCCACGGAGGGTCGCTGGGGCACTGGGGCCATTTCGATCCGGATGAAACTTCACAATGGTCTTTGACTGGGCGGGATGGTGCGTAGCGACACATGTACCTCCGTCATCTGCGCTCCGAGACTATAACTCGTCCTTTATGGCTATGTCAGCGACAATTGTTCATATAGATAAGTCATCGTCGCTTAGCGGCTATCCGCATGCGAGTCATTGCATCGCATTGAGAATATCTGAAACATTTGAAGGATCATGAGTATAACACACCTATACATATGGATCACTTGAACATCTTATGCAATACACCTGATAATCTCAGTAACTCGTGCACCCGAAACATAATCTCACTCACAACACTTGTGTTTGTATATGTTATTGCCTCTGGATTTCATAATAAATGCTTGTGCTTGTTTTAACTTGTTTTGCCTTGGACAGGGAAGGACGAAGGGTAAGTTGGTAAGTCTCATCGTGTTCCTTTATATCGCACGGCGCACTGCCACACGAGTTAGACTTTTCCTCATTGCCATAAAACTGATCCTAAGACAAGATTAGAAAGATAACCTAATAGATGGTGTACGAAACCTATATAACGTGTTTAGATTTGTCGAGCGGACTAGAAGCCTCTCTACTAGTGCATTCATGTACTGATAACCCACCAGATTGCTTGTGCGGGAGAACCTCGTTCGGTGCAGATGCCCCCTTCGTGCGTGCTAAAGCGTGGTGTTCACTCTGGAGCCTTGGAGCGTTGCGTCCGGAACTGAAGCACATATACAAGACATAATGTTAGAACATCGCCTATGTATCATTCCATAATGTAGCCACTTGGCACGCTTTTGCTGTTTCAGAGAGAGAGAGGCCTGAGCGACTTGTAATCTCGGCCTAGCGCCACTTATAATACTTGTTCAATATCAATAAAGAGTTGCTTTACTTCTATACTTGTGTTATTCAATGCTTCCACTATTGACGACTCTGTGAACTTGTTACCAATCGCTTGTGCGTTTACAATTTCGCTGCACTCGGACAATATGTGCGACTCAGTGGCTTAGATCTCTTACCGCCTGCATGGACCACGGCCTTGCACGGGCGTGGCTTACGCTCGTGCGGCATCATGCCCAGATGGGTCAAGGGATCGTCCCGCGGGAGCGCTGGCGCGGTGATTCGTGCCTAGCGGGGATGTCCGATTAACTTGCGGGAGATCGGGACGTGACAAGCAGTGGCCCGCGCTGATATCCTAAATTCACGGCGGACCTCCTCAGTTTGATCAGCAGTAGTTCTTTGGTTATTTTTATGAACTGTGATATTGCAGGGATATATGACAAACTGCAAACATATATTTATTTCAATTTTTTTTTTTACAATTTTTTTACAATTTTGCGATGTTTAGTGACGTTCAGATACGTCGCTAAATACGTCCTTAACTATATCAGGACGTCGCTATTTTTTTTTCGCTAAACGTCGCTAAATTGCTGACATGACAGTATTTACCAGGTCATCAGAACGTCGCTAAATGTGTTACAAAATGTCGCTAAATAGAAAAATATTAGCGACACGTCGCTAATTTAGCTACGGTGCGTCGCTAAACGTCGCTAATATGAAAAATATTAGCGACACGAATACGTCGCTAGTAAATGTCGCTATAGCGATATTTTTTCTGTCAGCGACTAGCTTAAACGCGACTTCAATGAAACGTCGCTAATTACGTCGCTAAATTTTTTTAGCTACATTTTTATGCTATTTAGCGACGTTTCCAGACGTCGCTAATTTGACTTGTTCTGATAACAAGACTTGAACACAAATTTCCAACACCATACAACCAAATAACCCATAAATTTTCACAATAGTCAACTGAGCAAAACCACAACACATTCATACTACTAACGCATATAGGAAGCTGCACACGAGGTACTTACATATTGACATACTCTAAGAGCCTGTAAACAGCAACAAATGGCTTCACCACAGAGCCAATCCACAGCGTCCCGTTGCGCTCCTGGACCTCGCTAATCAACCTCACCGTCTCGTTGCCAAAACCTTCCATGACCTCCACAACCTCCCCGTCCTCTTCGCGCACTCTCATGGCCAGAGATCTCGCGACAACGAGAGACGGAATCCTGTCGAGTGTACCGAAGGGAAGTCGAACGAGGAGCTCTCCGAACCGAAGGGGAGGAAGAAGGGACATAAGAAGCTCCAGGGGCTTCCCCCTCCTCGAGTGCATTGCCACCCAAAACCCTCCTCTCGGGCTGCGCTTGATGTTGTCAGGAAACCCGGGGAGCTCGAGGAGAACTTCGACGGCTCCGGTCTTCGGCGGTCGAAGCCAGTACTTGAGGATCCTGCAAGTGGTGGTCTCTGCAACGAGGAGGTAGGAGCCATCTTGACCTAGCAGTACACCATTCGGGAAATATAGGCCTCTGAGTAGGACTTGCACCTCTTTGGTACGTACATCATACTTCATCAACCTCCCAGTGTTGTCGCGGGCTATGACTGCAGACATGTAGTCTCTGCACGTTCGTCAACCATATTCATCATCTCATATATATTCTTTTTCTTTTCGATAATAAAGGAAACAGAAATTTTCATTAGATTTTGGCTAGACTACGCATAGAAAAACAAGTTTGTAAAATTTATACGGAAAGAACAAAAACGTCCTTATGAAGGACGTTTTGATTAGTTACCAAACCATTTTTTTCTTATATGGCAACTGATTTTTCGATTGTCAGATGACATTACAAATTATAAAAATTAAAATTAAAATTAAAATTAAAATTAATATTATGACTAATTAGATTTTAGATCCTGCATTTTATGCAAACTTAGAGTTTAAGTTCTGACTTATCCAATTAGATAGTTTAGGTCCTAAATTTTTATTATTATTTTTTTTTTTTTTATTATATCATTCCTTCAATATTTGACAATGAAACCTTTCTACATAGACTAGGGAGGGTATAATAAAAGAAGAAAAAATCAGGAGTTAAACTTTAAGCTCAAAAAATTTGAAGAGTTGAGAAGCATTACTCAAAAATTATTGTTAATATTAACATTAAAATCAACAATAATATTAACATTAAAAAAAATTGAGTGATTAATTTTTTGGATTAAAATTTGTCATGTCAGCTACCATGTTAGATGTCACATAATGTTATTTAACTTGATACGTCAGTTGTCATATAAAGATGAATAGTTTGGAGGAACAATTTGAAGAGTTGAGAAGCATTACTCAAAAATAATAATAATAATTGTGAATTATTTTTTGTGTACCTCCTTTGAAAACGTATGCTGCTGTCAGTGAAATAGATGATTCCGTTGTCCTGGTCTATGTCCAAACTGTTGGTGAACTTAAAAGGACTCCCTTCTGCTTGTGTTAGGATAGGTGTTGCCAACTTTTCGTTGGGGCCAACCATTAGTAGCCCCAAATATGCATCTGCAATGTAAAGATTTCGGGTCTTCTGGTCGAACTTCAACCCCAACGGGCGACCGCACAAGTGTTCTCGCTCAGGGACGTGCGACCCTTTGCAGTCGTCCGACCTACAAAAGTGTAAACCGAATATATTGCAATATTGAGAGTTTTATGTACGTTATAGTTATATATATATATATATATATATATATATATATATATATATATATATATATATATGTTTCAGTTTCTGTTTCTACCTATTACCTGGATATACCAAGAGAGATGTACGGTCTAATGAGGCTATTACGAAATATTTACTTATGGGTGGGACAAGCTCTTCTATTCTGGTACATGGTGTCTCTTGGCTATATGATTCATCTGGGTTGGGGTGGGGTGGAGGTGGGATCGAGCTTCAAGAAATACACAAATGTATAACTTTTCAGAAATTTCAATTGCGTTCATATCCATCACTGTAAGAATTTGGTGCAAGCTTTCCCCAACCTCTTTTCATCAATGGACTCCTGACGTATACGAAGGAGTGCGGTTTGCTCGACAAATTTCTACCTCTATATCTATCTCTGAGATGGTTGGATTTTTCAAACCTTCATAGACATGGAGAAGACCAAAACATAACTTTTATATATATATATATATATATATATATATATATATATATTCAACTGAACATCACTAGCAGAAGTCACGACGGGATGCAAATCATATTCGATGGGATAGAAGAGCCAGGATCAGACTTCTCTCGGCAGTATGCATGTCTGGAGAGAGGAATATGTCTGGAGAGTTTGATGGGAAAGCCGCGACTATGTGTGTTCTTAACAATATCGAAAATGACATTAAATGTATGGAGGGAAGCTAATAGGAGAGGTGGGGAGACTAGTATTTATGGTTGCAGGTATACTGTAAATTTTTATACACAAAGGACCTAGGACGGAGCCATGATTTTAACTTAGTCTGGACTGAACTTTATTAAAACTTTTTGAAATTTTTTTTTTTAACAAATGAATGGCATGTCTATATCGTCATGTCCATATCTCATATGTCCATACCATATTGTGTTTGACCAATGTAGAACCGTGTCCCATATACGAAAAAAATAAAAACCTGACAAAAACTTATAGTCCTATTCACACTAGTTCATTGTAAGTTCTTCTATTACTACTTTCCGCTCACTATAAAATATCTATCCAACCCTCTGCTCCTACAAAACCAACATAAAGTGTACGAACCTGATGATATTAATACTTATTGGTAGGATTGTAGTGATGCTAATGTTAATCCATCTAGCTCGGTTTTAGAATTCCGAAATGCAACATTTATCATTTTGGAACAAAAATGTTTCTCGATTCGGAACGAAATTCAAAGAACCGAATCACTAGCGATTGAGCAAATTATTATAACTATGATTTGATCAATGAATCATTCTTAGTCAACATTTGTTTAACAGAGGAAATAAGGAGAAGCCATCAACTTCTTCGGCACACAAAGGTTTGTAAAATAATATTTCTTTAAGAAGTCATAGCATGGAGCATAGCTTAAAAAAGGATTATGAAGCAAGCATTTCATCAAACAGATGGTAGAAAGAGAAAAAAAAACTACCAACCTCTGATTTCTTCTTCTCGGACGATGACATATTTGGCACGCATTATCTCAACCTCCTGCTATCATTTTCGCGAGGGCATCCCTTGCCCCCTCGACTCTCAGCGTCACCGCCTCGGGAGCTTCGTCTTGTGCAGAGAGAGGAGGAGGCTGGAGAGAGGAAGAGAGGGAGTGGATGACTCTGAAGGTACGCTGATGTTGGAGAACAGCTTCATCTTCGGCCTCGTCATTAATGACGGCTCTCTCGAGCTATCTTTCTTTGTCAGGAAATAAAAATGGGTCCTTCCTCTAGAGACAGAGGAGATAGCAGTGGAATAGTTCATTGATAGGTTGTGAATTGTGATGGGAAAGGAAGCGGCGGAAAATTCTACCCCAAATTTCAAGCTTCGTGCAAATGAGGACCCCAAATTTCAAGTTTCCTGTAAGTGGGGGCTAGGCTGGTGGGCTGGGATCTTATAGGTTACATATATAGAATACATCCGCCCATGTAAAGGACCCATGTATGGAGGGAAGCTAATAGGAGAGGTGGGGAGACTAGTTCTTATGGTTGTAGGTATGGTGTAAATTTCTGTACATAAAGGATCCATGTATGTACATAAAGGACCCTTTCTTCATTTTTTTTTATCCTTTTATATATATATATATATATATATATATATATATATATATATATATATGCAAATGACGTCTAGCCTAGTGGTTAAGACCGACGCATATTACCCAAGAGGTTGCGGGTTCGAGCATCCTGGGCGCCATTAATTTAATTTTTCTTTGGAGAAATTAAGTGGTGAGTTGGTGATGGGTGCAACACATGTGAAGTTCAAGTGCGGTGCAGGTGCAGATGCGGACCTACGAGTCGAGATGTGGTGGACCTTCGGGCCGAGTTTGTAGGCCTTTGAACCAGGAGTTTGTAACACAATTATCATATATATATATATATATATATATATATATATATATGCCTCACTCTAATCACTTGAGCTAGAGGTCCTTTGCTATATATATAAGTATATATAAGAAAAAAAATTCTCCCGATGCTGGCCCATCTAGGGTAGGCTGGTGAAGGGGGCATGATAGAGAGGAGGGTTGTACCATGATGATGTTGGCCCATCTGCCGGAGAAGCGCCTCCAGATCGGGATAGGGAGGAGGGATGGACCATGGTGGAAAGGCGAAGGAAAGGGATACATGTCTCCAAAAGGAAAACTGGTGGAAGGGGGTCGAATTCCTCAGAAACCACATGCTTCACCGACATAATCGGTTGTGGCTAGAGCACCCAAGCAGAAGGGGGAGGCTTAGTTCTCAACACATGTAAATCGGAGCCACATGACTAAAAATCAGGGAGTTGTACACCATGTTTTTGTTTTTTAATATGCGTCTCTTCCGACATCATACCCGTTGAATATTTCTAAGTCATCTATGATTTTTTGGACATATATATGTAAGTCTGGGGATGTTAGGGAGGAGTTTTCAATGCAATATGTTAAGCCCAAGATGGTGGATGGAAGGAAAGTCATTAAAATTACGGAGGGGGACTTGGCAAAAATAGTGGAGTTCTGGAAGAACACCATTGTTCTATATGTTTTAGGTACCTGTCCATATTATGGACAACTATGTGGCTACACTATGCGAATGTGGAGGCCGAAAGGGACCCTGGAAATTTTCTTCCATGAAAATGACCTATTTCATCAAACTTGGGCTTGCCGATGATCTTAATAGGGTCCTTGAGAATGGCCCTAGACGTTTGATGGAAGCCTAGTTGTTATGCATCGTTTGGACCCATCGTCCAACTTTGCTCGAGATATGCCCTTTGTTAGTCCCAATTTGGATAATACTTAACTTTTTCGCAACTATGGAGTACTCCGGCCATCATAAAGATATCTACCGGGATTGGCAAGACTCTTCTTACTGACATCCTCACCGCAAGGAAGGAAAGACTCTTCTATGCGAGAACATTCATGGAAATCAAATCCACGGATGCACATGTAGAGGAAGCTTGACATAGAGTTACCAAATGGAAAATCCTTGTTCCAGAAAGTTGAGTATGAGTAGGTACAATCGAGATGCACCGGATTCAAGAGTTTTGGCCATATTAGAAGCCAGTGTTCAGAAGAACATGAGAAAGGGGGTCTGCCACATGAAGGAACCAGTGAAAATGCTACCTCATCTAGCATGAGGGACAAGGAAGAGATAAAAGGAATGATCCAAGGGGAGCATATGAGCATAGAGGAATATGGTAATAATGTCGGGCCCAACAAGGAGGGAGTCGAGACTCCGGGCATAGGGTCTATTTTGGGGAAAAGGACGGGACCTGAACCTTAGGGCTCCCTGGCCACTGATGACGGTCTAGGGTAGGGGGTTGGGGCTTCTAAAGAGGCTCAGTAAGAACTAATGGTTGTTTTGGGACATAAAAGAATACAATTTCTAAAAAAACTTTGTTGAACTTGTTAAGCTCAAAATTAATTTAAAGATACGAAAATATACAAAACTTTGAGACAAGTTAAGTTTCTAGAAAGATGGGACGATAGAGGTCGAATCAGTGTGATTCCTTTGCTTCGTTGATGATATGACAACACTTTGGGAAAGAAGATTATGCAAGGATGCCAGATAATCAAGGGCTTGTTGTCGAGGCAAATGTTTGTTG
Source organism: Iris macrosiphon (assembly GCA_036927795.1). Taxonomy (NCBI): domain Eukaryota; kingdom Viridiplantae; phylum Streptophyta; class Magnoliopsida; order Asparagales; family Iridaceae; genus Iris; species Iris macrosiphon. The sequence continues at coordinate 29,601,575 of JAYESA010000004.1, read as the reverse complement.
TCTTATGGGTCGTCCTGAATACTTGCAAAGTGCTAGCTATTTATAGAAAAGTGACTGCTGATAGTTGTTCTTAACTTTCCATAGCAACTAGCTACTTAGGCGGGAAGAAGCTGTCGACTGGGCGACATCCGAAGGAGATGGTGTCCTGTTTGGAGGCTTTGTTTCCCACGTACGAGTTGTGGTCGGTCATGATCGTGGCTAGCGTCATATACACCAAGCAGAGTATATTTTCTAAAAATACGGTGAGGGTGTCACGTGGCTTCTACGATTGTGATTGCGCATACCATGACACGATCATGGAAGAAGTAGTGGGTTGACGGTTGTATGCGACTATCCACGTAAACAACAAAGTCAGAGCTCTTGGTAGATACGCGACAATTGTGGGTTAGTGGTTATGCATGTTCTCCCACATCAACAACGGGTCAGAGGTCGTGTAGCAGAATTGCTCTTCATTATTCCACTAGACTGTTGGAATCATAGCCTTTTCGTTGGTAGACAACCAACATAAAATCTCCTTCTTCGTTAAGGAGGGACGACTCTTCATTATTCGAGATCTAATTTGATTTGACTCATATTTTAGAGGTTATCAATAAGTTCATATCATGCCTCTTCGTCTTCTGCGGAGTGATGGTCATTAAATGCACTTTCATAACTACTAGGTCAAAATATTGACGATGTCTTGAATTACCCTTTCTATTGGAGGCCCTTAGGAACAAGCATGGTTTGGGATGTCCACTAGATCACTGCGTTTGTTGTAGTATTTAGAATTCCCCCCCCAGGGGTATTGTCTACTGCAGCATTTGGAATTTCCTTAGGGGTATTGTCTGCTGCAGTATTTTTTTATGCTACTACAAGACCCCTTCAAAGTTTTCTTTTTTACTTCAAAATACTTTGAATTATAGAAGCATATCCAGTGTGAGGATGATTTGTTTACTTACTCGTTTCCTTGATAGGCAAACCCAATTTGAAAAAATATACTCTTCTTGGATTTTGTGCATGGTTGTTGCGGTTTGTGTGGCCTTAGAGATAGAGCCATTAGTGCTATTGTGATAATTTGTTTGCTAGACTAGCGATTCGAACCACATTATTTTTTCCTCTACAAATAAAAAGGTAAGGTGTGATTAGATCTCTTACACCTTTATAATTCTTCAAGAGAGTCGAACCATTCCAAGTATTTTTTTTCCTCCACCAGACTTTTCCCTAATGGCTCCCAAAGGTACTTCTAGAAAGGGGACCAAAAGGTTGGACAAGGCGCTTGCCTCTTCGTCGACTACTACAGAACCTACCGTGGTTAATCCTCTTAACGTCCTTCATGTACATCCTTCTTTACATGGTGAGTAATCAAAAACATCTTGTGAACTTAGTCATCCTCACCTTACCAGGATGACTCCATTTCGAGTTATTATGGAAAAATAATTATGGGGATCTCATCTTGGAATGGGAAGAGGTCCCACATTGTGTTCCAATTTGCACATGTAGATGTTTTCACTACCATATTTCTAAAATAGGGATATTTTTGTCATTTTATAATATTTATATATATTGTGTTATATTATATATAATATATATAATGTATATATGGTAACTAATAATATTATTGGTTAGTGGACTAGACTTGACATGACCATAGACTCAACACTTAGAATAGTCACATTGGACCCTAATTAGCTAACTATTCTCATTAATTAAGGATTTGATTTAACCTTCATTAGGAAGAGAAGATTCTCCACTAATTAATTTCATCAGGACAACCCAATTGGGGCATTGTGGACTTTTTGTGTCAACCCAACTCGAGGGTTAATTGGCCGGCTCTAATATAGGGGGGGGGAGATTCTCTCTCCTCTAATTCTTCATCTAATTATTTCCTAATTAGTATTCTTCCCCAAATTGACTAATTCCTCCACCAAATTCAACAAAACCACTTCCAATCCCTTCCATAATCATCATCAATGAGCACTAGGAGCTTGGATTTCTAGGAGCATTGGAGGAGGAGTTTGGCTAGGAGCTCGTGTCAAAATTGTGTCATATTAAGTTTTTATTGAAAAATCATCTCTCATAGGAAAAATTCTTAAATTCCTCTTTAATTAGGTTCTAATTGTTGTATTTGACCATTGTTAACCCACCCATGCATTAGGGCTACCTATAGGAAGAAAAACTAGGTTCTTATAACCCCTATTGTGACTTCTACATTGAGTTTTGTGCTCAACTTAAGGAAAATTTGAAATTGGTGCACCAAGTGTTTGTCATTGAGTAAAATAGGTTTAACTAGACCTAATTTGATATTTTGGGGATAGATAAGTGTCCCCAATTGGAGTAGATAACTGTCCCCAATTGGACACGAATATGACGTATCGTGATACGTTGTGATACGTCATGATACAGGTTAAAAAATTGGGGGTTTTGTGCTTGTTGGGGTATTTTCCCTCTATTCCTCATTGTAGCTAATCATCATTAGTTATAAAAAGTTGTATTTGATATTTTTTATTATTATTTGAGTAATGGGAAATTTGGCATGTAGGTTGATAGTGTATCGTGACACTATAGAGAGTATTATTGCTTGTGCACACTAGATGTTTGTTAAGTGACTAATAGAGAGTGTACCTATTTAGAATGCTAGAGTTATATGTTATTGAATACATATACGCATATAAATTTATATATACTAGTGTACATATATTATCTAATGCGTGGGATTGTTTGTGCACATGCAAGTATTGTGAGAGAGTGTCGGGTTCTGTGTGTGCATACTGTGATGTATAGGAAAGGAATTTGGGGTTCAGTGGTTGGCAGTGAGCATGGGTGCATAGCTTTAGGCACTTCAGCATTGGTGAGTTTGATGTGCAGGCAATTGGGGATGTTATGCTTGGTATCGAGTGAGAAAATTGAAGAGGCTTGGAGCAGTGCAAGTCCCTAAACTGAAAGGAAATGGTTGCTACATACTGTGTGGTTCTTGCTGCGATTCAGTGAAGAAGTGTGCAACAACAACTCAAGAAGAGCTCAGGTATGTGCATACTGGAATGTGTGCACAGCAGGGGTTTATAGCAGTTGATATTGCTGTGTATATTAGTGTGGAGGGCATTACAGACTTGGGGAAAATGTGCATGTGTTCAGGAAGCTCAAGACAGTAGTGTTTGTGCTCGAGTAGGCTATCTTGCAACAACAAGGTTAGAGGAGTGTTAGGTTGTATAGGTGTTGGAGTTAAGAGCTTGGAGTTGGGGTGTTAACTACATCAAGCTTAAAACCACAGTAGAGTGGCAGTTGGTCTTTTTGGAGTTGGGATCCATATGAATTAGGAGTCATAGCAATGAGCTATGTTGCTATAAATTTATCGGGTTCTAGTTAGGGGTCGGGTAACAGAGCATCAGATGGATGGGGACTTGGGTTAGATACTGTATGAGGTGTAGTGCATCAATGAGCTTGAGTGTTGGTGTGTATTAATGGTGTACTTGTACATCTATAGGTAAATGTGTATACATTTGTGGGTGTAAGTGTTGGTTGTTTGCTGAGTCCATTTGGTTAGAGGTTTGGGATGAGAAATACACAGGTCATATTGTAGTAGGTGTAGGGTATCAGTTAGGGAAAACTGGAGGCAGTAGGCATTTCAGGTCTGTAGGACTGCAGGCAGCAAGTCTGGGGCAATATTGCATATTGAATGATGGAGGCTTGGTTGTGCTTATGTGATACTACTGTGTGTAAGGTAGAATATGGGTAGCAATTAATAATGCAGGGAAAAAATAGCTAGGTATTGGAAATTGAAGTGCACTACATGTGAATAGTTGGATCTGTAGGTAGTAGTGAGATATTCCATGTATCAGTGAATGTCTCCATGTTGACTGTAGGCTTAATTATCAGCAGTAGGTCGCTCAGGTAGTTTATCAAGGTCATGTGTGTGAGAATTTTAGGTATTGAGGAGTTAAAGTAGAGACTTAGTGTAACGACCCATTTCGCTCAAGCGGACATCCGATTCAAACGGCGAAAGTGCAACGACCCAATCCGCTCTGCTCAGCGAGAAGACTAGTTTGAGGCAAAGAATTTCCAGATTTGGCCCTTTACGAGTTCGGACTTAGACTTTCAAAGGCTCGCTCGAAATATCGCTCGACCGAGACGAATCATCGCTAAGGTGGGTGGCTACGATAAACTTGTCATTGCTTAGCCAGCACACTTAAAATATGAATGATACATGCTAGTCGCTAGGTGATTCACCCCCTCCATGATAATAAGGAATACAATGCACCTAGCTAAGAGAATAATCCAAACTTGTATTGCTTATGTTTGAACATGAAAATAAAACTTTACTTATATATGGACCCTCGCATGCTACCGTTGCCTTGTGCAAGTAGACCCCGTTATGCCTCAAGTAGAACGATATACACTCTTCGTAGTGCACTGTTCACTTGTTTATACTGCATGTTCCATAGATAATGTCACTCGGTATGTCTCTTTATGGTTTCACTCCTCGCTTACCCTTAGACCCGTGCCAAAATTAAATGCTTATGTTCATATGAATGTAGTGCTTGCATATTGTATGTTAACTTGTACTCGTTGCCTCATTTCAATGCTTGTCACATATTATATGACACAATCAAGTAAAACACTATCTTGCCTTGCATTCATCTAAGTTTTCCGAAAGACTATCAAATATTCATTTCGTGCAAGTATGAATCTGAAAGTATTCGGGACTGTTAGATCGCCGAGGCATTATTCCCAAACCAAGGGATTTTCACCAAGTCAATAATCCAAGAATCATAGCTCGTAGAGCAATACTCGTCCCATACTGAGATAAAATGGCTAAGGAATAGATATACAAATGTGAACAATCATGCCTCAAACTTGTACCTGATATATCCTGCCTTGAACTTGATCATGTACCTGACCAGAGGCCCAAAGATTTGAGACTTGCATGGTCACGGACAACTTGGTGCACAAGGAAGATCTTGGCATCTCGTTCCGCGGACGGTCTCTGGGGCACCAGGGCCAATTCGATCGGTCAGAATGCCTGAACTATAGTCGCTTAGCGTCGGGCAGGATGTGTGCAATGTCCCCTGTTCCTGCTTGCACACCATTCCGCCCTGAGACTACACCGTCCTCTATGGCGTCGTGCCAGTGACCTCATGTTCATATAGATAAGTCATCCTCGCTTAGCGGTAATCTGCGTATGAGTCATTGCATCGCATCGAGTAAATCGGAAACACCTAAACGACCTTGAATATAACACACTTGTATATATGGAATACTTGAATATCTTCGGCAACACACTTGAGTAATCCTTATAAATTGTGCACCCGAAACAGAACCTCGCTCGCGATACTAGTGTTTACATATGTTATTGCCCTGGATTTCAATATATATATATGCTCGTACTTGATTTAACTTGGTTTGCCTTGGCCAGGGAAGGTTGAATGGTAAGTTGGTAAGTCTCGCCGTGTTCTTTTATATTACACGGCGTACTGCCACATGCATTATTGCCATGAAACGGATCCTAAGGCAAAAATAGAAAGATAACTAATAGATTGTGCACTGAACCTATATAACATATTTGGATTTGTCGAGCGGACGAGAAGCCTCCCCACCAGTGCATTCATCTACTGATAACCCACCAGATTGCTTGCAGGGTGCGGGAGAACCTCGTTCACGGATGCCTCATTCGTGCGTGCTAAGGCGTGGAGTTAACGCTGGAGCCTTGGAGCGTTGCGTCTGGAACTGAAGCACATATATAGGACATAATATTGGAACATCGCCTATGTATCATTCCACAAATGTTGCCACTTTGCATTCTTTTACTGTTTCAGAGAGAGAGGCTTGGGCAAATTGTAATCTCGGTCCAGTGCCGCCTATAAAACTTGTTCATATCAATGAAGAGCTTGTTTTATTTCTATACTTATGTTATTTAATGCTTCCGCTATCAACGACTCTGTGAACTTGTTACCAATCGTCTGTGCGTTTATTATTCCGCTGCACTCGGACGATCTGTGCGACTCTATGGCTTAGACCTCTTAATGCATGTTCGGATAATGGCCTTGCACGGGCGTGACTTAAGCTTGTGCGGCATCACGCCCAGATGGGTCAAGCGATCGTCCCGCGGGAGCGCTGACGCGGTGATATATGCCCAGCGAGGACGGCCGATTGCCTGTGGGAGATCGGGGCATGACATAATGGTATCAGAGCATGGATATACGCCTTTAGACATCGTTTCAATTTTCTCAGTTTTGGAACCTCATTCGTGGGTTATGTAAGAAACGCTCTCTCTCAATGTCCCATTAGGATGCTCCCAATAATGAGTCTAAATACTTTTAAAAAGTGCTTATGAATAATATGATTGCTTGTATGAAATTATGATTCGAAGACCCTTGTGCCGACCTATGCTAAACTTGGTTGGAATAGACTCGTGCTAGAATTTGCAAGTTATGTGCGAACCTGAATACCTATACGTGATTATCCAACTGGTTAGTGTGCGAAATAGAATGCCATTCAAACGGTTAGCTATGCACACAGCCTTTCGGCTAAGTTGTATTGAGTATTGTTCACCAAGACCCTTTTGGTGCAAGCAAGTTTGCTAATGATATTGGAATATCATTCAGGGAAAGATAAGCCAGACTTAGAATGGAAACCGATAGAAACATTATCGGATTTATCTCTATGGCGAACATAGAGAATCGTGCTTGGATTTTGGGAACTAGCTCGAACAGTATTTCGTGTCGGAAGATACAAATCAGATATGGTTTATTCGGATGACTATCAATAGAAATATATATAAGAGACTAAGATTTATCAGGCGATACCTAAGTATCATGCAGGAATTCTTAGGAACGACTCAGTGAATATGCTAGCGATTGATGCGAACATCGATTAAGGACTTAATTGGGTGACTCGATTCCGAGTGGTGTATGGATCATTTAGAAATATCCAAACAGATTCATAGGTCTCGTGCGATAATTGGATTGAAACAAATAGATTGAACTTGAATACAATATCGTTAGAATAGAAGTTAGCCCGAGAATAAATATTGTGGTTCGATGAAATAGATAAGCGATAATGGATTTGACTTGGAGTTTGGAAGAACAATCTTGAATCTAGTTCGAAAAGATAATCATCGAAATCAGTCCCAACGAGAATGATTATCCTACGGGAGCGTCTGCGTGGTAATTTCACGTACGATGGGGATGATCGAACTCACGAGAACATGTTTGGTGATTATTCCAAACGAACTTGATGAATAGAACGTATCAAAAGTGGATAGACTTGGCCTTGAATATTTGAAACTTAGTTGTTTGAGGATTACCAGAAGTAGACTATGGATTTACTGAACGGTAACATTAAAGTTGGATGATTTTGCTAGACAAATTATAATCACTGCATAAACGAACATGACTTGATAGATTTTATATATAACTTGAATAGAGCAAAGTAAAATAATGAGGTATCTCGATCATTTCGAAGATAATCATAATGTTCGACGTTCTTGTCTTATACGAGTGTAACTCTTTACTTGTACATGCGTCACGTCTGGATTAGGACGATTATCCAGTGGGAGCGTTGGCGTGGTGATCTCACGTCCAACGAGGATGATCGAACTTGCGGGAGACCGGAGCGTGACAACTAATGGATCGTCTTGACTTTTAGTTCGACACGATAAGACGAATTTGGAAATACAAGTGAATCGGAAGTGTTTCGATGATAAGTTAGCCTAGAACTTGGAGTAAATCATGCTTGATGGTTTCGTGAACGGATACATGAATCATGTTAGACGACTTGGAGTTATAAAAAAAGGTTTAGAACTGAATCTTGGCTTAGTGGTCTAGACTTGAAATGGATATATTGATTCTATCAAACATTCTTAAGCAGATAGACTATGTGAATCGTTAGGCTTGTCCTACAGCTTGGATATATCATAGATTTTACCGAACAGACTCGAACCCTATATAAACGAACTTGTTACGAGAGTAGGATGATCTATGCTCAATGTTTAAAAATATAAGTAAAATGAGCTTGGGTAGAATATCCCGTGCAAACGAACAATGGTTTGACCTTAGGAAATTGAGGCGAGCATCGTGCGACAAATTTGCACGATGAATCGTGTGCTTGAACTTGTACCTATGACCTTGGGAGCGGACCTAGTAATTAGGCAGACGACCCTGTGCCGAGTGAAAGAACTTGTGTAACCGACTTTAGAATATTGCTTGAACAAAGCCATAGACTGGGGCAGCAAGACTTAGAATTAGACTGGAAACGGTAACGTGTGCTAGGTTTGACCCAAACCGATGGACGCTAGTCGGTAGATCAAATAGATCGTGCTTAACGGTAGTGCAAAACTTGAATTGAGTTGGAATAGAAATGACTTGGATTTTATCGACCCTGTTGGAAGTATCATTACGATTAATAAAAACAAAAAACCTTAAGATTTTTGCAAGTAGCTTGTCCGATTTTACTATCTCTAAGTTTGGTTGAATGCATATGTTTGAGGGACGCCTTGAACGTGTGCACGATCCAAGACTCAATGATATGTGAAACTCGAGTACTAAGACTTCGCTATCGCTAAGTTGGTGACAAGCATATTGTAGAAGCATGAAATGCGTTGGGGAATTATACGCTTATTATACAGAGCGTCAGAGCAGCCCACGTAAAATAGAGCTTTAGAGCTGTTTGGCGTAAAGAAGAGCGTCAGAGCTGCCCGCATAAAGCAGCGCTTCAAGGCTGTTTTGGCATAAAAAGGTTGCTTTACCTTCCAGTGTAAAGTTTAAAATACGTTTGTCTTTAATGAAGCGTAAAGTTGTACAAGGAACTCTTCGTATTCCTCGGATGAATTTGTCAGACAAAACAGTGAATCTGACTCCTGACAAAAGTATTGCACGATGATCGAGAGGACGACTGTGATGATGATTTTGCACAGAGACCCAGATTGTCGTTTAGCGACATATTCTTGATATAAGTCGTTTTTACGCATTCAAAGAATATGCTGCCGATTCTACATGGGCAGAACTGAGTTTTACGCTCAAGATAAGACGAAATCAGACGCCATGTCAAAAGCTGCTTCTCTTACAGAGCTCGTGGCAAATCTCGGTATTTAATGCACGAGATTGAGGCATATCTCTGCATTTAATGCACGAGATATGGTTCTATTCTTTAAATTTTGTCATGACTGGGAGAGCTAAAACTGTGACTAATACGCTCACATCACCATCCTTGCATTTTATGCCAACCAGGCTATTTTCAACTATAGGAGTACACCGTATGCTATCTCCTCGAAATACGCCAACTCGGCTACATTTGCAAAGGTACGTGATAAGGCTATTTAGCCCAGAATACGTTCAAGACCTCAGTCGTGATGGATAATTGGCTGGGAGAGCTAAAATTATGACTAATACGCTCACATCACCATCCTTGTATTTTTATGCCAACCAGGCTATTTTTAACTATAGGAGTACGCCGTATGCTATCTCCTCGAAATACGCCAACTCAGGCTATATTTGCAAAGGTACGTGATAAGGCTATTTGGCCCAGAATACGCTCAAGACCTCAGTCAGGAAGGATAATTGGCTATTTTTACGCTGGTTATTTATTATTCATGCAGCATCAAGTTTTACGCGAAATTTGGCTTTTACGCTAACAAGACAGCTATTTGGATTTTATGCCAACAAGACAGCTATTTGTATTTTACGCCAACAAGACAGCTATTTGGCTTTTATGCCAACAAGACAGTTATTTGGCTTTTATGCCAACCATCTTTACGCGAGGGGCAGTTACCTACGCGGCTTGCATGCCATGATCTTCGAGAAGCAGTTATACACGTTACCTTATAATGGGACACGTGTCATACACAGATTTAGAAGGTCATTCGAACGTGGGTAGCAATTATTATAACCGCCGCGTAAAAGGTGCAACTTTCTTCACAGTTTGGCTTCTACGCCAACTGGACAGTTATTATGACTGATCTCTATAAATAGAGACCCCTGGTCACAGAATCAAAGGAGGGGAGATCAAGAGACAAGGGAGAGCATAATCAGAGATCAGAGAGAGAGAGAGAGCACAGACAGAGAGTGTTGATTGACAACTTTGGCAACGAGAGTTCAATCCCACTTGCAATCTTTGAAGCTTCTTCTTCTTTTACAGTACTTCTTCATCATCGTGTGGTCCAAGGAATAAAGTGATCGACCGCAGATCAGACTCCTATAGCAATTTTTTCCCAGAATTATTTTTATTGTACTTAACATCCTCGTATAGGATTAATTATACTCTTTTTCTTATTTGTAAATAAAGAAAGGGTTTCGTATAAACCTAGTTTTATTTTTTTTTGTTTATCATCAAACACAAGATGGTGACTCTGCTGGAGACCACTTTCTCATCTAACGAAAAAGCAATTATTCAACACGATGTTGTATCCGTCGGATCGACGAAGAAGACTTTGGTCGTCCAATTCGACCAACCTGCTTATGAAGACATGCTTCGTGCAGGGGGTAGCTCTCGTTCCCCCTCCGTCCAGAACAACAAGAAGCTGCGTAAAGTGTGGACGCCTAAGATGTCCTCTACCCTTCCTGCAAACTCTCTCTCTCTGATCAACAAGGTTGTGACAACACAGCCAACACGCCCTGTGCGTAAAAATTTATCTCCCGTCTGTGACGTGGTAGACAACACTTCTTGAAATGCCTCAGTGCCAATCCAGAAGTTTCAAACATGCCCTATGTGTAAAACTTTGTCTCCCGTCTGTGACGTGGTAGACAAAACTTCTGGCAATGTCTTAGTGCCAATCCAGAAGTTTCAAACACGTCCTGTGCGTAAAAATTTGTCTCCCGTCTGTGACGTGGTAGACAACACTTCTGGCAATGCCTCAGTGCCAATCCAGAAGTTTCAAACACGCCTTATACGTAAAATTACATCTCCCGTCTATGATGAGGCAGATGTACCATTTGACTACATCAAGGGAAAACAAGTGGCGAATCTTCCAACCTCTAGGCTTTTACGCCCACAAGAGAAGAAAGTTCCCACTCTTTAGATTACGCGGACTTTCCCTGATTTATGTGAACCTGTGCAAAAATCCAAATTATGCCAGGACAGATCTGCCTGCGTAAAGAATACTCGTTTCATGGGAAGGTACGCTCCTCAGACAGATGATGGATCATATGCTACTCATATGGGTGAACTGTTGTATTCCTATGGCATAGAAATGGTTATGATTCCTAATCTACACATTCTCACTGATATAAAAAGGCAGAATAAGCCTTCTTCTTCTTCTGTTAATTCCCCTGATTTGCGTGATTTTTTGTTCCAGAAACGCAAAGACAGGGTTCAAAATCAAGATTTAGTGCCCCTAACTACCAATCGTGGGGAGATCATGTGGGAAGTAGCGTCAACATCTAATATCGTCATGACATATGGGCCACATGAAGAATTTGTATTTATTTTTCCACCGACTCGCAACGATCAACGTCAAATAACCTTCGGTCGAATGCTGAATAGACCGATTGTACAAGAAGAATCTCATGAGTCTGATATTGGGAAAATACAAATCCACAGATATAGCCCACAGGCTCTAAAGATTATGCAAAATATGTGTTATGATTTGAAGTAGAAGCAAGGCCTCAATTATGGAAAATGCAGATGAATACCGTTGCATGGTAATCCTTACTGTCAACAAACTCGTTGTGGGTTAGGGTATACCGCATCTCTTGCAAACTCCAAACCTCCAGAGTCTGATCCTGTAATACCAGAGGCAAGTCCTCCTAAATCAACTTCTGTGGACAAAGATATACAAAAAGAAGAAGAAGAACCAGACAACGGCATGTCTGGGGGTAGTCTTCCTCGACAAAATAGAGCAGCATCCAAAGCTGGGGGTAGAATTCCCTCTGAGTCCGAAGATGATGCAACTATGACCATCTTTCCTGGAGACCGTACGACTCAGGTATCAGAAGCCTGAAAACCAAAAGCGACTTTCTCCTTCAATGATGATGACATCATTGAAATCTTCAATATATTAATGAAGGAAAATAAGCTTCGGCTACCCAACATCAGATAACCTGAAAAGGCTGGCAAGGTCGATGACCCAGAATATTGTCTCTTTTATCGGTACATTCATCACCCCACAGAGGCATGCTATGTACTAAAAAGGAGAATCCAGGAGTTGATCGACGCCAAAGTCATCACTTTGTATTTATAAATGAGGAGACGGTCACGGCAAATTAATCTCACTCCCACGTGGCAATTTGCTCCCTCAAGAAGTACCGGATGATGAGTCCATAAAAGTCTCCCCAGCTGAACAACCTTCAGGTCTATCCTCACTCAGCAAATCACTCCTCAGTGAGTTTTTCAGACATGGGTTCACGTCCATATTACTTCTGAACCACTGTCCAAATTTGTTTTTCCCAGCTGAGTTTTCCATGTCCAAGTGACCTCTGAGCAAACCTCCCAGGTTGTTGCTATTGAGCAGTTCACGTCCATATTACCTCTGAACTATGTCTCTCCACTGTCCCCAGCAGGGTAAAATTATCACCACCTCTGTCCTGTTTTTCTTTACCCCCACAGAGTAATATCTTACCACGTCCACATTACCTCTGAGTAAGATATTTCCAGAACTTTTCCATGTCCACATTACCTATGAGTAAAGTTCTGCTCTTCGACTTTTTACTATCACGTTCGCCTAACCCCTGGTAGTGCTAGTTATTTCAGCTTATTATCTGTACTTAAGATACGCCATGGGTAATAAGTTCACAACCCGGATGTACAAATCTCTGGATCCTCATCCCCAGCAAGAGCCAAATTCTTGAAGCCATCATCTGTATCCAAGAGTCCCGGATACGCAATGGATGATGGATCCTCAAAATCTTCCCGTCGGAGCAATCCTTAGGTCTACTTGCACACTCCCGCAGTGACTATTCAGACCAATCTCGTTAGACGCTAGTCATGCTCATATTTGCCTCTTAGCTATCGTCCCATCAATCTCCCCAGCGGAGCGATCTTCTGGTCTATCTTCATGTTCGGATAGACCACACTCAACGAATCACTCATCAATGAGTTTTTCGGACATGGGTTCACGTCCATATTACCTCTGAACTACTGTCAGATTATTTCTCTCAGGCTGAGTTTGTCATGTCCATATTACCTCTGAGCAAACCTTCATGGTTCGGCTATCGATTATCATATCCATATTACCTCTGATATCGGTTGTCATCCCAACTTAGCACCCGTACTTGACTCTAAGTACGCCAGTGGTGTTAGGTCCACAAAAACTGCCACGTCCATATTACCTCTGACTGGGCTTGTCTTAAACTTATTACTTGCACTCTCGTGCACAAGAAGTAATAGGTCCAAAAAAAAATCCCCGGTGGGATATCCGCAATGGAAACGAGTCCATATTACCTCAAAAATATGTCTCTCCACTATTCCCACAGAGTCATATGTTATAGCGTTCATATTACCTCTGTCAGGACTTGTCTCAAACCTATTACTTGTACTAATGTGCGCAAAAAAGTGATGGGTCCACAAAAAAATCCCCCAGCAGGATGTCTTTACTACCCACAAAATATATCACGTCCATATTACCTCTGATAGGGCTTATTTCGAACTTATTATTTGCACTCAACATGCACAACAAATAATAGGTCCACCAAAAATCCTTCAGTGGGATGTCCTCAACGAACACAGTATTATACTACGTCCATATTACCTCTGTATAATATCCGAAGTTCACACAAACAACCGTAAAGAAATTGAGGGCCCTTATGTGATTGAAACAACATTCTCAAATGGCGCTTACAGATTAGCCAAGACTAATGGAGATTTGATAATGGCTCCTATCAATAGCAAATTCTTGAAGAAGTACTATGCTTGATCTCCTTTGCTTAATGGAGTATGATGAAGATCTCATTCTGGCGATACTATGTACAAAGGTTAGCTGAATCATATTCTATCAGGTTAATATGACCTCTGAATAGATATGCTTAACTAATTTGTAAACCTATCATGTTTATATTACCTCTGACAGTGTTTTGTATACAAATTTAGTTGCATTATATTCTATCAGTTTCATATTGCCTCTGAATAGATTTACATTCAGCTAAAACCTTACCAAAAGTATATCATGTTCATATTACCTCTGATATCACTTTCATCTTAGCATATCATTTATATTTTAAAGTGATGGGTCCACAAAGTCAGAAAATGTATCTTTATTATCTCTGAGAAAATAAGGAGCAAAAAAAAAGTACATCATTGGGGAGGAGCAGTTAAATCGCAGATTTGTTGCGCCAAAGTAGCCGTCCTCTCATTCCTGGAGTTCAAAATATTAGTGCGAGCCAGCTCCAGCCTTGCCTCGTCATTGCTCAAGAGAGATAGTTCGGACAGAGAATCAACAAAACTTGCATGGAAGACACCCGCATATGTCAAGTTCTATTGAGCTGTCTTCACTTGGCCCTCCAGCATATCACGAACTAGCGATGCTTTGATAAGCCTCTCCCTTGCTTGAGCGAGTTTAGCTTCCAATTCTCGAACCCTCGCTTCATATCCCTCACATTCGGCCCGACACTGAGTTAGATGAGGAATAATCTCCACCAATACTGCTTGCTCTTTCTCCATCTCTTGTTGATGTCCCTGGATGGATTTGTTTAAAGTTTCAGTCTTCTGAGCAAAATCAGCAGTTAGGGAGTCCTACTCAGCCTGAACCAAGTCATTGATGCTTCCTCAGGATAGTTGCAAATATTCGTTAATGGGTTGTTCTAAACCATTAACTATTTGCTCTAGCGCATTAGCTCTTTCAGCGCCACTGAAATTTCTAACATGCGCTATAGTGAGATTGGAGAACATCTTAAGAGCATCAAAGCCTAGATCCTTCTCCAGCACCATGGATATCAATTCTTTCAAAGTAAGGTAGAATATGCTAATATATTGTTCAACTAACATGGCAAAGCTGGAATGGACGCTGGGAGTGGCCGCAATATCGGTGAATCTCCTTTCAGGAACGTCGGCAAAGGATGTTGCCATAGTCGTCGCTTCAACAGATGGCGCGACAAAAGAAGAGACACCAACAACGGTCGAAGTTGCTAGCATGCTCAACGAAGGAGGCACAGTCGAGATGGTTGGTTCATCTACCTCCGATATGATTTGAACTGCTGCTAGGCAGGATTACGTCTGAAAATGTTGCAAGATCAACAGTTTCAAAGTAGGCTTCTTCGACGGTGGTCACCGTCGTTTCATCAGTTGGATCCGCAACAAAATCGGATGTTGTCTCAGCTCCTCCCTCCCCCGAGATGTCTTCGCCTGAAAATAAGATAAGAGAAGGTTAATATTAATTTGATGTTAAATTTTCCTGAAAAAAGTGTGAAGACAACATTTACCATGGCCGACGGTATGTATAGTGCGTCTGCAGCCTGTATAGCTAAATTATTTCTTAATGATGCTAAACAAGCTGTCATACCTGGAGAAGAGGGTACACCAACTGACACCAGAGAGTAGTCATCCCAATCATCACCCAGATCTACTCGAGGTTCATCGGGTGGAATCTCGCTTGAAATACTTACATACGAAGGAGGGGCTAGTCCCATTATTTGTCTTGGTAAAGGTATACTGATTCTTATTAACCTCGACCTCGAAGGCGATCTAGAAGCACTACCAGTAACGGTGGTAGCAGTAGCAATCGCAGGCAAAGAATCTCCAGCACTGTCAACTGGGACAGTGGAGGCTCCTTCTTTAAAAGGCGAAGGACCCCTAATCAAAGAATCATCCCCAACAGGAGAAACAACAGGCTCACTCCTGGAAGAGGCCCCCTTGGTGGAAGTCCTTTTAGGACCTCTGGTAATCTGCTTCTTCTTACGGGGAGAAGGCTCTTTCAAAGTGGAAGCCTTTCGTTTACTAGAGATTATGAGAGGCTCTGCTGGCGGAGCTATTACGCCTCTCGGTAAAATCTACAAATAATCATCTGCACCGGTGGTTTCATCACCTTTATCAGAGGAAACAGAGGGTATCTCCTCTCTTATGGTGGACTTATGGGAGGACATTCTGAAACTTCCATGTACATCAAAATCACGATGGAAGGTATTGATGGACGCATAAAACTGCGCATATGAATAAAGAATGCGTAACTCCATGGAGAGAGAAGTCGCGGGCACAGCAAAGGTTGCTCCAGTACAACCCATTATGAAGTACCGCCATCCTCTAGCTCCATCAATAAGTCCACCTTTGAACTTGAAGCTAGTGATGGGATTTTCCACTTGCAACTGATCATACCCAAATTGCCTGGCAAAACGGCTAGGCAGATAAGGCTCCAAGTAGCAGTGGTCCTCACTTTTGTACAGCAGATGGGAAGGTCTAATGCTGACCAACCATTAAAAGGCTTCAGGAGAAAGAATAGTCTTCCCCTGACCCGCATCCTGAATTTTAGTCCCCTGTTGATTGATATGTACGGTGGGGACGATGCAGAAGAACTTCCAACTATGGGCAAAATTTAGTGCTAGCCGACAATCTATGACGCTAGTCACATTCCAAGAAGAACTCCTGTAATTCAACAGGAAATTATTGCCCGAACCACTGGCAGATCCGGGAGACATCACTCTGGTGTTGTGAAGGATTAACCATCCCATCAGATATAAGAATGGCAATTCCACTCTGGGATATCCTTCATGTTGTGCAGTATCGGCCAGCAGCCCATCAGTACTAGCCCCCAGGCCAGCTTGAATCCTGCATACCATGGCAGGGAGCAGGCCCAATCTTGCTCCAAATACCAAACGCACTACGGTCCATAAGGTGTTACGATGAACGCGATCCGCAGATGCGATGCCAGGCACCACCCATCGGCGTAGCCAGATAGAAAGGAAGCCAGCCAGTTGAGCTTCTCTTGACAGAGGCTTTCGCTAATGCCTCATATAACTGTAGGCTTTGGTTCCTGTAGGATAATCCCCTATCTCTTCATTGATAACACAATCTAGAGCCCCTACATCTTCAATAAGATCATCAATTGTGTTGGCATTAAGAATGCTCAAGGGGTTCAAGGGTTTATCTCTGTTATCTACAACATTGTCCTGCTTGGCATTTCTAGCCTGATGGAAGAAGAGATAGGATACCCATTTGTTAATATGAGCCAAATCAGAGGGCTCTTTGTAGAAGGTGGTGCATGCAAGATAGTGGTTCATCAGCTCTTAGTACACAGCCACTACCCGAGGGTTGGTATCCCCCAACTCCCTATTTGTGGGAACATACTCTTCATAAGGAGTGTCTTCCATTGGCAGCTTTGAGATGTCTGCCATCTCATGAAGGGCCAGGCCCAACTCACCTATCCGAGTGACGAAAGTCCCAGTTAGCGAGTTATATCGCTCCATCAAAGCTAAGAACAAGTTGGGGTTGATAGGCAGCCCAACACTAGTGGCACTCACAGCCCCAAACAAGCTAATACTTTTCAGCTCCATATGAAAGTGCTTCAGGGCCCATGCAGTCAAACTAGCCCATCGAAGATTATGGGGGCTAAGCCATCCACTGGTGTGAGGGTTAGCCCTGGGGTATACTCCTCCCTGCCCCATAAAGTCATTACAGAAAGTTGCTATTTGAAGCGGCTGGTTCAGTGAAGTGTCTTCACTCGGGACGCAGCCCGGCAGTAATCCTTTGAAGGGCATGACAGGGCCTGAGGGACTGCTTACAAAGGATCCTTGGTTCAATCATTTCTTATAAAAGATCTTTCCTGGCTGGCCATGAAGATCAGGAGTCAGAGTCCATGCCATCCTTCTGGGATGTGTGGCATGGAAGAATGCAGAGATAGGGTAATCTCTGGGCATCTTTGGCAGATACAGGATCGTTCCCTCAACAAAAAATACCCAATCTTCCTTCTTGGACTTTTTCTGGGATTGTTTATCAATAACATCCCCAAATAAGAAAGTTGGTTTTTTATACTCAGTACCGTCCATGTACGTCAAGGGTTCCCCACTAATCATACTCAGCAACATTCTTTCTCCTTGGACAGAGATCAGAGTTCCCCTTTCTTGAGGATACTCCTTTCCAGAGATAGGAAAAGTCACATGGGACAAGTCCTCCAAGTAGTTGGAATTCAGCATTCCAGCAGCAGAGCCCATCACTTCAGCCAGAGGGGGGATCTGTAGGTCCACTGCAAAAAGCAAGAAAAAAAGTCAGTTTTACGCTGGAATTTTCTTACAGCGTGTAAAACATAAGGTACTACACTCTTGCCATATACGCCAAAACTTGACAGTCTGAGTTTTTACGTCAGACTGCCAAAATTTGAGTTTTACACTGGAATTTACATCCAGTGCGTAAAACGCAAGGTTTGCAGTTTACGCTAAAATTTGACAGTCTGAGTTTTTACGCCAGACAGCAAAAACATGGAGTTTTACGCTGATACATTAAGAATGTGGGCGTATTTGTGCATAAACGTACAACGTGTCCGAAGGGTTTTATTCCTCTCGAAGTCTTTACCTGTGATGCCCGGTGCACAGCTAAACGGTGGAGCACTCCGTTCAGAACTAGGTTCGCTTGCCCTAGTAGGAGTAGCTCGTGCTTGAGCAGTGGAGCGAGATGATAAGACGGCTTTCTTTCCCTTAGCGACGGAGGTCTGTTTTAGTGCCATGGCGAATCTGAGAGTTTTCAGAAAGAGACGAAGAGTTCTCAGAAAGAGACGAAGGGTTTTGCAGAGAAAGATGAAGGGTTTTTCACTCTTATGACCTAGGCCTATTTATAGAGTTCAAGTGACTCTCCGAATCCTTAACCAAATCCTATTTTAATAGTCGGTTGTGATTTGGGACCACGTCAGCCTATCATTTGAAAAGGAAGATAGAGTCATGTTGCGTAACGGATACCTGATTTTACGCTCAGATTTTACGCGCAGAACAAGGATCTACGATTTTACGCTCAGAAGCTACAAAATTTGACAATTTCATGCTTCATTCAAAGTATTTAAAATTACGATGAATTTGAAAACTTTGAAGGGGGTCTTATAGAAGCATGAAATGCGGTAGGGAATTATATGCTTATTTTACAGAGCGTCAGAGCAGCCCGCGTAAAACAGAGCTTCAGTGCTATTTGGCGTAAAGAAGAGCGTCAGAGCTGCCCTCGTAAAGCAGCGCTTCAAGGCTGTTTTGGCGTAAAAAGGTTGCTTTACCTTCCAGCGTAAAGTTTAAAATACGTTTGTCTTTAATGCAGGGTAAAGTTGTACGAGAAACTCTTCGTGTTCCTCGGATGAATCTGTCAGACAAAACAGTGAACCTGACTGCTGACAAAAGTATTGTACGATGATCGAGAGGACGGCTGTGATGATAATTTTGCACAGAGACCCAGGTTGTCGTTTAGCGACATATTCTTGATACAAGTCGTTTTTACGTATTCAAAGAATACGCTGCCGATTCTATATAGGCAGAACTGAGTTTTACGATCAAGATAAGACGAAATCAGACGCCACGTCAAAAGCTGCTTCTCTTACAGAGCTCAAGGCAAATCACGGCATTTAATGCACGAGATTGAGGCATATCTCTGTATTTAATGCACGAAATTTGGTTCTATTCTTTAAAATTTGTCATGACTGGGAGAGCTAAAACTGTGACTAATACGCTCACATTACCATCCTTGTATTTTACGCCAACCAGGATATTTTCAACTATAGGAGTACGTCGTATGCTATCTCCTCAAAATACGCCAACTCGGCTACATTTGCAAAGGTACGGGATAAGTCTATTTAGCCCAGAATACGTTCAAGACCTCAGTCGTGATGGATAATTGGCTGGGAGAGCTAAAACTGTGACTAATACGCTCATATCACCATCCTTGTATTTTTATGCCAACCAGGCTATTTTCAACTATAGGAGTATGCCATAAGCTATCTCCTCGAAATACGCCAACTCAGGCTATATTTGCAAAGGTACTTGATAAGGCTATTTGGCCCAGAATACGCTCAAGACCTCAGTCAGGAAGGATAATTGGCTATTTTTACGCTGGTTATCTATTATTCATGCAGCATCAAGTTTTACGCAAAATTTGGCTTTTACACCAACAAGACAACTATTTGGCTTTTACGCCAACAAGATAGCTATTTGTCTTTTACGCCAACAAGACAGCTATTTGGCTTTTACGCCAACAAGACAGCTATTTGGCTTTTATGCCAACCATCTTTACGCGAGGGGCAGTTACCTACGTGGCTTGCATGCCATGATCTTCGAGAAGCAGTTATACGCGTTACCTTATAGTGGAACACGTGTCATACGCAGATTTAGAAGGTCATTCGAACGTAGGTAGCAGTTATTATAACCCCTTAAAAGGTGCAACTTTCTTCATAGTTTGGTTTCTATGCCAACTGGACAGTTATTGTGACTGATCTCTACAAATAGAGACCCCTGGTCACAGAATCAAAGGAGGGGAGATCAAGAGACCAGGAAGAGCATAATCAGAGATCATAGAGAGAGCACAGACAGAGAGTGTCGATTGACAACTTTGAAAACGAGAGTTCAATCCCACTTGCAATCTTTGAAGCTTCTTCTTCTTCTACAGCACTTCATCATCATCGTGTGGTCCAAGGGACAAAGTGATCGATCGCAGATTAGACTCCTATAGCAATTTTTCCCCAGAATCATTTTATTGTACTTAATATCCTCGTATAGGATTAATTGTACTCTTTTCTTGTTTGTAAACAAAGAAAGGGTTTCGTATAAACCTAGTTTCATTTTTTTTTATCATCAAACACATATGTTTGAAGGACGCTTTCAATAGGTGCACGATCCAGACTCACAATATGCTGATCTCGAATGCTAGTGCAAGTGAAAAAGTTAGACTCACCTGGAAAAGTATAACGACTTGTATAAGTTTACCTCAGCCTTAGATCGTCATTATAGTTGGATTGTAATGGACCTCGCGTTAAGCGATATATATTCTGCACTAAAACATAATTGAGACCGAGTCAGAACTTAGATTGAGTGATAGAGATATTAATTGAGACCGACCCAACATACACGCGACACGGTAATAAGTAACGAGTAGGAGATTGTGTTCGAACGGATCTAGTGGTACCGATTGCTATGCTTGGGATAGATTCGATAGTGCGATAAATCAGCTTGCGCTCAGGAAGTCTCAAGGACGAGACTTTTTCTGAGTGGTGTATAATGTCATGACCCGTTCTGCTCAAGCGGACAGCCGATTTAAACGGCAAAAGTGCAATGATCTAACCCGCTCTGCTCAGCAAGAAGACTCATTTGAGGCAAAGAATTTTTAGACTTGGTCATTCAGGAGTTCGAACTTAGACTTTCAAAGGCTCGCTCGGAGTATCGCTCAACTGAGGCGAATCATCGCTAAGGTGGGTGGCTATGATGAACTTGTCTTTCCTTAGCCAGCACACTTAAAATATGAATGATACATGCTAGTCGCTAGGTTAATCATCCCATACATGCTAATAAAGAACACAACGCACCTAGTTAAGGGAATAATCCTAACTTATATTGCTTGTGTTAGAACATAAAAATAAAACTTTGCTGATATATGGACCCTCGTATGCTACCTTTGCCTTATGCAAGTAGACCCTGCTATGCCTCAAGTAGAACGATATACAATCTTCGTAGTACAATGTTCACTTGTTTACACTACACGTTCCATAGATAATGTCGCCCGGTATGTCCCTTTACGGTTTTACTCCTTGCTTACCCTTAGACCTATGCCAAAAGTAAATGCTTATGTTCATATGAATGCAGCGCTTGCCTATTGTATATTAACTTGTACTCGTTGCCTCGTTTCAATGATTATCACATATTATATGAAACAATCAAGTAAAATACTATCTTTTCTTGCATTCATCTATTTTTTCCGGAAGACTATCAAATAGTCGTTCCGTGCAAGTATGTACCTGAAAGTATTCGGGACCGTTAGGTCGCCAAGGCATTATTCCCGAACTAAGGGATTTGCACCAAGTCAATAATCCAAGAATCACAGCTCGTGGAGTAATACTCGTCCGATACTGAGATAAAATGGCCAGGCAATCGATATACAATTATGAGCAATCATGCCTCAAACTTGTACCTGATATATCCTGCCTTGAACTTGATCATGTACCTGACCAGAGGCTCGAAGATTAGAGACTTGCATGATCACGAACCACTTGGTGCATAATGGAGATCTTCGAATCTCGTTCCGCGGACGGTCTCCCTGATTCAACCTGTCAGAACGCCTGAACTATAGTCGCCTGGCGTCGGGCGGGATGTGTGCAATGCCCCATGTTCCTGCTTGCACATTATTCTGTCCTGAGACTACACCGTCCTTTATGGCGTCGTGCCAGTGACCTCATGTTCATATAGATAAGTCATCCTCGCTTAGCGGCAATCCATGTGTGAGTTATTGTATCGCATCGAATAAATCAGAAACACTTGAACGACCTTGAATATAACACACTTGTACATATAGAACACTTGAACATCTTCGCAACACACTTGAGTAATCCTTATAAATCGTGCACCCAAAATAGAATCTCACTCATGATACTAGTGTTTGCATATGTTGTTGCCCTGGATTTTAATATATATATATATATGTCTGTGCTTGATTTAACTTGGTTTTCCTTGGACAGGGAAGGACGGATGGAAAGTTGGTAAGTTTCGACGTGTTCCTTTATATCGCACGGCTTACTGCCACACATGTTAGACTTTTCATTATTGCCATGAAACTGATCCTAAGGAAAGAATAGAAAGATAACTAATAGATGGTGCACGGAACCTATATAATGTGTTTAGATTTTTCGAGCGGGTGAGAAACATTTCCACCAGTGCATTCATGTACTGATAACCCACCAGATTGCTTGCAGGGTGCGGAAGAACCTCGTTCGGTATGGATGTCTCCTTCGTGTGTGCTAAGGCATGGAGTTAACTCTGGATCCTTGGAGTATTGCATCCGGAACTGAAGTACAAATATAGGACATAATGTTGGAACATTTCCTATGTATCATTCCATAAATTTAGCCACTTGGCACGCTTTTACTGTTTTAGAGAGAGAGAGGCTTGAACGACTTGTAATCTCGGCCTAGTGTCGCCTGTAACACTTGTTCATATCAATAAAGAGCTTATTTTATTTCTATACTTGTGTTATATATTGATTTCGCTATCAACGACTCTGTGAACTTGTTACCAATTACCTGTGCGTTTATTATTTCGCTGTACTCGGACTATCTGTACGACTCTGTGGCTTAGACCTCTAACCGCATGTTCGGATCATATCCTTGCATGGGCGCGGCTTACGCTCGTGTGGCATCACTCCCAAATGGGTCAAGCGATCATCCTGTGGGAGCACCGGCGCGGTGATATATGCCTAGCGGGGATGGTCGATTGCCTGCGGAAGATCGGGGCATGACACTTAGTACCATAGTTAAATGAACAAGTTAAGTCTAGGTGTTAGTGAGGTACTATAATATAGGAGTTATAGTTAAGATAAGGTAGTGATACCTAATTAATACGAAGAGAGTTAATTGATAAAGTAAGGATATTGTAATGACAAACTAGTATGAGGTATGATAAGATATAGCTAAGGTGAGTCTTAGGTAGATAGGGTATTACCTAGATACCAAATATATGAGTTATTTTTATACTAATAGCATATAGTATAATAAATAGTAACTAGTATTAGCTAAGTATTAACTAGTATAAGCTAGAATACCTTGATACGACCTAGAAAACCTATTGTAGCAAGATATTGACTTAGTTAACCTAGTATGGACTTAGACATATCCTGGAAATATCATCATTAGTTAGTTAATCATGCTTATCCTTTCAATTCACCAATTAACACCATTATTCTATATTTAGGTCCTTGTGACTCCTTCTTGGACATCGATCCTCACACATTGTTCAGAACCACAAGCGAGTACATTCTTTGACAGTTTTTATTATTTTTTATGATTACTATGATTCTAGTTGTAGTGTATACTTGATTTTGACACAGTGGATACACAGGCTAGTATCATAGATACCTGTCATGAGGAGTCATGACTGTATCCATCATACTAGCTGGGGATGAGAAAATATTAGCAAGTAATATGATCATACCCCACCTTACTTACATCATAGCTCACTCCACATATCACGTAGGGTGTATCATGACCATATTACATGCCTCATAGTCTATTATATATAATTAGCCTGACTTTTGCTCGCATCATAGCTAACCAGACGGTTAGCCTGACCTCACATGTATCATATCTAATCATATATAACAAGCCTGATCTAGTCCCAAGCCGATCACATAGCAATTAATATTTCAAGGCACTTGGCCAATATTTATATTCCTTTATTCCAGTTCATACATTATTAGTATTCACATCTATCTGTTTCCGCTGCTTACTTTTACCAGTGTACTCGTTGCTAATTATTCTTCTATGATATGATGATTGTCTCTAGTTTTACTTACATTCTAGTATTTTATTCCATCATGTATATTCCTTACTCACTACTTTATAGTTTTTATCAATATAAATGGAATTTATGTTTTTGTTTGTTCTTCGCTCCAATCCTGACTGGATAATATTTTTCAGAGGATGTCGAGGACTTTTCTCCCACATACTATGGACCCGGAATAGACGAGGGTTACATCCAGGAGCCTCAGGAGGATCCCATTCCATTAGAGGATATATTAGTAGTGACTTAGTGCCTAGCATTTATATTATATTGGGATGGTTCCACTATGAGAGATTCCGAGTTGTACTATTTGAGACTTATGTTGTATTTGAGTTAGCTAGACTCTTTGATTTATTGTTATTGTTTGAGATGTTTATTTCTATACTTGTGTTGGAACTTCTTTATATCATTTCATATATTTATCGTTCTATTCATCTTCCTATAAATATTATTATGATTGAGTATTGGTTGACATTATATTTATATTATATAATCATCTTATCCTCCTTATGGAGTTGCGATTATTGAGAGGTTATATATTATTGTGAGATGTATTATTTATATTATGACCTAGACAATGTTCTATTGTCGATGTTGTGGCGTAGGCTAGAAGTACCCACGACTCATGCCCAATTTTCGGGTATGGGTCATGACACATTTTTATGGTGGCTCATACAGGTCGAAGTCGCAACTAATATGATATCGTAGTAGTGCTCAGACTTAGAGTATTATTAAGAGCCTGATATAGGAAATAGGGTATAGGATGAGAGTATACTCAATCACAACTAAGAAAATCTTCAATCTATTAATTTTGTTGTCCTTATCATTCTAAATATTTGCTTTCTTTAAATTTTGCAGTCCTTCTTTGATGATATCATATCTTGTGCCTTATTTGAATTCTTGTTCGATCTGTCTTCAGGATGCCGCCGAAGATGTAACCACCTTATTTTAAAGATAAGGGTATTTTAGTAATTTGTTAAATTTAAATTTTATGTGTGTATATATATGATACGTGACTAATGGGTTATTTATTTAATTTAGACTAGTTAAGTTGAACCACTAGTTAGTCATGACTAGATTATGCCCATTAAACCTATTTAGACTCAATAATAGAATATTTCTTCCTAAGAATTATAAGATCATATTCATGAAAGAATAAGAGGGGCTTTTAAGTTAAATCAAACCATCATGACACAAATCCTAACCCTAAGGGGGGAGTCTATATAAGCCTCTTTATTCATAGTAGCCTCCATTAGTTCATTCCCAAAACTTGAGAGCAACCCCTAATTTCTCCACTCCAAAACTCATTCCTCTTATTTTTATTTTCCAAGGAGGCTAGGAGCTTTTCATTACTAGAGAAAGCTTGAAGAGGAGTCCAAGTGTTGATGATCGTATCCGCTTCGTCTTTCTCATATCCAAATTCAGAGTTCTTCAAGGAGGTCACTCAAAACCTAGGTAACTCTCTATTTTTACTTTATTTATGGTTAAAAATACTCATTGGACCTATATAAACCCTCTTATAGGTGGAATTGACTCTATTTAGATAGATCTAGGTGTTATGAGCTCTCATTTTGCTAGATCTAAGATTTCCTTCTTGTGGAATGTTGATTTGTGCCCAAATTAGGGAAAATCCGAATTTGGTGCACCAAGTGTTTGTA
Source organism: Iris macrosiphon (assembly GCA_036927795.1). NCBI lineage: Eukaryota > Viridiplantae > Streptophyta > Magnoliopsida > Asparagales > Iridaceae > Iris > Iris macrosiphon. The sequence continues at coordinate 29,575,582 of JAYESA010000004.1, read as the reverse complement.
AATATGTTTATTTGATATTAGAGGCCCTAGTTGATGTGTATATATAGTATTAGTGGGATATTGGGGGTTTTTGGCACTTGTTTGAGTGTGTATCATGAATATTACAATTTATGCATCACAAGTGTTTGAGGAATTGCTAACATGGATGAGTGTGTATAATTCTGTTAGTTTGTATAGGAGATGGGAATTAGTAACTGAGATGCATTCATCTATGATTATGAGACTGTGTGTGTACCCATTATCTATTTACCTATCTATCTAACTATTTACCTATCTACTTATCTATTTATATATATATGTATGGGGGAAACTGTGGTAGGTTACATTGTCTGGTGCCAAGCAGTGCACTTTACAGTGAGTGAGGAAAACAACAGCAAGTATAGTAGGTGAAATATACATAGCTGGGTATGAAAAGGAGTATTCTGGATCGACTGGTGCAGCATCCGTGTACCTGTGTGCTCAACCCCAGGTTGAATGAGAGTGAGCGTTGCCTAAGTTATAGCAGATGTTAAGTGTTACTCCAGTGATAGGAATGGCTGTAATAAGTTATTTGGGCGTTGAACTATAGTGTGTTAGTGTTGCTTGTGGTTGTGTTGAAGTGAGGGGATTTGGGTTAGTCCTTGTCGTGCTGTGAATACAATAATTAGAGCTAGTTCTTGTTATGACTGAGGTGTGGGTGAGTGTTTGTATCAGTGTTGCGTTTGGAGAGTGTGAAAAGTGAGCATTAGATTGGTGCATGGGGATTGGGTATTACAAGTTGGGATTTTGGAAATATTTGACTGTGAGGTTAGTGACTGTGAGAGTGTAGCTGTGTCTTGTGTATCTGTATTTATAGAGTGTATGTGTGTTACAGTGGGTTAGGAAGTAAGTGTGAGTTTTTGATACTCGACGGAAGGGTATTAGTGTTCCAGATTTTAGTGTATGTGTAGGAGTTGTATGAGGTGTTGAGGTTAAGTTCTAGAGTATCAGTAAGAGTAGGTATCATAAGCACTAGTTTAGAGTTTTTGTGCTGTGTTCATATCAATGTGTAATAGATAGTAAGGTTGTATCTCATGGGTGGTTGCTGATATTGCAGTGAACTAAGGAGGGAGTTTACCCTAGAAATCGCTACATAGTAGCGATAGTATTTGAGACTGTGCAGACTTGGCATGAATCTGGTTGCAAGCCAATTGCAGTGGTCGTTCAGTATGTAGAAGGAGAGCAGGGAAGGCCATATTAGATGTTGTTTTGGTGGCACAATTGGTGCACAACAGTGTCCAAATGAGAGTATTTATGTTTGGGTTGCTAGTTGTGCAGATATGAGGGGTATCAGTAAATAAAAATATATTATTGTGTATGTGTGTATGTTGGAGTTCGAGGTAGGATACATTAGAATATTAAGTAATGTGGAGGATATATGTATATAGAATCAAGTACCTAGAGTCTATATTAGCTAGTGTAATGCTAGAACAGACTAGAACACCTAGTGTCCCCAATATTGATTGTATTAGATAGATATTGACTAACATAGCTAATATACCTTGGCAAGACCTAAAAAACCTAGATTAACCTTAGTGGACCTAAAAATGGCCTACAAATCATATTTTAGTGCATTATTAGCTATTTATTACTTCTTTACACCAAGTGACATTGATATTTTCTATTTAGGTCAGTGTGACTCCAGTTTGGACATTGATCCTCATTCATTGCTCAGGACTACATGCGAGTACATTCTATGATAGTTTCTATTATTTGATAATTTCTATGATTCTTAATCTATAATATTGTTTTACCTGATTTCTCGACACTATGGATAAACAGATTATTATTATATGGAATCACTCTCTTGCGACACGTGCATCATACTTGTCTAGCCTCTACTTCAGGACTCATTACTGGCATCACATGAGGACTCAACTACTGGCATAACATACTTTATCTGGCTGGCCTCGTTCTTGATTTACATGTCAGAACTTGGATTTATTTATACTAGTCGGGCGGAGAAATATCTTATTAGACATGTAAACATTTTCAAAATCTGGAATCACCCCCTTCTGGTCTAATCAGGAATGATAGCAGTCGTACACCAAGTGTGCGATGAGCCGTATTACCCTATAACCGTTTACATATCGAAAGCGATATTTCAAAACACACTAGTTTAGTGCTTTCTTGCTGGCTTCACATGATACTTGTTGGATACACCATATCTATCTCAGATTAGTTTTTATTTATTTACAGTCTTTATTTACTATACTTTCTTGATTCACCATGCTTATATTTCTTGCTTCTTAAATTAACTGTGATTGTATTTTATTTTTTGATTCATTCATTTTCTTGCTCCTCATATATTACTTACTACAACTATTTTATAGTCTTTATCAATTAATTGGAACTGCTATTGGGTTGTACTTTGCTCCAATCCCGACTGGATAATATTTTTTAGATGATCTCTTAAAGGACTTGTGTCCCACATATTACGGACCACAGAAGATAGATGGTGCAAACATAGACCTAGTAACTCTGGAGTGATTGCCGAGAGGCCTAGCCGGAATCACTAGTTATCCTAGTTAGTTTTTATTAGCATTCTGGTACCTGATTTATTTTTGGCTTATATTTTGAGACTTGAATATTGATATTATTATTGGATGTTGTTAATGTTTAGACTTTGTATTTATGTTAGACTTCTTTGATATCATATCGTGCTTTAGATATGTTATTGAGTATTATGTTGCCTTAATTATATTGTCCTATATTTTGGAGTTGAGATATCATTGACATGTTTTACATATATTGTGTGAGAATGATAGTTAGTTAATCTAGACAATGTTCTACCGCCGATGCTGTGGTGTAGGCTGGACGTACCCACGTACTCGTGCCCCATTACCGGGTGAGGACCGTAACACATTTTTGTGGTGGCCTACGCAGGTCAGGCTTCGCAACTATTGGGATATAGTAGTAGTAGTACAACGACTTAGTTGTACTAATGCGAGCCTACGATAAGTATAGGATATAGGATACCAGGGCGAAAGAATGCTCAATCACAACTAGGAAAAAATTTCCAACTATTAATTTTTGCTATTCTTATTCATTCTGAATATTGCTTTCTTTGAATTATTAATGTCCTTCCTTGAAGATATCGTATCTTGTGTTTACTAATCTCTTGTTTCGATCTGTCTTTAGGATGCCTCCGAAGACCAGGTCACAGCGATCGAAAGCAGCTTCGGAGAGCTCGACGACTTCTCGACCACCTGTCCGAGCAGCAACAGACATTGTTCCACCTCCAGTAGTTCGGAGGGCTACTGTAAAACCCCTAATTCTGAAAACCATATTTATTGTATTATTAATTGATTAATTATTTATTTATAGTAATTATAAGCTAAATAGAGGAAATAGATTTTATTTAATTTTTACTTTGAGAGGTTTGTGCAATTAGAGCATTTATGGAGCCATTATAAATTTTTTCTAATTTATTCCATGTAGGAGACCATTTGGACAGTTGCTGCTTAAACGTATACACCAATATAATTTTTTAGAGTTTTTTATGTATATATATATATATATATATATATATATATATATAATTCCTATTAGATCAAAAGCAAACCGCAACTCCTAAACCCACTACCCGCTTGCACCCAAACCCGCGTAGAAAACATCAACAGTAGCAGTAGCAAAAACCAACTTTGTTATTTTCTTCTCCGCGCGTAAAGTAATTCCACGCGTAAAACAACTCCATCACTTCTTATTTTCACCCGCGCGTAAAAAATCCCACCGCTTAATTTCCTCCACCACGCGTAAAACAAACCCCCACATGTGACTCATCCCCCACTGCCTCTTTACCTGTTATTACTAAACACTCCTCAACCGCAATCAAAACCAATGATAAGAAAGAAACAGCAGCGACAGTAGTTTCTTAACCATTAAGTAACCCCCACCGCCTCTTGTTCTCTATATATATCATAACTCTTCCAAACCAAAACTCACTTTTACTTTCTTACAACGAACTAAAATACTGTTGTGGACTCGTGCACTATACAGAACTTTTGCTTGGCAAGTATACCTTGTCATCGTACTATTATTTACATTTCAACTAATACATGCATGTTTAATTCTGCTTATATAGATGTTTATTCTTATAGATTTTAGACCTACTTTATGAGACCACCCCAGTATTATGAAGCATCATTAGGTTCATTGGCCGTGACACAGTGGTTACACGAGTTGTAAGTCTCATATAGATCCCGGACTACGTATTGGGTTGGCCGCCTGTACGTATGAGTCGTGCGTTAGGGATGACTGCTGATAGAAACTTTGTATGCTAGTAGACCTGGCAGTTATTTAGAGGTTTATCATGTCATAGATATGACATGCCTAGAGCATGGGGTGGGAAGAACAATAAGTAAGACGTTTGGGCTCCTTTGCACCTTTTCTCCTGTACGCCCGGATTCTCCTTCGGAGAAACGGGTGATGACTACCACTATATTATATATTGCAAGAGGCCTTTGTCGTTCAAAAGACGACATGTTGGTAGGCCCCTGATTCTTCGAGAGAATCATGCCAATCCCATTATGGCCAGATAGCCCACGTGTTGGAAAGTTGTTCTCAAATTGCATTCACTTAGATGGTTAGGCAACCCATTAGATGTTTATATTTTAGTACTTTATTGGCATATTATTATGTATCTTGTTACGTCCCTCTGAGGACCTGGTCCCTTTCCAGATATGGACGAGCAGGAGTATCCGCAGGAGTACGGACCTGGACCGGATACTACTTAACATAATGAGGAGGTCTTACCCTCGGAGTATCTAATTTTATTATCGCTGTTTAGAGATCCTCGTTGCTACTTCAGTATAGTCGTTTTGTAGTGGATTTTTCTCCACCAGACTATCAGACTTGATACTCATCCTGATATTCATTTATTATCCAGCTCTTTATTCCTACTGATTATTTGTGTTGTGTCTGAGATATAGATTCTGTGTGACTTATTGTGATAGTATATTACCACTGGTGGATTGGATATTCATGAACAGCGTACGTGTGTATACTGTTTATATATATTGGAGTTCGTATACATACGGCTGGGCGTGTTACGTATTCCTAGTCCTACATATTTTGGGACTGGGGCGTGACATATTTTTAGTGGTGGCCCATGCAGGTCAAGAATATATTGTCTTGGTTACGTAACTGTACCAAACAAGCCTGCATATAGGAATAGAGTATAAGGATCTTATCCACACTTGACTGAACCTCATTCTTCCTTTCAACCATCCTATGTTTGGATAAACAAGTTTTAAGCCAGACTCTTTATCCTTGTTGGCGTAAAAAGCCAAAAGACTGCCTAGTTGGCGTAAAAGTCAATTGACTAACTTGTTGGCGTAAAAGCCAAACTATAAAGAAGACTGTCTACTTTACGCTGCGGTTATGACAACTGACACATGTCCTTTTATAAAATCTTGACATACAAGCCATGTAGGTAACCGCCCCAGCGTAAACTTGAGGATTCATGAATAATAGATAACCAGCGTAGAGTAGCCTGATTAGGCGTAAAATGTAAGGATTGTGAGGTGAGCGTATTTGGCACAGCCTTAGCTTTCCCAGTCAAGAACAAATCTCGAGCAATAAATGCAGAGATATGCCTCGAGCCCTGTACAGAGACAACTTTTTACGTGGCATCTGATTTTGTCTCATCTTGAGCGTAAAAAAAACTCATCTCTGTAGGCAGCGTATTCAGAAGACTCAAGTTTTCTTCCTCTTAGAAGCGTAAAAATGACTTGTATCAAATATGTCACTAGACTACAACCTGGGTCTCCGTGCAAAATCATCATCACAGCCATCCTCTCGATCTTCGTGTGGTACTTTTGTCAGATGTCAGGTTCACTGAATTATCTGACAAATTCATCGGAGGAAATACAAAGAGTTTCTCGTACGACTTTATGCTGCAACATACTATACGCAGGAAGTATAGCAAAATTTTATGCGCAGCGATCCTTTACGCGCAGACTTTTACGCAAGCTCTTTTACGTAGGAAAGATTTTACGCAGAAAATCTTTTACGCGCCGATCATTTTACGCACGAAAACTTTTACGCAAACTTTTACCCAGACAGTTCTGAATCCCTACTTTACGCCAAACTTTCTAGAACCTCAGTTTCATGCGGACAATTTCCAGCCTATTTTATGCCTCTACATTCTATTTAATGCTTGAATCCTGTTTGATTCTTATACTTCTTCTAAATTATTGCGTACATCATCTACAGAAAGATGGATATGCAGAAAGGATATACTGTCACCGATGGTGACACAACTCCTGGAGTCAATAGTCAGACTCAAGGAGGGACCTCAATAATTCCCAGACTTTTAGGACCAGATGGACAGATTCATAATCCAGTTCCATCTGATCTTCCCCTTCCACCTAATGGGAACCTTCAAATCTCATCGACATCGCAGGAGGCCAGGCACAACTGTTCCAATTCTTCCAGATGATAATGCAGGTACAATGACAACAGGCTGCCACACTAGCTGCAGAGCAGAGGCAGCAAGCAGCAGAATAGAAACAAGAGTTCCTAGCAGCACTTGAAAGAATGGCTGCACAGGCTGCTGTACCAACTCAAGCATTAGCTCCAGTACCTCGAGCTAGAGTTGGTTCAGTAAGGGACTTTATACAGATGGGTCCGAGTCTGTACAAAGGCATTGAGAGCCTAGAGGAAACTACCAACGGGATCACTCATACTCAAAAATTATTAGAGGCATCACAGCTATCTGCAGACCTATGGATGATGGGTGTAAGGACACATCCAGGACCAATAAGGACACAGTAAGGAGAACCTATCAGACATTCTTTGAAACAACAACAACAACAGTATTAACACAGAGCCGGACCGTACCAGACCCCAGAGAAGCCCCACTGCCATTATTGTGGGAAACGCGGACATATTATGAGGAACTGTCGAACTCTTAGGACAATGTATGAGGTGTGGTTCTGAACAGCATTTGGTAAGAGATTGTCCCATGCAGCAGAAAGTGACACTTTCACCGCCAGTACAGGAGCTAGCACTTCCAACACCGAAGCTAGCTCAGCAGATAAATAGACTAGGAGAATCAACTTGGCAGCACGAGGACGGCAAGCTCGAACATTTTCTGAACCTATTTCGTTGAACAAGGTATAAAATTACTTTGTTAATTTATACCTTATACCATCACTTCTAACTGTAGATCGAGTGATTTATTCTATGTTAGGATATATAGTTTGCTAAGGTTATAGTTGAAATCTTGAATTTTAAATTTTGTGCCTGATAGTTGAGTTGTTCATTTAGACTGTGATTATTATCCCTTAGTCGTAGATCCCGTAATTTTATCCATAACTTGATACAAGTTATATTCTATTTTACTAGAAAGCCAGTAACCCTTTCATTCTTAATGTTGACACATTTATTCTATGAGCACTATGATTAAAGACTTAAGATGACCATTACCTATATAATGCAATAGGAGACCTTAATGAGTACCAAGATCTTTTCTCGTATACCCTAACAAGAGTTCTATCTTATTTACAAGGACCAGGTTATTCTGAAGAATCCCCTCAAGGCAATTACAGTATTAGTTTATTGTTATAAGTTGGGTAGTATACCTCACAACCTAGTATCATATAGTCCTCTTGACTCCTTAATAACGTATAGTGACATTAACTGTACGCTAGCATAAGAAGATAATGTTTATCCAGACTGTAAATTTTAGAGGCCCATACCCTATTTGGTCAACTAGCGACTTAGAGAGGGAGTTAGTATGACAACTATAGAGACTGTAGAATTTTATCTCTTTGTGACTTGAATCATTTTGTAACATCTCTCATCATAATCTAGCATACTGGCATAATTCTATTTTTTTAACTACCTTGACTTATGCTGCTGTTACAGCCTAGTTTTGTAAGCTTATTCTTTTATCAAGTTTGTTCATGATATATGTATTAGTGGATGCATACATTAATACATTTCAGAATCAGTGTGTTACGGTCTGATCAACCATAGTGCGCTTGGTTCACCCTTCGCAATACTACTTTACATGGATTGAGATACATAATTGACTAGTAGAGGAATATACTTGTCCCTAGACATGACTGGCATATCATATCGGGTACATAACTGTACTAATACGAACATGTGAATAGGAATTACCAAAATATAATTTCAACCCACTACCACCTTGACGATTCCCAATTGAATTCTTTAAAATTCCTTGAACCTCGTACTTGTATTCAATCACCTTCATCTAGAATTCTTTATTATTGCTCTCCGTCTTCCCTTACTTCGGAAAGACGAAACTTCGTGCTTGGTATAAGTTTGATATACAGATAGTACTAGATATACCCCAGAGACCAATCACATTATTTGATGATTACTTCCCGAAATTAAGGGTATATCATAGGTGATATATTTTGTGTAAACTTTGAGGATTGAATAACATGATTAAATAATTTGAGGAATAGTTTTCTTAAATATATGGCCTTAAGTGATAGATGGATAAATTCTAAGTTGGGTAGAAATTGCATTATTAAACTTGAGATGAAATTTTTTTTAATCAAGAGAGATTAGATAAAGAGACCCTACCCTATTTTAATTTCGAGGACGAAATTTTTATAAGTTGGATAGAATGTAAAACCCCTTATTCTGAAAATCGTATTTATTGTATTATTAATTGATTAATTATTTATTTATAGTAATTATAAGCTAAATAGAGGAAATAGATTTTATTTAATTTTTATTTTGAGAGGTTTGTGCAATTAGAGCATTTATGGAGCCATTATAAATTTTTCCTAATTTATTCCATGTAGGAGACCATTTGGACAGTTGCTGGTTTAAACGTATGCACAAATATAATTTTTTAGAGTTTTTTATGTATATATATATATATATATATATATATATATATATATATATATAATTCCTATTAGATCAAAAGCAAACCGCAACTCCTAAACCCACTACCCGCTTGCACCCAAACCCGCGTAGAAAATATCAACAGTAGCAGTAGCAAAAACCAACTTTGTTATTTCCTTCTCCGCGCGTAAAGCAATTCCACGCGTAAAACAACTCCATCACTTCTTATTTTCACCCGCGCGTAAAAAACTCTACCGCTTAATTTCCTCCACCGCGCGTAAAACAAACCCCCACATGTGACTCATCCCCCACCGCCTCTTTACCTGTTATTATTAAACACTCCTCAACCGCAATCAAAACCAATGATAAGAAAGAAACAGCAGCGACAGTAGTTTCTTAACCATTAAGTAACCTCCACCGCCTCTTGTTCTCTATATATATCACAACTCTTCCAAACCAAAACTCACTTTTACTTTCTTACAACGAACTAAAACACTGTTGTGGACTCGTGCACTATACAGAACTTTTGCTTGGCAAGTATACCTTGCCATCGTACTATTATTTATATTCCAACTGATACATGCATGTTTAATTCTGCTTATATAGATGTTTATTCTTATAGATTTTGGACCTACTTTATGAGACCACCCCAGTATTATGAAGCATCATTAGGTTCATTGGCCGTGACACAGTGGTTACACGAGTTGTAAGTCTCATATAGATCCCGGACTACGTATTGGCTTGGCCGCCTGTACGTATGAGCTGTGCGTTAGGGATGACTGCTGGTAGAAACTTTGTATGCTAGTAGACCTGGCAGTTATTTAGAGGTTTATCGTGTCATAGATATGACATGCCTAGAGCATGGGGTGGGAAGAACAATAAGTAAGGCGTTTGGGCTCCTTTGCACTTTTTCTCCTGTACGCCCGGATTCTCCGCCGGAGAAACGAGTGATGACTACCACTATATTATATATTGCAGGCGGCCTCTGCCGTTCAAAAGACGACCAGCGCCAACTACCCCAGCCTGCCTGACCACCGCCAACCACCCCAACCCGCCTGACCGCCGCCTTCCCCACGACCAACACCACCTTCTCCACGACCCTGACCACCGCCCCCAACCGTCAGCGACCGGCCATAGCTACTGTCGTTGCAGCTGCAACTGCTGCTGTGACTACTGCTGCTGCCGTAGTTTCTGTGCACCCCCGACGGAGCTCCGCCCCCTCGCCGGCGTCGACCCGTACGACGGACACGCACCCACCCCGGACACGACACAGCAAGGTATGTATATATATAGTATATATTTATATATAGTGTATAATTGTGTATAAATGTATATATATAACATATATTTATATATAGTGTATATTGTATATAATGTATATATAGAATGTATATTTGTATGTTTATGTATGTTTATTTGTTTACATATATATGTGTATATTTATTTGTATTGTATATATATATGTATATATATATATATATATATATGTATATATAATGTATATATAGATATATATATTATATTAATGTTTATGTATATATAAACATATTTATATATAAATGTGTATTATATGTATATACGTATTTATGTATATAAAAGGTATTTATTTTTATTTGTTTACATATATATGTGTATATTTATTTGTATTGTATATATATATGTATATATATATATATATATATGTATATATAATGTATATATAGATATATGTATTATATTAATGTTTATGTATATATAAACATATTTATATATAAATGTGTATTATATGTATATACGTATTTATGTATATAAAAGGTATTTATGTTGTTATTTTTACATATATATGTATAAATATATGTATATTTTTGTATATATATATATATATATATATATATATATATATATATATATATATATATATGTATGTATGTATGTATAATGTATATATGTAAATATGTTATTAATTTATATTAGGTATATATGTAATGTATTATATGTATATATGTATACATGTACTTATGTACATAGGTATATATGTATTTATGAATGTATATGTACATATGTCTATATGTATAATTGTATATATATGTATGTATGTTTAAAATTTTATTTAATATAGATATATGTATATATGATAGGTATGTATACATGTACTATGTTAGCATAAGTAATTAAGCATAGCATAATGTAAGGATTTATAATTATTGTTATCTGTTCATAGGCATCGAGACGGTGCTACCTTGACTGCTGGTTCCGGAGCATTGCTTGTGCACACCAGAGTTCCAAGCAAGTATACCTTGCCTTGTTGTACTGTTTAAATCTGTATTATTAGCTGCATGTTTATTATTTTAATTGTGCGTATCCGAGAGAGACTCGGGTGCATTCAACGAAGGCGTTGACGTTAGGACTTGTGTCTGACTTAGTATCTAGTAGACCCACCTAAAGTTATGTAGTTATCGGTATGACTCCCCAGGCCCTGACACGTATCATTACATGTCACAGAGTGAGTTCATGTAGGGACGCGTGCCTCATGACTGACTGGCCATCATTATGAGCAGTACGTGTGACGGTATTTAGCTTAGTTGTTTATTTCTTTAGAGACTTGTATTATAGTATGAGATGTCCACGTCGTGTTTGTGACTTGTACATTGACATTGGACGGAGAAGACAATTAGTAGGCGTATGGGACAGACATTTGGCTGTCGTAGTTTCAGAGTAAACTGTGGGGCCGTGAGCCTCAGTGTTACCCGGTTATGGGCAATATGTTACCCAGTTATGGGCTCAGGTTATCCAGTTTTGGGATCAGTGTTACCCGGTTATAGGCATATATGCTTGTCGATACATCCGATAGAGGTTACTAGCTATGCGCTATCATGATTGGTGATGTAGTCAGTATATACATCTGGCATCCAGTTTACAGCTAATGCCAGATACTTAACCTCTGGCTCGACGCTACACTTTAAACCTTTCACCTACCCATACGTGTCAAGGTTGTCTTCAAAGTGCTTTCACGTAGCTGGTTAGTTCACCCTTGAGTTTTTACAATATTTACTTTATGGCATGCTTCTATGTATCTTGTTATGTCCCTCTGAGGACCTGGTCCCTTTCCAGATTTGGACTAGGCATATTATCCTACAGTGTGCGGACCCGTGATCATTTGGTAGGCCTTCTGCCTAGAATTGGAGCATTATTATCTAGTCAGCCGATGCCTAGTCATTTTACTTTTTATCTGTCTTCAACACTTTTATTTCGTCATAGTAGTGGGTTTGTTCCCACCAGACATTTTGAGTTGTACTATGATATTCAGACTGATGTTTATTTCCAGTATTCATTTTTGTACTTCTTGGTTATATTGTGGATGAGATTAGATTACCTGTTGTTGATTGACATTGGACTTATTAGTAGTTTAGGACAGCGTAGCACTCTTCGTTAGGATCCATTAAATTGGGATATCCTTAGAGACGTATCAGCTGGCTATTGCCACGTGGCCTGGTCCCGTGTACTTTTGGGACTGGGGCGTGACACTTTCCTTTTCAGTTATTATTTTTTTGTCGTATATAGTTTCTTGATGCTCTTTGTCATATTTGAATTGTCACATGATGCTCTAGTCTTATTTTCTTGTTTTGCGTGCATGTATATTATTTGCCTTCCATATATATTGCTTGTCTCTACTTTCTCGTCATGTATGTGATATATGCTCCACCTTGTGCGTACGGCATGACATGATCTTATGGTCCTGTATTAAACTTGACTTGACATTAGTCCATGACCTTGTCTTGACCGATTTGACTTGATTCCTTAGTTCCCTAGGCGAGGATATCGTTACTAGGCGTTGGCTATTGTGAATAAATCTTGACTCGTTAGCACCTCACCGGGCTGCGATAGAAATTTGTTTACTTGACCCCTCAGTCGTTAGTATCTCACCGGGCTATGATTAAGACTAGTGATATGACTATTAGTGACTCACCGGACTGCGGTTACTATTACTTGATTTACCCCTGTCCACGACTGATACCATTGTTCTCATGGCATGCCACCCTCTTAGACGTTGTATTGTCACAATTTTACCGTTTCTTGTATTTATTTTCTTCTCTCTCTTGCATGTTTATTTAATGTACTTTTGGCATGTTTATATGTATCTTGTTTACGTTCCTCTGAGGACCTGGTCACTTTCCAGGTGTAGATGATCATGACTATTTGTATAAGCACGGACCAGGACTTGTTACTTCATTCTCTTCGAGGAGGTCTTCCATTCGAGCCTCTCTGATTATTAGATGATGTACTTATTATATTTTCTTTCCTATTCTAGTTTAGTAGTGGATTTGTCTCCATCCAACTATTAGTTCTTCTCGACTATTTCATATTTGGTTCATTGTTATATTTGTTTATTTATTTCTATTTGATTTTGTAGATGAGATTTAGTTGTGCATGTGACTTATACATGTACCACTAGTGAATTATCATTCATAATACAACGTACGTATGTGTTATGGTTTCCATATATTAGAGTCGCCATATACATACGACTGGCATGCTTACGTATTCCTAGTCCTACGTATTTTGGGACTGGGGCATGACAATCCCATTGTCAGTTAATTATGCTCGACAGCCTGATTGTCGGAGTATTGTGGAATTCACTCAGAGGAAACTGGAGGGGTTTCAGGCTCAGTCACTGCCTTTTGGAGGAAGGATCGAATTAGTTTGAACTGTCATTATGGTAGTACAGAATTTTGGCTGCAGTCAATCATGCTACTACTGGCGACAATAGACATAATAGAGAAGCTCTGTACAAAGTTTATATGGAGAGGTGGAATTCAAGCAATTGCTTAGGATACTTTGTGTCGGCCACATGCTGAAGGGGGTGTTGGCCTCCGGTCGCTCCGGATGATGCGGAAGGTAGCCGGAATAAAGATGGTATGGCAATTTATTCACAAAAACTCCTTGTGGACACTTTGGATGAGGGAGCTCTATTTGAAAGGGACTAATTTTTGGGATTACTCCTCCAATAATAACGAGTCAGTTACTTTCAAACATATTCTGAGGCATAGGGGGTGATCCAGCGGGTTATATCTTATGTGTTTAAGAATGGAGAGGAGACGGATATGTGGTTGGATCCTTGGCTTAGTCACTCGGGTCTGCTATAGTTTGCTGGCCATCATGTTTCCCATGAAGCTTATCACTAGGAGCGTATGGCGGATATAATTAGAGACGGGGAGTGGTAGTCCGGGGATCACTGGTATGCACGGTTGTACCCAGCCGCTATCCAAATTGAGAAGATTGATCCTAGTCTACCTATGGACACTTGGGTTTCAGATGACTCGTCCAGTGATAGTTTTGTGAGTAGGATTGCTTATAACCAAGCTAGAGAGGCACATGCGATATTGGAGTTGGCTAAGGTTGTCAGGGTGAAGGGTTGTGCAAAGAAGATACAGTTTTGCCTCTATCATCTCGTGATGGACATGCTGCTTACAATGGACCACTTATACATATTCAGATCTCAATCGGGGGAGCGAGTTTGTGTATTGTGTGACCAGGTGTCTGAGTACATTCAACACGTGTTTTTCTTATGTTCTATTGCATGGCTTATATGGCGTTCACAGGGAAGAAGCTTTATCTGCAATCCAGTATAGCACTGGATTTTGGCACGATAGTCAATGAGATTATGGCGACAAATAATCGATGAGGGTTGTGGTATCGAGAAGCTCTTATGAGACTAGTGGCAGCGGTGTGACATGTTTGGAGGAAGATGAATTATTGCATCTTTGATGGACTGAAGACCTCCCTAAGTGGGATAATTAACAATATAGATCATGATATGTATTGTATGAAGCTACCTTCGGGTACATATGCTTGAGGGTTGAGTTGTAAAGAGTTTTTGTATCAATAAAATTACTGGTTCCAATATATATATATATATATATATATGCTAAAATCACCCGGTGTATCATGGAATGGATTGCATTGAGATTTAATGGTTGATATTAAAAGGTGTAGACCCCACCACTTCTTATTCTCAACAACTCAATCTCAATCCAACCTATGTAAGATAGGGTAGTTTCACACACACACACACACACACACACACACATATACACACACAAACACACACACACACATATATATATATATATATATATATATATATATATATATATATATATATATATATATATATGTGTGTGTGTGTGTGTGTGTGTGTATAAAGGCTCCTTAAGTTTTCCTGGATAGAAATTTGCTTTAAACTCAAACCTGAACTCTCCCACATGATGTTCATATCATTCATATTCAAAGAAAATGATATAACCAAATAACCATCTCTAGGAAAAAAATGGACCTCAATATTATCTCTCTCTCTAGAAACCATGCGTAGGTACATTAAATTCAGTTTACTCCTCGGTTGAGAGGATAGTATGCTCATATATAATAAGAATATTCCCTTATCTTCAACATAACATGATAAACATGGAATATGTAACAATTATCAAGTGAGTAATATATAAGTCTGTCTCTTGCTCTCATAAAAGGTGTGAACACTTTTTTACCCTAAACTCTGTTGAATTTCATAGCCTACATATCTCAATTTAAAGTTGAGCGTCAAAGTGGCATCCGGGATTACCATACCCCAACTTTTGTTCTATTACGCATGAAGAGGAGTCTTTGTCTAGCACCTGAAGAATATCCCAATATTTTTAGTCAACCTTACATCCAAGCTAACATCTTCATTGGTGGTAAAACATCAAAGCCCTTGTACTAGTCTTTCTAAAACAAAAAAAATATAGATGTATATTCAAATCAAAACAACAATGGAACGATTGTCGAATTGTTATACCCAATGGCTTAGCATGTTAGTGCCTCCCTTATTCGTTATATAAATTTTGAGTTCTAGGTAACCTTAGAAGTAACTCAGGCAAAACATAAAAAGGTTCACGCTATTAACTTGCTCAAATAGTAAAAGATCTTTGATGTAAAAGAAAAAGTGACATTTCGGTTATATAATTACAATAGCCAAAAGATTGAAACTACAAACTATTTCAAATTAGCGGCTGAACTCAGCGAAGGAAGTAAATCAGTTGCTACGTAGAGACGAAACAATGACTGACTAGCGATAGATTTGTGGTTATGAATCATATATCCATGTTTCCTTCACTATTTTGTCGCTAAAGCGTCAGAAAGTACGTAGGGATGGAATAGCGACATACCACTTTTGTCCATACAAAACATTATATGTCCAGAACACCTTCCTTTTCCTCATTCCCAAATCATCCAAAAAAATTCATTCCCACCCAAATTCCCTTCTCCTCCCGATCTGTCGTGTGGTGGCACACTCCTTCTCCTCCTCCTCCTCCTCCTCCTCCTCCTTCTCTCGACCAGTGATGTGGAGGCAGTGCACTCCTCCTCCTTTGGAGCGGCAGTGGCCCCCAGATCTCCGTCGACTGTGCCGTGATCGATGACGATGAGAATCTTCAGATGACACCTCTCTTCACCTATTTATGTGCATCTACGATGCGATCCCTATGCCCCTTATATCAGTCTCGAGCTTTTCTCTTCTCCGCCTACAACACCCCACTTTTCTAGCTAGGTGACCTTCGGTCAACCCTTACCCTCTTTTAATATGTAGTATGATGTCTTTCCTTTGATATTCGATTTGTAGTGTAATTTATATATTCATATACAAAAATCAATATGATCAAAGTTTATTTTAATATTCTTTGTGAAGTTAATTTTCTTGGCAGTTTTTATAGGTTAAGAAGTATTTTTTAAATTTTTTCAGAAGAGACATGAGAAAGAACTATTGGGAACTTGGGTTTTCTTATAATTCTCTGAACAATTGCCATAAAAAGGGAGAGAAATAAGATTTTATATTATGACAACATTTTACCTTAACCATAAAATCTTAACCCTAATCCTGACCCTAACCCTAATCATAACCCTAAAAAACCCTAAACCCTAACCATCTTTCTTAATAGCATCAAAAAATAAAAATTATAAAATAATATTCTTATTTTATATAAATATAGGAGTTTTATGAGGCATTGAAGAGTCATGCCTCTTAGGCCACTGGGAGGATAGGGGCTGAGACTAGTCATCCATATAGGCAGTCGGACGAAATGATTTATGGGTACATGTTGTTGGAAGAGAAAAATGTTACATGTACGGTACCAGATCATTGGCATCGCACTCATCCTTTACTCCAAAATTTGTCCTCCATCTCTACCTGCACCATCATAACCCGGTACCTTCGGCAGTACCCTCTTGACATTCTTAGTATACAACAGATGTCGATGATGGTGTACGACGTTCAGAGGTAGCTGAGAGAGATTACCTAGATGATGCCTCCTCCTCCTGTTCCTAATGCTCCTGCTCCTCTTTTTTCGAGTCAGTCTGCTCCTCCGGTTGCTTCTGCTCCTTTTATTCAGAAGGACATGCAACAGGACTTGACTACATTTATGCTGGAGTTCATGCGTAACCAGCAATACCAGTCGTCGTTGTTACCACCCCCACCTACATGCTAATTTTTAATGGATTTTGTGTGATTTATTGATTTTGTATTGTATTTTAGTGTTAATACTCTATGTTGTATTATTATTGTACTGTATGTATATTGGTACTACTGCTAGACTACTGGTTTACTGGTTTGTACATTATATGCGTGGATACTCTGTGTGGATGAATGTTTGGATACTATGTTGATTTGGACATGTATATGGATGTTTGGATACTGTGTGGATGGATGCTTTGATTGGGATATTATGAGTTGGTTGGGATGTGTGTATATGGATAAGCAGTTTTGGTTTTTTTTTTCCAAAAAACTCAAAAAAGTTTCACTACAAAAATATTGTTAAATAACGATGGATCTCAACGACGAAAAATAATTCGTCGCTGAGTCTGCAACGAAAATTCGACAGAAAAACGACTAAGTTATTTGTGTAAACAAAATATATTATTTTTCGTCAGCGACGGATTTTCGACGAAAAATTTGAAAATTCTCAGGACAGCAACTACCCAGCGACGAAAAATTTTGTCGCTAAAACGTTTGATACACACAAATATGCCAAACATGTATCAGAATCCGTCGCTACAATCCGTCGTTAATCCGTCACAGAGAGTGACGGATTAGCGACGAACATTGTGAGCCCTGAATGTGCAAATCCTTCTGAAAAATTTGACAAATTTTAGCTCACATAATCCGTCGGTAATTAGTAAGAAATTTTAGCGACGTAATTAGTTCGTCGCTGATCCGTCGTTGGTTTTATGTCGCCCAGTCCGTCACTAATCAGTCGATTGAGCGACGGACTAGTAACGTAATTTTTGTAGCGACGTTAGTTATGCTTACGGAATATTTCGTCGCTAATCCGTCGTTAAAATCAAATAGAGACGAAAGAAATGCTTTTTAGCGACGGATAATTTCGTCGCTAAAACAGTGTATTTTAGTAGTAACATGTGAGATTTGGAATATTTAGTACTTGATTTGGTTTTGAGAGACCTTATAGTTGTAAAACCAAACCAAACCATACATACTAAGAACCAAACCAAACCAAACCAAACCAAGAAGTAAATGTTGATATCTTCTATGATTTGGTTCTCGTAATGGACCTATTTGAATTCTGGTTGAAATCCGGTTGAATCCGGTTGAACTCCGATCCGACCTATAACAAAGATTTTCGGTTCAATCCTCGGTTCGATTTTGAAAACATTGGAAGCTATGGATGCAAGGAAGAGCATATAAGAAGACATGTTATCAAAATCATAATTAAATGACATAAAACCTAGCAAACTAATGGAAAGACATAAATGCAAATAAAAGGATTCGTACAAGAAAGGGGGGTCAAGGTCAATTAGGGGACAGAAGAAAAAAAGAAAGTAGTAGTAAAAAAGTAAGAAGGAATTCTCATCCTACTTCTCATTAGCTGAGTAGTTCCTCCTACAGCCCTACTTCATTACTCCTTAGGAAATGAATATGGGTCCGCCTTCGACTGTCCTTGGTATTTAATCCCAACATTTTTTAATACCAAAAATCTAGACCATTTGATTTTTCAACTTTTAGTTTTTCTTTCCAACTTCTTGCAGAAGTGAATTAGTTTAGAGAGATAAGATCCAATAGACAATTGTCACGTAAATGGTAGAAAGAAAATTATAAAACAAATAATCGTAATTCTAGAATTATTGCAATAACAATGGACTAAATTTGTAAATAGATTATATTACCGAACTCGAGTAGCTCTTGTGATTATCAAGAAGAGATATAAGATCCTTTTTGGGTAACAAAAGATCAATGAATCGAGCCACGTGGACGTATTATTTCTTCTATTTATAAATAATGAGAGTTGGAAAAACAGTGGATCCAAAGACAAACGTTATATCGGAAATTAAAAAAGAAAGAAAAAAATATATTGTATTAACACATGTATAATTTCACTTAGGTTACGTGTTACATAGGTGACACTAGCTAGTAAAGGATCAGATGAGTGGACCTGAATTCAAATTTTATTTCAAACAAAATAAAAATATGAATAGGAAATGGTCATGATATGACTAATTAGCAGTTCAGGACGTGGATGATTATTAATAACTGAGGTTGTCAAAAAAGAAAAAACATTTGGGTATCATTTAGGATAATACACATCATATATTTTCGATTTATTAAACAGATATCTCTTATTTTGAAAATAATTACATTAATTTTTTTTATGTTTTATATTTATTACACGAATCTTTCTTATATTTTTATATTTTACTTAAAAGGTTATAATCCTAACTCTTATTTTGAAAAAAATTAGTTTATATATATAAATAATTTGCACCAAAAATAGAATTAGTATGTATCATGGCCTTTTTTATTATAAACAAATTGTGGTGTGGTGGTTATTATGTTAAAATTGCACACAAGAGGTTCCTATTTCAAATCTTGGTATAGATTTTTTTTTTTTTTTTTTACTTTTGTTTCATTGTTTTTTGCATTATGTACGAGGGGTTCTCATTTTAAAAGTTCGTCTCATGGCCCCATGAGCTCAGGGGCCGGTCCTGCACACATACTAAATACCTAATTTGGAGATAAAAATAACTGAAACATGCAAAAGTAATATGATTATGAAACTATTATATAATTCAGACGTGATATGAAAATAGTTATATTTAGGCTAAATTTCAACTTGTTACTCTCAACTATTCAAGTTATTCAACTTGATACCCTAAATTTTAATATTAGACAACTTAATTTCTCAACTACAATTTTACAATTTAATACTCTAACAGGTTTAACGAAAAATTCTAAATGACAAAAATATCTTCAATTCTTTCCCCCCTCTTCCAGTGACAACAACGTGGCGACAGCGGCTGTAGCGGTGGTAGCGACGACGACAGCGATGGCGATGGCAACGACAACGTTACGGCGGCAAGCGATAGAGAGGCAGCGGTGGCGGCAGCAGGGCAGCAACGGCGACATCGACGACAACGGAAAGGGAGATTGTAATTTGGTCAAAATATATATTATTTATGTTTGTTGAAACTGAAAAATTATTTTCTAGACGACGAAAATAGTTGATAGTAGTTGATACGAATATAATACTCCAGGATATCAACTTTAAAAAAAAAAAAAAATTAAATAGTTGTGGATATCAATTATCAATTTGAAATTAAGTCTAATATCAACATAAAGTTCATCACAGACATGAGAGTTTAAATATATGCATGACTGACAAGAATTCAAGAAATTTTTGTAATTATTTTTATCGTGATCTGCAGTTTCTCATCCATGCATGAGTTTCTACTACTGTCAACTTCGCTATCAAGCATAACCAGGGACAATGAGAATTGCAGTAGTAATCTTTTGTAACCCAACATATATATATATATATGAAGCAATTTTTGGTGATAAGAAAGAGAGATGAAGAAGACTTACAAATAAAAAGGAGAATCCACTGCGTACTCAATCCATCCACCATGCTGCCACTTTAGGATCCGTCCGTCCGACACGCCGGTGTAAGGCCCCTCTCCGTCCGGGTCGAAGGCCAGGCTCTCCGGACCGGTGGCGCCGTTGGCCACCGGAACCACTTCTGCCCCCGCCGCCACGTCCTCCGGCGATGACTTCCGGGAAGTCGAGAGAGCTAAGGGATCCAGTAAGAAAAAGGAGAAGGAGAAGGAGAAGGCTGCCACCCCTAGGGCGACAAATAGAAAGTTAGTTTTCATATACCAACTCCTCTGTGCAACCTTCGCCATGTTTTTCCTCGGTTGTTGAGTACTCCAGGTTTCTTTTGCTGGACTTAATCTTTCTATTTATTTGAACTCTATACAATTGTGTAAAAGGCTCAAAGTTTGAAAAATTTGTAGATACAGATCCAATACACCCTTTTGAATGACGTAATTTTAGTTTTGACAATTTATGTCCTTTCTTAAGGAAGTAAAATTTTCTCTGAACTTTTTAAAATTTTATTTTTTTTGCAATTTACGTCCTTTTCTAGAGTGTAAATTTTTTTTTTTTTTTTTTACCTTCGGAAAACAGTGACTCCAAGATCCTCAAAAAATGTGAAAATAAAAAAATTTGTTACATACAGACAATTCGTCATTAAAATTCGTCACAAAGATTTCAGCATTTAATTTTCGCTGAAGATAAAAAATATATATAAATGGAAAATTTACGCCTATAAGAAGGACGTAAATTATCAAACCTAAAAATATGCACTTTAATAGGACGTATTGGGACTATATTTACAATTTTACTAAACTTTGTGTCTTTTATACAATAAAATCGAACTTCTACGCTTTTTATACAATTTTCTGTAAAAACAAATATATATACAGAAGTCCTTGTACTGTATCTTAATTTATAGTAGGGCACATATACTAGTCAGCTTAACTGTGTCACACATATCAAAAAGAAAAAAAATAATCTTCTAAAGTTATTAAAAGAAAAATAATGAAAATTATAATTATAATAAAATATTTCAAATATAATTTAAATATATTTTAATTATGATTTGTTGTAGATTTTTTTTTAAATTTTTTTTAGATATAAGTGGTTTAAATATAATTTAAATATTGAATATATTTTAATTACGATTTTATTTTATATATGTTTATAGGGTTTGGATATATTGAATATATGTTCGTGTAAGAAATATTTTAGGATTTTTATTTTTTATTTTTAACTTAGTTGAGGATACGCTCTCTTAATTAGGTGATAGAAATACATTTAGCTTACGGTTCATTTTGAATCATTTTCAAATATAGTAAGATATATAATCTAAAATATATGAAAACATTACAAAATTAGTACCGGATTTGTATCAAATCAAAACGCGAAACTAGACCAGTTTATGACATTTCTGAGTCCAATGGATTGAGATATGGCTGCAACCAAATCAAACCATATCTAGCATGAATGGCATTGATGGGAGAAGAGTGTCAAATTTGAGAGGAAATACTGTTGGTGGTCATGCATTTGACAAATTATTGACATGGTCAGTTATTAGAGACCAATG
Source organism: Iris macrosiphon (assembly GCA_036927795.1). Taxonomy (NCBI): domain Eukaryota; kingdom Viridiplantae; phylum Streptophyta; class Magnoliopsida; order Asparagales; family Iridaceae; genus Iris; species Iris macrosiphon. Next base: position 29,553,275 of record JAYESA010000004.1, on the reverse strand, counting down.
TTTGTTTCGTAAGTGGGGGTTATGAGTTGTCCAACCTGACAGTATTAAGAAGGGATGCTGGCTACCGTAAGGTGATGGATGGATGATAGATTTAGAAATAATGTGCAGGTGGGCTTTCTATGTCTCTCTGGTTGCTTGCAAGTGAGTAGAACTGCAAAAGTAAAAATAAAATAAAAAATCCACCTTATGCATGTGCATTGCAGATGCAAGCACAGATTTTGCAAAAGCTTGTTTGGATGTGTCCATTTGGTCTCCCGGGAGTGCTTTTTTTCCATCCAACTTGTGTTTGGATGCAAAGAAGAAGTGACAAAGTGCTCATATGGCTACTTCATTTGTTTGGTTCACATCCAACTTGAGGTATATAATGTGTTGTATAGTTACCATAAGCTGCAAACTGCAAACTTCTCATAAAAATGACGAACATAAGAAATTTATAACAAGCTAGTTGTTGGGAACAAAAGCGCACAAACCGTTTTCAAAATCAAGAAATCCTGCGAGAGAACTGAACAAAAATACACAAACCAAAAATGTCAAACACAAATCGTAGACACAAAAATTTTTACGTGAAAAATCTAAATGGAAAAACCACGGGACGATTGGAGTCCAACCCTGAAAAGCCTCCACTAATGGAATAAGAAAGACACCGATTCTTTACAAACTTCTCACCGATCCAAAAGGATCACCACAACTCTTTGAAATAGAAAATATATCACAGAGAAACGAAGAACGGAGATGACGAGAAAAGAATTACCCGGAACCAATCTCCTCTTCGAAATAGCCTTCAATCTCTTCCTCTCTCCTTCCAATGTTGTAAAAACACTCTTGCCTCATTGTGCAATATTTTTGAGATATATGAAATATATTTTAGGGCTAGAAGACACCTAATATATATAGCCTCAAACCCACAACTAGAATTCCTATTATATATAGGAATACCCAATCCAAATCCAAATCCAAATCCATTGACATATTCCTATTATATGTAGGAATATCCAATCCAAATCTAAATCCATTGACATATTTCTATTATATGTAGGAATACTCAATCCAAATATATTGAGGTATTCATATTATATGTAGAAATACTCGATCCAACTCCGGAGTATTTTTCACATATGTCGGGAACCCCACCCACTCCAACAAATCTTTTCCTTCACAACTATGTGGAGGGGGTCGTCATCCCAACGATTCGCCTGTAGTACTCAAACTTTTCCCTTAGAAGAATTTTTGTGAACATGTCTGCTCCGTTGTCATTCGTATGAACCTTCTCAAGCGCTGCTTGCTTCTTTTCAACCACATCCCGTATCCAATGGTACCGGGTATCAATGTGCTTGGATCGGCTATGAAATGTCTGGTTCTTCACAAGGTGAATTGTACTCTGGCTATCGCAAAGCAAATGGTACTGTTCTTGCTTTAGCCCTATTTTCTGCAGCAGCTTCTTCATCCACAGCAACTCCTTACAAGCCTCCGTTGCCGCAATGTACTCTACCTCCGTCGTCAATAAGGCAACACACTTCTGCAACCGCGACTGCCATGATACCGTTCCACCAGCAAACATCATCACATAGCCCGAAGTCGATCGCCTTATGTCTACATCTCCAGCCATATCAGCATTGGTATACCCAACCAGCTTCTGCTCGTCACCACCAAAAGAAAGTCTCCAATCGGCAGTTCCCTGAAGGTATCGTAGAATTCACTTGACCGCACTCCAATGTACCCTTCCAGGATTGGAAGTATACCTGCTAACTATGCCAACTGCGTGAGCAATGTCAGGTCTTGTACACACCAAAGCATACATGAGACTCCCCACAGCTGAGGTATATGGAACCCGCTCCATATCTTTCTTCTCATCCTTAGTAGATGGATACCGCTCCTCAGTGAATTTAAAATGAGCCGCAAGAGGGTTACTCACTTTCTTTGACCCGTCCATCCCGAAACGTTGAAGTACCCGGTGAATGTACTTCTTTTGGGACAAGTGTAGCAGCTTGGACTCTCTCTCTCTCTCTCTCTCTCTCTCGGCTGATCTCCATCCCATGAATAGTCTTCGCTGCGCCCAATTGGCGCTTCAACTCCGCTATCCTAGTGGCATTTCGACCCACAAGTAGCATATCCTCAACATAGAGCACTAAAACGATGAAATCATCCTCGGCAAAGTACCTCACAAATACACAGTGGTCCGACGTTGTCTGTGGATAACCTTGCTCCCCCATAAACAACTAAATTTTTTTGTACCACTGCTTTGAAGCCTGCTTTAGACCATACAAGCTCTTCCTCAACCGGCAGACCATGTGTGACTTATCCTTTCTCACAGAATCCCTCTAGCTGTTCCATGTATAACTTGTCACGACCCGCACCCAAAAATTGGGCATGAGCCATGGGTACGTCCAGCCTACGCCGCAGCATCGGCGGTAGAACGTTGTCTATGTCTCAAGACTACCAAACATAACTCATAATCTGTCAATAATATCAACTCCATAAGGAGGACAATGAATAATACATTGATCAACAATTCAGAATACACTCAATCACAAAAACTATAGAAAATAACTTGCACGATAAGATATAAAGATAAGGAAGTACTGATATAAGTCAAGCACAACAACCAAAATACAACAGTAATCTAGAGTCTAGCTGTCCAACATAAATAGTCTCAACATAAATACAATCTACGTCTTAGGTTTTAGAACAAATAATACATAAATAGGACTGTCTAGATGACTACGGGTGGTGTCTCCTCCAAGGAGAGTGACTCCTCTAGGATCTCTGGTATGTAGCCTCCCTCTGAGCCTGGGCCATAGTGAGTATGACAAAAGTCCTCAAGATCCTCTGAAAAATGTTATCCAGTCAGGATTGGAGCGAAGCACAAGCACTAAACAGCAGTTTCATTTATATTGACAAAACTATAAAAATAGTGTAAGAAAATACAAGGTGAAGATAAATACTAGAAATATAGAATACTGGAGAATATATAATCAGTAATAGTACAACTAGCAATGCATGGAAATATGTGAATGCTAGAACAAGTAAACTGGAATAAAGAAATAGAATATCTAGCTAAGTGTTTGAAATATCAGTTTATTATGTGATCGGCTTGGGACACGATCAGGCTTGTTATATATGATTGGCTATGATACATGTGAGGTCAGGCTAACCATCTGGTTAGCTATGATGCGAACAGTAGTCAAGCTAATCATATATAACAGACTATGAGGCATATAAATGGTCAGGCTACACCCTACGTGATATATGGGGTGAGCTATGATACATGTAAAGTGGGGTATGATCACATAATCTTGCTAATATTTTCCCGTCCCCAGCTAGTACGATGGATTCTAATCACGACTCATCATGACAGGTATCTATGATACTCCTTAAGATCACCGTGGAGGAATATCGTCTTCATGTCCATCTACTCGACCTCCAAGTCAAAACTGGCTGCCAATACTAGCACCACCCGAATAGACGACTAGGGAAAAAATCTTATCATAATCTACGCCATTCCGCTGACCGTAGCCTTTAACTACTAACCTCACTTTGTATCGATGGCGAGTAGCATCATCTGTCTGTTTCACTCTGAATACCCATCGATTATTCAAAGCCTTCTTGCCCTTTGGAAACCGTACTAGCTCATAAGTAGAATTAACATGTAAGGAACTCATCTCCTCCTGTATAGCCTCCATCCACTCCTGCCTGTGTTCGTCTTCCATAGCCTCTGCAAAACATTCGAGCTCTCCCCAGTCAGTTAGTAGCACATACTCACCCGATAAGTATCTCGTAGATGGTTGAAGCTCTTTATCGCTCCTCCTCAGTGGAACCACTGGTGATGGCTGTATATCAATAGCCTCATACCCTTCATGAACTATCTCATCGGCATGCTCATCCTCCTGAGGGTCACCATGACTACCATCAACAGGCTGATGATCAAGGTTGGGAGCAACTCCTTGTACTGTCTCCCCCATAACTGGATCCTCTGCGGTGTCCTCTAGAAACTGCTTGAAGCAAAATGACTCTAACTCAGGCAATTCCTCAGCCTCAGAAGGCATCTCAGAATTCTGATTGTTAGTCATGGTCTGATCCTCGACGAACACAATATCCCTTCTTCTGTAGAGTTTTCTTTTCACTGGGTCATAGAGTCTATAGCCAAACTAATTCCGATTGTAGCCGACAAAGACGTACCTCCTCGTCTTCGGCTCAAGTTTGAATCTTTCATCCTTCGGTACATGCACGAAGACCTTACAACCAAACACTCGTAGGTGATTGTATGACGGATCTTTTCCATACCATACTTTGTTAGGTACATCATCCTGCAAAGGAACAATAGAAGAAAAATTAATAATATAAGCAGCAATGTAAAGAGCCTTACCCCAATAGCTGCCCGACAAGTTTGCTTCTGACAGCAAACACCGCACCATCTCCATCAGCATCATGTTCATGTATTTTACTACACCGTTTTGCTGCGGTATCTTTGATGGAGTCTTCTGGTGTCATATCCCTTTCTCTCTTCAATAAGTATCAAAGGACCAATGTACTCTCCGTCGTTGTCGAACCGAACACATAGTAGCTTCTTGTTCGTCTTCCTTTCAACAGAGGCCTAAAACTCTTTGAAAGTGGACAGCACCTGATCCTTGGACTTTATAGCATAGCCCAAAACCTTTCTGGAATAATTATTAATAAAAGTCATAAAATAAGAAGCACCACCAATGCACTTTACCTTCATAGGACCGCAGACATCCGAGTGAATTAATTCGAGCAACACCAGCTTCCTTGAACTTGGATGACTTTGGAAAGACACCATATTTTGCTTCCCCGCCAACAATGCGTACATCTCTCCAATTTTATAGACTTTAGCCCTGGAATCACCTTCTTGTTCACCAAGTAGCTCATCCCTTTCTCACGGATATGGCTAAGCCGTATGTGCCATAACTCAGTAAATGCATCAGTAGCTGCGTTCACCTCTTATGCCCCATGTGAGCTTCCTTCCATATAATAGAGCTCGGACTTCTTGCTTCCTCTAGCAATCACCATCGAACCTCTGGAAAGCTTCCACTGACCATTCCCGAAGAGGTTGAAGAAACCCTCTTCATCCAACATTCCAACCGACACCAGGTTAAAATGGATATCAGGGACATGACGAACATCTTTGAGAACAAGAACTGCACCCATCTTCATCCTCAAATGCATATCTCCAATAACAACAACTTTTGACACATCTCCGTTGCCCATCTTCAATACTTCACAGTTGCCTGTTATGTAAGTAGCAAATAGTGCCCTATTGTGAGATACGTGCGCTGAAGCACTTGAGTCCACCAGCCAGGAGTTGTCATTGCAGGCGAGGTTTATAACTACCTCATCACCTATAATGATCATATTGTCTCCATGTGCCGAGGTCGCCGCTGTAGTATTCTTACTTTGCTTCCCCTTGTCGCCCTTCTTCTCCCTCTTCCAAGCGAAACAGTTCCACTTGATGTGGCCCTTCTTGCCACAATGGTAACACTCTGAGTCCTCATATCGACCATTGGACTTGCCCCTTCTCTTGTCTCTGCCACCACCAAGAACCCTGCTCTTGCTCCTTCCGCGGCTCTCTGAAACTAGCGTCTCTAAGTAGGATATGGATAAAGTGCCCTTAAAACATCTCCGCATCTTTTTATTCAGTACCCCGCTCTTGGCAAACTCTAAACTGACCATGCCTTTCGGAGAAGAAGCCATCATAGACACTCGTACGATTTTCCACGAGTCTGGCAACGTATACAGTAACCATAGTCCCTGAAACTCATCGTCGAACTTGACTCCCATCGACGATAGCTGGTCAACCACGCCCTAAAACTCACTCAAGTGATCTGTAATAGATGTACCATCTTTGTAATGTAGATCCATCATCATTCGGATCAGGAATAGCTTGTTTACCCTAGACTTCTTCGCATACAAAGTTTCTATCTTATCCCACAACGTCTTCGTGTGCTCAATATTGGCAACGTGATTGTACATGTCACGTCCCAGTCCCAAAAATACGTAGGACTAGGACACGTAAGCATGCCAGCCGCATGGATATGGCAACTCCGATATATGGAAACCAAATCCACACGTACGCTGTAATATGAATATCAAATCCACAAGTGGTATAAACATATGTCACAAGTCACAGGGTATAATCTAGATATCATCAACGAAAATCAAATATGAATAAAATAACCAATGTCTATGAAACTAGATCTCAATAAGGAGTATCTAAGGATGATAGTTGGATGGAAACAAATCCACTACCAACTCAAATGGAAAAAGTAAATACAATATAAGTACAATATCATCAAACAATATAAGTACCAGCTATCAATCACGGCTCGAGATAAGACGTCCACGAAGCATCTATAACCATCCAAATTTGCGCTCCTGAAAATAGTCAAGAACAGGTACACCTGGCAGCGGACCAGGTCTTCAGAGGGACGTAACAAGATACAGAAAATACGAGCCAACTTGAATACAGTAAAGATACATATAATTTGAAAATGAATAAGTACGCTGTACAAGACAATCTATATGAATGCAAATGAGGACAACTTTTTAACGTATGGGCAAGGGTAGTCTACTCGATCTAAGCCTCACAACTCATGCACTCGTCCATGAACATCATCAGCCGGCATACCTCGGGGGTAGCGACCCTCGGACTCCATCAATCGACATACCTCGGGGGTAGCGACCATCGGACACGACCCACCATAGTGCGGGCTAGTGACTACGGTGTTACCAGAATGGTTAAAGCCCATACGCATAATGATTGTCCTCTATGATACTAAGTGTCAAGTGTGTGTCAACATATCTAATATATAGTAATGACTGAAAGAAAACTACACATGCAAGAATAAACAGAAATGTAATAAATATACAGAAATATACTAAGCATGCAAAGTACTGTAAATAATTTGGCAAGGTATCTTGCCTGGGGTCCTCCTGCTGGTATGAATCAGAGTCCAAGTCACAGTCCAAATAGCCTATGTATTACAAATTCATCACGTCAAAGGATAATTTATTTTAATTTATTTAATTCTGTAACAATTACTCTAAAATCCTATTTTAATCTTATTATTCTGATTTTTAGGTTAATGCCTAAATTTTGTCCAAAGAAATTGAATTTTATCGACTCGAGACTCATGGCACGCAAATCGAGACGATCTGTTGCCCAAAAAGTCAACTGACACAAACTTGACTTTCATGCATGAATTCCTGTAGATTTCAGCGTCAAAAATATGCTAGAATTTACGGCTCGTCCGAATTCAAATTCGTTTGGAAATTATGGCACATACAAGTTTCGTATCGTGCACCGATAGTTAAATTTTATCCTAGAAGTTCTACAGAATTAACAATATAAAAATACTTTGAAATAAATTCTGGGAAAAACATATATCAATTATCTCGATATTAGCTTTTCGAAACTTTAAACGGTTCATGATTCTGATTCCTGGATCTCCCGAAATCACGAAAACATCGAAACACATCTATTTTTGGACATGCTGTGTTCTACGAATTTTTTAGAATTTAATAATAATAATTTCGTAAAACAAATTATATAATCAGAAAGCTAACCTCAATATCTTTCTAACACAAAAAACTAGGCCTCATTTGGAGTCCAGAGCTATGCGCAATGGCTTCTGGAAGATGAAGGAACCCTAGATGGTAATTCTCCAAAATTCGGCTGAAGAAAAATCCTAGAAATAAACTTAAACTAATATATATATAGAGGAGAGAGAAAGCAGTCACGGCTCAGATCTTGACACGTGGCAGCCATCCAACGCTGCCCGTACCGCAGTCACTGACAGGCGGGCCCGGCACTGTTTGCTGCGGGCGGCTGACAGGTGGGCCCCCTGTTTGCTGACTGGACAGAAATAATTTCTTTTTAGGTTTTCTTTTTCAGAAAATAGTTTTTAATTCAGTTTTTGATAATTAACTCAAAATAAATGCTAAAAATAATCAAAAAATTCCCAAAAAATTATAGAAAATATATTTTATTATTTAGAACCTAAAATAAAAGTTTGGAATATTTTTATATAAGTTTGAACATAAAATAAATTCTTCAAAGTCCTAAAAAATTAGTGTTACTAGTTTTTAATTAACTAAAAATTATGGAAAAATCCCAATAATCTAAAATAGCCTAAAATAATTCTAAATAAATATTTATATAAGTAAATATACTAAAAACATTTATTTTCTAATTAACTAAGAGAATATTCTAAATAAATTCAACATCTATAATAAATATAATAATATAAAATATACATAAAATACCTATTTTGGGTGAGAAAGTTTACAATCTACCCAACTTAAAACAATTTCGTCCTCGAAATTAAAATAAGGCATAATTTGTTAAATCCTTCACATTCATACATAAGGTACGTCAATCGTAATCTCTTCCAAAAATTTAAATAACAAAATCTATTCAAATCTATCACGATCATTTCAAAATTAAGATAATCATTGTTCAAATCAAAATTCAACCTATTGTAATCTCTTCTCATTTTTCCAACTCATCAATATCCAAATTTAAATTAAATCCATATAATATCTTCAAGATTTAAATAACCCATATCAAATTTTACCTCACGATCTCCAAGTATCATAATCTCCTCTAGAAGTAATTCGAGTCCAATATTATTCCTATTTTCACTTATAAATTATTTTTTTTTCAACTTTTTAAATTCCATTCACATCCTCAATATTTCAAATAGGTAGTCCAATCATCAATTTTTTTTTTAAATCATCAAATTAAAAAATAATTTAAATGCAGTCCACCAATGCTCAAGTCTGAAATTATATATTTATCCTTCAAATTCAAATTGATGATTTTACCTTCAATACTCAAAAATTTAAATTATGTACTTAAGGTATAAATATTGGGTCCTCAATATCAAGATTTTTAAAATTTATTAATCCTCATCATCTTAGTCATTCTTCTAAAATTCTCAAAATTAAATGGCTTGAACCTCTCCCAATCTAATCTTACTCGATCACAATCTAAAAGAAATTCCTCTCGAGTTGCCAATGCACTGCGACCCAACTTAGAATTTATCCATCTATCACAGAAGGCTATATACTTTAAGAAAAATATTCCTTAATTTATTTACTCATGCTATTCAATTATCAAAGTTTTAACACCAAATATATCACCTATGATATACCCTTAATCAATTATAAAAGAAGTGTCACTAAGTCATGTGATTAGCCTTATAGGGTATATCTAGTACTATCAGTGTATCAAACTTATACCAAGCACGAGGTTTCGTCTTTCCGAAATAAGGGAAGACGGAGATCAATAATAAAGAGTTCAAGGGCGAGGTAATAGAATAGAAGTATCGGGATCAAGACGTTTAAAGAATTCAAATGGGAATTATTAAAGTAGTTGTGGATTGATATCCTATTTTGGTAATGCCTATCCACATGCTCGCATCAGTACAGTTATATAACGGATACGATATGCTTAGACATATCTAGAGGGCAAGTTCATTCATCTACTAATCACTAGATATCTCAATCCACGTAAAGTAGTTATACGAAGGGCGAACCACGCGTACTATGGTTGATCAGACCGTAGTACACTGATTCTGAAATGTATTAATGTATGCATCCACTAATACATATATAGTAAACAAGCTTGATGAAAGAATAAGCTTGCAAAACTAGGCTATAATAGCGGCATAAGTCAAGGTGGTACAATAATTATAGGTACGCTAGATGATGATGAAAGGAGGTACAAGTCAATTCAAGTTCACAAAAACAAAACAAAAGAAATAGAATAAGCAATAATAATAAAGATTCTACAAATCTCTATAGTTATCATACAACCTCCATGTCTATGTCGCTAGTCGACCAAATGGGGGCAAGGACCTCTAAATTCTATTGTCTGAATAAACACTGTCGTCTTATGCTAGCATACAATTAATGTTGTTCAATCACACTTCAATAATAGGTCAAAAGACTATATGATACTAGGTTGTGAGGTATACTACCCAACTTAAAATAATAAACTAATACTGTGACAGTCTTAAGGGTACCGTAGAAGCTCCTGTTAAGGTCTTCGAGAAGGGATCTTGGTACTTGTTAGGGTATCCTCTTATATTACATAGGTCATGGTCGTCTTAACTCTTAGTCATAGTGCAAGTGTCAATAGTAAGAATGGGACGGTTACTGGCCTCAAGGGAAAGGGAATATAACTCGTATTGAGGTGTGGTACAAGTTATGCAATTTAAAACTAAGGGATAAGCACCAGGTCTCAATCTACAAGAATAACTTAACTATCAAGTTCTAACTACTAAGCACACAATTTCAAAATTCAAGATTACAACTATAATCCTAGCAAACTATGTGTCCTTAACAAAGAAATAAATTACTTGGCCTACTATCAGAAGTGTCAGGTGGCACGAGTTGAAAGATAAAGAAAAGAAGAACGTAATTTTGGTCGTCGCACAATTAGCGAACGTTAAGGCCACAGAGGAACAATATGTGAAATAGAGGGGCTCTAGGTAGCATCATGGTTTTCCAAGGTGGAGTGGTATACTAGTTGAATGTTCAAGGTATGATCAAGGGAGAAGTGTTGATTGCATTCCTCTAGGCTTCCTAGGGTGCTGTCTACTAATAACAAGACAATGATATAAGTTTATAGTTCTCCAATACTATCTAACTATGAGGGTTAGGTTCAGTACTAATATTCTCTTTTGGTTTTCTATTGGTTCCTCCATACTAGGGTCAAACATTATGGTAAGCTTCTAACTAACTCTAGTGGTATCTATACTACTCTTAAGTCTTCATAATACATCAAGGGATAATGGTAAACCAATCTATAGATAAGGAATTCTATGTTCACTAGATATTTTAAACTTAGTAGTGTGTCTATATCCTCGTTGTAATCTTAATAGGTATGCTACTCTAATTATCATCCTAATAACAGGGGTTCCTATATTCTCAGCAGAAGGCTATACTCAAGAAACTATTAGGGAAGCACATGAATCAAGCATGATACAATTGTTCAAACAGAACAGATAGGAGGAAGATGAATCATAGTCAATTGTGGATGAGATCCTATACTCTAGTCCTAGGTGCAGGCTTGCTCGGTACAATAACGTAACCGAGACAATATGCTCTCGACCTGCATGGGCCACCACAAAAACATGTCACACCCCAGTCCCAAAAATACGTAGGACTAGGACACGTAAGCATGCCAGCCGCATGGATATGGCAACTCCAATATATGGAAACCAAATCCACACGTACGCTGTAATATGAATATCAAATCCACAAGTGGTATAAACATATGTCATAAGTCACAGGGTATAATCTAGATCTCATCCACGAAAATCAAATATGAATAAAATAACCAATGTCTATGAAACTAGATCTCAATAAGAAGTATCTAAGAATGATAGTTGGATGGAAACAAATCCACTACCAACTCAAATGGGAAAAGTAAATACAATATAAGTACAACACCATCAAACAATATAAGTACCAGCTATCAATCACGGCTCGAGAGAAGACGTCCACGAAGCATTTATAACCATCCAAATCTGCGCTCCTGCAAATAGTCAAGAACAGGTAAACCTGGCAGCGGACCAGGTCCTCAGAGGGACGTAACAAGATACAGAAAATATGGGCCAACTTGAATACAGTAAACATGCATATAATTTGAAAATAAATAAGTACGCTGTACAAGACAATCTATATGAATGCAAATGAGGACAACTTTTCGACGTATGGGCAAGGGTAGTCTACTCGATCTAAGCCTCACAACTCATGCACTCGTCCATGAACATCATCAGCCGGCATACCTCGGGGGTAGCGACCCTCGGACTCCATCAATCGACATACCTCGGGGGTAGCGACCATCGGACACGACTCACCATAGTGCGTGCTAGTGACTACGGTGTTACCAGAGTGGTTAAAGCCCATACGCATAATGATTGTCCTCTATGATACTAAGTGTCAAGTGTGTGTCAACATATCTAATATATAGTAATGACTGAAAGAAAACTACACATGCAAGAATAAACAGAAATGCAATAAATATACAGAAATATACTAAGCATGCAAAGTACTGTAAACAATTTGGCAAGATATCTTGCCTGGGGTCCTCCTGCTGGTATGAATCAGAGTCCAAGTCACAGTCCAAATAGCCTATGTATTACAAATTCATCACGTCAAAGGATAATTTATTTTAATTTATTTAATTCTGTAATAATTAATCTAAAATTCTATTTTAATCTTATTATTCTGATTTTTAGGTTAATGCCTAAATTTTGTCCAAAGGAATTGAATTTTATCGACTCGAAACTTATGGCACGCAAATCGAGGCGATCTGTTGACCAAAAAGTCAACTGGCACAAACTTGACTTTCATGCATGAATTCCTGTAGATTTTAGCGTCAAAAACATGCTGGAATTTATGGCTCGTCCGAATTCAAATTCGTTTGGAAATTATGGCACATACAAGTTTTGTATCGTGCACCGATGGTTAAATTTTATCCTAAAAGTTCTACAGAATTAACAATATAAAAATACTTCGAAATAAATTCTGGGAAAAACATATGTCAATTATCTCGACATTAACTTTTTGAAACTTTAAACGGTTCGTGATTCTGATTCCTGGATCTCCCGGAATCACGAAAACATCGAAACACGTCTATTTTCGGACATGCTGTGTTCTACGAATTTTTTAGAATATAATAATAATAATTTCGTAAAACAAATTATATAATCAGAAAGCTAACCTCAATATCTTTCTAACACAAAAAACTAGGCCTCATTTGGAGTCCAGAGCTATGCGCAATGGCTTCTGGAAGATGAAGGAACCCTAGATGGTAATTCTCCAAAATTCGGCTGAAGAAAAACCCTAGAAATAAACTTAAACTAATATATATAGAGAGGAGAGAGAAAGCAGTCGCGGCTCAGATCTTGACACGTGGCAGCCATCCAAGCTGCCCGCCCCGCAGTCACTGACAGGCGGACCCGGCACTATTTGCTGTGGGCGGCTGACAGGTGGGCCCCCTGTTTGCTGACTGGGCAGAAATAATTTCTTTTTGGGTTTTTTTAGAAAATAGTTTTTAATTCAGTTTTTGATAATTAACGCAAAATAAATGCTAAAAATAATCAGAAAATTCCCAAAAAATTATAGAAAATATATTTTATTATTTAGAACCTAAAATAAAAGTTTGGGATATTTTTATATAAGTTTGAACATAAAATAAATTCTTCAAAGTCCTAGAAAATTAGTGTTACTAGTTTTTAATTAACTAAAAATTATGAAAAAATCGCAATAATCTAAAATAGCCTAAAATAATTCTAAATAAATATTTATATAAGTAAATATACTAAAAAAATTTATTTTCTAATTAACTAAGAGAATATTCTAAATAAATTTAACATCTATAATAAATATAATAATATAAAATATACATAAAATACCTATTTTGGGTGAGGGAGTTTACAGTACACGTTCTTGTCAATAAACTGCTTGATATATCCACACACCTGTATATGCTCGAACTTGCAGTCCTCCTCGGATTTGTCATTGGGCTTCTCGGATGCGAATACTGGAAGATGCAACTTCTTGACGAACAGGAAATCCTTTATCTTGCTCTGCCAATAATGATAGTTGGTACCGTTCAGGTTTATAATGCGTACCGGCTTCGCATCCATCTCTCCTCCTTAGTTTGCCTGTCAACGCCTGACCTCTCTGAACTCCAAAACTTGGCTATAATACCACGTTGTTGGAAACAAAAACGCGAAAACCGTTCTCCAAACCAAGAAGTCCTGCGAGAGAACCGAGCAAAGGTACACAAACCAAAAATGCTAAACACAAATCGTAGACACAGAAATTTTTACGTAAAAACCCCAAATAGAAAAAACCACGGGACGATCGGAGTCCAACCTTGAAAAGCCTCCACTAATGAAATAAGAAATACACCAACTCCTTACAAACTTCTCACCGATCCAAACGGATCATCACAACTCTTTAGAATAGAAAATAGATCACAGACAAACGAAGAACAGAGATGACGAGAAAAAAAATTACCCGGAACCGATCTCATCTTCGAAATAGCCTTCATTCTCTTCCTCTCTTCTTCCAATATTGTAAAAGCACTCTTGCCTTATTTTGCAATATTTTTGAGATATATGAGATATATTTAGGGCTAAGAGACACCTAATATATATAGCCTCAAACCCACAACTAGTATTCCTATTATATATAGGAATACCCAATCTAAATCCAAATCCAAATCCATTGACATATTCCTATTATATGTAGGAATATCCAATCCAAATCTAAATCCATTGACATATTCCTATTATATATAGGAATACCCAATCCAAATATATTGAGGTATTCATATTATATGTAGGAATACTCAATCCAACTCTGGGATATTTTCCACATAGGTTGGGAACCCCACCCACTCCAACACTAGTAAACAAGTTTGTTAGTCTCTCTTCCCCTTTGTATATATCTCATACATATTTTTTTAATATATTTCTATTTTTTTGTATTAAGTCCTCCAAAAACTTGCGAAGAATATTTTTGTGGACTAATTCCAGACAAGACGGTAACTTTAGTGAAGTCTCAGAAAGATATGTCATATGCATGTTAACTTCTACAAAGAAATATAAGGCATATACATAAGAGTAACGGGATAAGACGAAGGATGTGAATGTACATGCTTCAAGAGACTATGATTTATTATCCTTCACTATTGTAGCAACATATATAGTATTCACTTTAAATTTTAGGGTCTTAACAAAATCACATATTGTGAGAAGACATCCTTATGGCTCTTATACGAGTGTTAAAACATGATCTGTATGAGAACCATAAGGATATATCTTCTAGTAACATGTCATTCTGTCAAAGATCTTGAAAGTCAACACCATGTTTCCACTGTAGTAAAAGACTAATAAATCATAGTATCTTAAGGCATACACCTTTAGTTCTTTTGTCCATCTATTTTTTCCTAGGTAATTGCCTTCTTCTTCTTTTTGTAAAAGTCAACATGGCATATCTTGCCGTTGGGAGTCACTAAAGTTACAGTATTGTCTGCGTAGTCTACGAAAATATATTTTACAAGTTCTTGGCGGGATTAAATGCGCATAATAGAAATATATTAGAAAGAGGGAAAGATGAACGCATCTATGGCACTGGCTCTTGGTGAAGGGGGGAGCATCTATGTACCGACTCCATGGCAAACACGGACGCAGTCATCGGTATATTGAACAATTGTTGTATTTTTTTCATAAGGCTGGATATATTGCATAAAAAATATACGATGGATTGAGTCGATTTATTGTGTAAATAAAATTTATTTCTTCTATTAGATAATATTTCTTTCTAGTGATTCGAAGAGAATTCTATGGCGAGTTGAGCCGGGTCTCATATACTATATTTGTGTTGTTAAAGATTTAGATGGACGTGAAATCTACGGCGGGCTGCACTGGGTCTTCTGTATATGGTGATGTAGCCTGTATGTATGTAAATATGGTATATATGGGTGGTGTGTATGTATGTGGTCAACAATTTTTATTTTTATTTTATTTAGCGACATTTAGCAATGCTAAAATTACGTCACTAACTATATGTAAAAACGTCGTTGTGATGTCACTATCTGAAAATTTAGTGATGTTCAGCGATGAGGTAAACTGTCACTAACTAAAAAAATACTGTCGGCGCAAAACCTTGCTACGAAGTTGCTAATTTACTGACATGGCAAGATTTTCTATGTCATCTAAGGACACCGCCAAAGGAAACACTATGTTGTTATATTGTGGTTGTCACGCTCTGGTTTTGCAGAACCGAAAGTTGCCACTGGACGTGATATCGTACAAGCCTAATTGTACTTATACAAAACAAGATCAATCATGAATGATAAAATATCTCAGAAAATAAAGTCATTGCAGAAAAAATAAATAGAAAGTTGAATAGACACAAGATATACAAAACTTATTCTCTTTATTGATAGTTTGCAGTAGATATAATAACTTTAGGCCAAAAGAATAACTCGATTACAAATATTTGATCATTATAGTGAACAATGCCATAATACTTACAACTCAAGAAACTAATACAATCAACTATGCTTCATATACTATGTCCTTTATATAAAAAAAATATATCCTGTTGAATATTTTTAAGTTGCCAAAACGAGCTCCAACACCTCATTTTGTCTAAGCGACTCCCCGAACATGTGGAGGAGTCAACCCATTGGGGAATATACGATGAGCGGTCTCTAGCCAACTCACCTAAACCAACACATCAATCATGTGAGAATAGGTAAAATTATTCGGTGGCGTTTCTATTCTTGCCTTAGGATTAGTTAAAAATTTATAAGCATGTATATATATAAAACATAAATGTGTCACTTGACATAATAAAACTTATCCAACACTACCATCCTTCCTGTAAATTGTAATATCATTCATAATATATATATATATATATATATATATATATATATATATATATATATATATATGTATATATGTATCATGAGTTCGTCCCTACAACCATATTAATAGGCCTACAAACAGATTGACGTTAGCATGCAGCCTAGCTATATTACGATCACTTGCACCATAAGTGTCATAACCCGTGCCCGGTTATTCGGACATGGAACATGAGCATGTCCAGCCTACCTCACGACATCAGCGATAGTACGTTGTCTAGATCTCAAAAACCATAAAATGCTCATAGTATTTATCTTGCTCAATCACATAAACTAAGAAAAATAAAAGCAGAAAATAAAACTCAATCACACACATGATTACTACAGTCCACTATCCGAGTTTTCAGTACATCATACAATGCTAGATCTCCCAAGACAGATTCGATAAAATAATCATACAGATCATCAATACATCTGCTACATAAACTTTAAGATAATCTATACAAATTATCTCTCTCTTAAGTCTTCTAGATCCTCCAGAACCATCACCTAATCTAAGTGCTAACCTCCCTGTCTTCACCTAATATGTCAACCTCCATTCAGGATGGGAGCAAAGTTCAACTATGAACAATGTATTCAATATATAAAAATGCTAAAGAGTACTATACAATAATATAAGTATAATAATACTTGAACTAATCGGACATACCAGAAAGTCATGCAACATTGAAATCATGTACAAGAGACAGTTTTGACTTGTGATTGAAATACTATGTTCGATAGAATCAGATAAAGAATAGAATAGTCACATACAACTCATGAGTCTAAAATAATAACATCAATGAGTCTGAAGAAATACTAAACAATAAGCTGGAGACAAATCCAGTACAAAAGAATACTAAGAAGCTACAAGTCCCGGGTCATCTGTCTCAGTTGGGATGACTTCCTCTTGAGCCAGGGTCTCTGACTCTAAACCCACAACATCCTGAGGCCCGTAATGTGTAGGGTACCACTCCTCAGTGTCATCTGGAAAAAAAAATATCCAGTCAGGAAAGGAGCAGAGTACATCTCTAACAACAGTTCTAATCAATGATATAAACTATGTAACAGTAAATAGATATGAATATACAAGATGCAATAATAAGTACAAGAGATATTCAATAAAGAAAATACTGGAAGTAAATACAAGAATGAACAATATTACAATGAATAAGAATATTAATAACTAAGTGTGTGAGTACTAGCTTTAACATGTGATCGGCTTGGGAACTTGTTACAAGATTTATGGCCTGGCTAATCATACGTGCGGTGTATGATTAATACTATTCAAGGATAAGATATGATACAAGAAGGGTATGATCGCATATCTATACCACATACTCCCCAATCCCTATTGGTATAGTGGATCCAACCATGGTACAATATGGCACGGAATTCTCTAAGAAGATAGCTAGTCTCCCCGAGAATCAGTGTTTGTACGTGTACAAGAAGAACAATGAAACAAGGCTTGCACAAGATATACCATATACCAAGGAATAACATCTCATGGAGAGATCCGGATATACTATTCCGTGTAACCATCGTGTCAAGAATCATGGATATCTACACTAGATACAATGAACATAGAGAATATCATAAATTAAAAACTATCACAGAATGTACTCACCTGAAGTGCGGTAAATAGTCTCACAGATGTCTGATACGGTGCCTCAAAGACCTAGATAGGGAATACAATATCAATATAAGGTTTTGGAATAAAAATAAGTTAAACTAGTCAACTTTTAGGTCAACAAACAATTTCTAAGTCAAAATAGTCAAACTAGGTCAACTCTAAGTCAAACTTGGTCAAACTACCTACTTCTAGGTTGCATGAGTCTATTTCTATGACATTAGGTTCATAAACTATGAAACTAAGCTACACTAGTTAAATCTAAGGTACTAAGATACCGTATCTCAGGATATGCAAACAAGAGATATACAATATTAGATATGCACCTTCAAACAATATTATATATATATACTAATTCTAATCACAATGCTAAGTGGATAACTTGGCTTTTGAACCAATCGGTATCGCAGCCATAAACACTCATCTAGGTACCCAACTTAATTACCTTGAGTAACCCTTAATACCTTAACACTTACCTTGGTATCTCAAGGTATTACCACCCTGGTATATAGTAGCTACCCAACTAACTACATACTAATAGGTATATATATATATATATATATATATATATATATATATATATATATATATAAACTACTAGTATATGCTACTAGCTATCCAACTAACCTCCAACTACTAAAGCAACTAATACATACATATACCTACTTACATAATAACTATGTCTAGTATATATATATAACAAGATATATATATATATATATATATATATATATATATATATATATATATATATATATATATATATATATATATATATATATATATAAAACCATAAACTACTAACATATATATATTGTACCATCAACTAACAATAAATATATAACTACTATCAAGCGAACTACTAATTGCTAGTCATTAACACTAATTAACTGTGCTTAAAACTAGTTAACTGAACCAATACCCTGCTGATACTGAACTGATACTCTGGTTTACTGTGCACGAGCACAGTGCTCCTGCTCATTCTCTTGCTACTGCTGCTGCTCCTTCTCATGCTGCTGCTGGTAGTCTATATACTGCTGCCATTGCTCATTCTCTTATTGCTGCTGCTGCTCCTTCTCTGTGCCTTGATGTGCTGGTTCTTCTCTTGTTGCTGCTGCTGGTAGTCTACATACTACTGCTGCTGCTCATTCTCTTATTGTTGCTGCTGCTTCTTCTATGTGCCCTTTTGTGCTCACTGCACTGTGCAAATGGCCACTTCACTGTGCAATTGGCCACTGCCCCGAGCATCTTGCTCACTCTAAAACACACCAACACATAGCACAACACCTAGGCATAACACTACACTATTTATATACAGAAATATGTATACTTTACTTATATATATATACACTCTTCTCTAACACACACACACACACACATATATATATATATATATATATATATATATATATATATATATATATATATATATATATATAGGTAGGTAGGTAGGTAGGTAGATACAACGCATCCTCACTTACATATTTATAGGTATAATAGCATCATACACATAAATTCATATATGCAACATACATGTATACATATACATAACTATTATGTATAGATGTATAACTACATATATATATAAACACATATACATATAGACACTTACCCAAGTATATATAAATATATCATACATCACATATATATACACATGGAACTATGCATACACAAGTATACACCTATTATAAAAGATATATAGATAACTATAGACTAGTACATATCAATATATATCTATACGTATACACATACACATATGTAGTATAACATTCACCTTAACATATAGATACCTTTATATCCTAGCACATATAACTACATATATATACATAACAATACATATATATAAATGCATATGAATATATCTACTACAATAGCTAAAAATAATAAAAATTGGATCTAGAATGAAATACAACAAACACGTGGAGTGCATCACAACCGTTTCATACTAGATCTATGATACGCTTGCGACACGAGTCCACCACACAATTAAACATATCCTGAAGGACACGAGCAAGTCTAATATATTATTTATAAATAATACGAAGAGCCAAACACACATCTACGTATCTGTGCCTAAATATGACATGCACAAAGTCCCGTATCGGAGGAAAACCCCCCAAATCAACACGTATCACCAAATTGTTGGGATACGACCTACACGTACCCAATTGTGGATACGACACTAGCCACAAACACACAATGTAAAACCCCCTTCCCAGAAAATTGTATAAGCCCTTTATTTATTAATTATTAATTAAATTATAGTAATTAGGTCCAAATAGGAGAAATAGATTTTTAATAATTTTTATGTTAGGTGTTCGGGCACTTAGAGGACTTGTGGGACCATCAGGAATTTTTCGGAATTTATTCCATGTAGGAGACCCCTTGAGCAGTTGCTATCCTAACGATGTGCAATACCCTATTATACAAATTTTAGAATGAGTATATATATATATATATATATATATATATATATATATATATATATATACAAATATATATGTATATATATTTTTTATTAAAGAAAGAAAGAGAAAAAAAAAAGAATTAAATAAGTTACTATTAATATAATAATAATAATACTAATAATAATATACTTACTTATACCAAAGTTCCTTAGGAACTTTGGTTTCTTTCAACAGCAGAAGTTCCACGTTGAACCCCTCCCTTCAGAGATGCACTTACGACCGCCCACTCCTTACCATTGACTTAAACCCATAGGCCACGGATCCACCCTCTCTCTCTCCTAATATATAACATATATATATATATATATATATATATATATATATATATATATATATATATATAATTAGCTCTCCAAAACCCTAACCTAAAACTCCAGACTTCCTCTTCCCATCTAGAGCCATCACCGCAGCCAGAGAAGCCTCCCCAAGCCATCCAACCACCCCGTCGACGCCGACATCGCGGACTGCAGTTTCCCACTCGAGGCACCTTCGCTCCGGCGTATTTTCCCGTTGACTCGCTCGACCAAATGCAGATCCGCTTTCATAGGTATGATCTTCCCTTAACCCTCTCCAATATCTGTTTTATAGTCAACCTCGGAAAACGTGTGCCCCTAGGTGAAAAATAGCGCCCAAGTCAGCGTGAGCAGACAAAATTCTGCAATCGCAGAAACTTGCGATGACCACCCATATTGTCGAGTTCGTATCTCCCACCACAGAGATCCGAATTCGACGATTCTTTTTGATACCTGTAGATTTTATGACCTAGTTTATTTTCTGTATTATAACTTTGTGCTATTAGTCGCTGTGGAAAAAATTATAGCCGTCACAAAACTGCGTGCACCCACTTTTTACGGTTTTATAAAAGTTGGAGATCGGAGCGTGCCCCGCCAAACGGGACCGCCCCGCCGTGTGCCAAGTGTACCGAATGGTGCACGCAGCATAATCGGACACGTGAAAATTTGTGGGGACTGATTTGGACGCGTGTGCGCGCCGGAATCAGGCCGTATCCGCGAACACAATCCGTGTCGCCACTTTTATGGAACTCGCGAGTATTTTGTGCACGCTTGTCAGATTGCGACGAAACTTGCGCCACTGGACTCGTGGTAACACGCTGGTCCTGTGACCCAATTTTCACGCATTTCTGAGACGGTTGACCAGATCGCCAATTGGCGGGTCCCACAGTTGACTTTTTGGACCAAATTATGTTCGGCTCATCGGAATCCAAATTTGGACATACCGTTGGGATCGTATTGACATTTAGAATTGTTTGACCCATAGTTTGTCCCATTTAGAGACTGTTACCCTCGGCACGCTTTTCGGTGCAAAGTGGGCCCACATGTGGGACCCGCTTGGGCCCGAAAATGACCTTTTTGCCCCTGTGTCCAAATTGGACGAAAGGACAGGCGTTCCTAGCGGTTTGATACCTTCTGAGACTGTTGGTGATATTTATTACAGCTTTCGGAGTAGTACCCACCGGATCCACCGATACCAGGACTACAGTTGATATTCAAACATCAGGCAAGTGTACATTGCCAAACTCTGCAGCTTAGTTATTTATTTTCCTTGCTATATATATATTACTGTGCATGCTCAACCTAGGACCGTGTGACGTACTTAGCGTCCGATTATCAGTCGGGTGCCGACACTGTACGCAGTGTTGGGTAATGTCATCTAGATATGGACATACGTGACACTTTATCTTCTCGTACTTGTCATACCAAGTACACTTGACCCAGGACACTGGACACTGATCATGAGACAGGATCTTCCCGAGATATTCGTGGTGATCCTGTATAGGATGCAGGACTTATAGAGATACTATATTCTAGATACATTATGACTTGTGCATTAGTTATGACCCCGCTGACATGGACGTGAGACGTTATGTTCATGATTTGTGTGGTTACATTGGGTGGGGAGAGACACACAGACTACAGGCTGATCATATATATACACCCCTATTATCGTGAGGCACAAGACTCTATAGCCGAGCTTGGCCCATTACTCATTACTACTGCTGCTACCGGCTCCCCTACACAGAGCTTGTAGTATGCTTCAGCCTGAGCTCTAGTGCTGCTCTTATCTTGCATATCACTTAGCTGGTTATTTTAGTATTCCCTTATTGTCCATCTATTGCTGGAGATACCCACAGGCTACAGGTTGATTATGTTATGCCGGCTACTCAGTCTCCCGCTGAGCTAGACCACCTCTTGACACCCCTGCTACCGGCTCCCCTTCACAGAGCTTGTAGTAGTTCCAACCTGAGTACTGTTGATATTCTCTCTTGCATTTTATACAGATGTTACATACTTACCCTGCTTATCTCATTATTTGCTGCACTATTTATATTCTGGCTTGTATTATTTTCTGTACCTTGCTATGTCCCCTGAGGACCTGGATATGGATTTTGTCCCCAGATTTTGCAGAACAGGTTTACCCCGAGGTTTACGGGACCGCAGCAGGAGGAGCCGATCCAGGAGCCGTACCACCATCTGAGGGCGAGGTCTTAGCTGAAGACTTCTCTTGAGCATCCATGTTTATGCTCAGCTTTTATTATTTATTTCGATCTTTTACTTTCTGGTCTGTTGAACCATTGTACTAGATATTTATCGGGTTGTTCCCAGAAGTACTTTGTGAGACTAGATGATGATTTACATTCCTTATTTATTCTGTGGATCATATTTTATATCTTGTGTGGATGAGATTAGTTGTGCCCTGATTGTCGTAGACTTGTTTTACAGCTTAAGTACGCCCTGATGGATCCATTATATGGAGTTGGTCCATCGGTGCGTACTGCTGGCCATTGCCACGTGTCTAGTCCCACGGTATTTTGGGACTGGGGCGTGACATAGTTTTTGTGGTGGCCCATGCAGGTCTACGACTAAATTGTTCGGTTTCAACTTAGGGACCGGACCAGCCTGCCCTAAGGATAGTATAAACTATAGGATCTCATCCATCATTTAACCATTTGTTGAACTCTATATCGAACTCAAAATTTGTTACTTGAACTGCATCCTGTATTGATTCCTCTGAGCGTTCTCATAGTTCATCTTTTGATTGCAGAACAATGGATTCCGGGAACAGAGATGATTTTCCTTTGGAGACACCACACGACGCTGTGGTTACTTATGGAGATGAAGTGACACCAGGGGATGGTGGACGAGCATCACAGGGTAATCAAACCGGACAGCCTAATCCAAGGTTCCGGAGAGATGACATTCCACCACCACCACAGTTCACTCCCCAGATGCCAGTATTCCCGCCAGGACAAGCCATGGACGGGCAACAAATATTCCAGATGATGTATGCTATGATGCAAGCACAGCAGCAGATTCAGCAAGAGGCCCATCGGCAGGAGGCCGAGTATCTGAGGACCAGCCTGGTATCCGCATTGGAGCAGGCTAATCCAGCAGCGAGGCGAACATCGACGGGATCTATCACCGACTTCCGTCATCTCAAGCCTCGCATATTTTCTGGTAAAGAAGGGCCAACGGAAGTTCATGAGTGGCTCACAAACATTCAGCATCAGCTGGAAGCCGCTGAACTTCCAAGAGAGAAGTGGATGACTGCAGTCAGAATGCAGTTAACTGATAATGTGCACCACTGGTGGTTAGCAGAAGAAAGGAGACTTGGACAGGACAGAGTCACATGGGAAGAGTTCTCCAGACTCTTCCAAGAGATGTACATCCTGGCAGTTGCACGGTCAGAGCTCAGGGACAAGTTCAACCGCCTCATCCAGGGCAGCATGACAGTGGAAGAATACAATTCTGAATTTATTCGCCTGAGTCGCTTCGCTCCAACATTGATTTCGACGGAGGAAGAGAAAGCGGAAAAGTTCTTTGACGGGTTGAAGTTCGAGCTTCAGAGATTGATTGGCTCAGTGGCACCTACAAATTATACTGATGTTCTAGCAGCAGCCCGACGCATGGAGCGCGTCACTAGAAGGGAATCGAATCTGAAGAGGCCAAACACCTCCGCACCAACCAAGGCAGCACATGGAGATTCTGTAAAACGATTCCAGAGGAGTACGCCAGATAGAGCAGCGCACAGGGCCATATCTCTCCCTACTTGTCACCACTGCGGCAAGATAGGTCACATTGAGAGAGAATGCAGACGCAAGTTGGGACTCTGCCTAGCTTGCGGGTCCAACCAGCATCAGACCAGAGACTGCACCGAGCGCAGAGAGGGAGCACCGAGATTAGCTTTGCCTGCACCACGACCAGCTTACCCAGCAGTAGGAGCACAGCAGGCAGGAGTTGGAGGCGTCAGGCCACCAGCCCCAGGAGGGAATCAGCAGAGACTACCCCTGGCACCACAGGCAGCTTTATTTCAGCAGGCCCAGCAGCAGCGAGGCCAAGCACAGGGGCGAGGACAGGCATTCACTTTAGCTGTTGAGGAGGAGGCTACAGTAGGCGAGGTCATCGCAGGTACTATTTTAGTAGCTTCATTACCTGTAGTAGCATTATTTGATTCTGGAGCATCGTATTCATTTATAGCAGCTAGCTTTGTAGCCACCCATAGAGTAGCTACCGCACCCCTCCCAAAGATGAAGAGGATTCTTACGGGAGGTGGAATTATTCCGGTTAGTGATGTCTTTAGATCATGTTCTGTAGTAGTTTGTGGAAGAGAAATGCGAGCTTAATTCCTAATCTTTTCCATGCCGGACTATGATGTCGTACTTGGTATGGACTGGTTAAGTCAGTACCATGCGACTCTTGATTGCCGACTTGGGCGGGTTATATTTAGACCGCCTGGACATCCAGAATTTGAGTTTCTTCGAGGAGCAGTAGAACAAGGAGTTCAGCCTACTCTTAGGGTACTATCTGTAGAAGGGGAGACAGGTTACCCAAGAGTCATATCAGAATTTGTGGATGTATTTCCTGATGATCTTCCAGGTTTATCGCCTGATCGGGAAATAGAATTCATAATAGACTTAACTCCAGGAGCAGAGCCTATCACTTCATCAGTTTATCGGCTAGCACCTAAGGAGTTAGTGGAGTTGAAAGAACAGGTGGATGATCTCTTGGAGAAGGGTTTCATTCGGCCGAGTGTTTCACCTTGGGGAGCACCCATTTTATTTGTGCCAAAGAAGGATGGAACAGTACGGTTGTGCATTGATTACCGGGCACTAAATGCTGTAACCATCAAGAACAGGTATCCCTTACCACGCATTGATGATCTATTCGATCAATTGAGTGGTGCAAGGATATTCTCGAAGATTGACCTTAGATCCGGCTATCATCAGATCAAGGTGAGGAAGGAAGACATCCCGAAGACAGCTTTCAGGACAAAGTATGGGCATTATGAGTTCTTGGTGATGCTGTTTGGTTTAACCAATGCGCCAGCAGTATTTATGAGCTTAATGAACAGGGTCTTTCATCAGTTCTTGGATAAATTCGTAGTGGTGTTCATTGATGACATCCTCATATATTCCAAGAGCCCTGAAGAGCACGAGGAGCATCTCAGAATCGTGTTAGAGACCTTGAGACAGGAGAAGTTATATGCCAAGCTTAGTAAGTGTGAGTTCTGTATGGACAAAGTACCTTTCTTGGGGCACATCATATCAGGAGAAGGACTTTCAGTAGATCCAGAGAAGGTTGCAGCAATAGAGACTTGGCCTACACCCACATCAGTTGCAGAGGTGAGAAGTTTTCTCGGACTTGCGGGATATTACCGAAGGTTTGTAGAGAATTTCTCGAGGATTGCAGAACCGATGACGAAGCTGACACGGAAGGACCAGGAGTTTATATGGACAGAAGACTGCCAGAAGGCTTTTGAAGAACTGAAGAGAAGATTAACAACAGCACCTGTCTTGACTCTTCCTTCAGGGTCAGGAGGTTTTGTTGTTTACAGTGATGCATCAGGCAGTGGACTAGGATGTGTTTTGATGCAACATGGCAAAGTCATTGCTTATGCGTCGAGACAGTTGAAGGTCCACGAGAAGAACTACCCGACACATGATCTGGAGCTAGCAGCAGTTATATTTGCATTGAAGATATGGAGACACTATCTTTATGGAGAGAGGGTAGAAATCTTTACTGATCACAAGAGTCTGAAGTATGTGTATACTCAGAAGGAGCTTAACATGAGACAGAGACGCTGGCTGGAACTGATGGTAGATTTTGACATCGATCTGCAGTATCATCCGGGAAAGGCGAATGTTGTTGCAGACGCACTCAGCAGGAAGCCTACGGCTTATTTCTTGACGATGCTGCCCGAGTTATTGAGAGATCTACAGGAGCTACAGATAGAGGTCGTCTTACCGGGACAGAATGGCTTGATGGCTAACCTTGAGATTCAGTCATCACTCGTGGAGAAGATTAAGGAGGCATTGCCCACCGATGCTAGATTCCGAAGACTCAGAGAAAGGACAGAAGCCGGTATGCAGACAGGACTACGCATCCACGAAGACGGGACATTAAGGTTTGGAAACCGCTTGTATGTTCCAAATGGAGAATTGAGACAGGAGTTAATGACGGAAGCACATAGCTCTGTGTACTCTGTTCACCCAGGAGGAACCAAGATGTACCGAGACTTGAGACAGTATTACTGGTGACATGGAATGAAGAGAGAGATCGCGAGATTTGTGGCCAAATGCTTAGTATGTCAACAAGTGAAGGCGGAGCACCAGAGGACAGCAGGATTATTGCAACCACTTTCGATTCCAGAGTGGAAGTGGGAGCACATCACTATGAACTTCGTCACGGGTTTTCCCAAGAGTCCAAGTGGGAGAGATGCAGTGTGGGTAATAGTGGACCGACTCACCAAGTCAGCCCATTTTATACCTTTTAGAGTGGGTCAGTCTACAGAAGCTTTAGCTGATTTATATATGAGGCAGATTGTGAGATTGCACGGCATACCAGTCAGCATTGTATCGGACAGAGATTCGCGCTTCACATTGCACTTTTGGAGGAGCATGCAAGAGAGTCTTGGTACTCGTCTGAAGTTCAGTACATCTTACCACCCGCAGACAGATGGGCAGTCGGAGCGTACTATTCAGACTTTGGAGGACATGATGAGGGCTTGCATGTTAGACTTTGGAGGATCATGGGAGGACCACCTACATCTTGTAGAGTTTTCTTACAACAATAGCTATCAAGCGAGTATTCAGATGGCTCCGTTTGAAGCATTGTATGGGAGAAAATGTAGGTCTCCTGTGTGTTGGAGTGACGTGGGAGAACGTCAGATTCTGGGACCCGAGTTGGTGGTCAACACCGTAGAGACAGTCAAGAAGATTCAGGGACACTTGCGAGCAGCGCAAGACAGGCAGAAGCAGTGGGCAGACCTTCATCGTCGACCCTTGGCGTTCAAAGAGGGCGATCACGTCTTCTTGAGGATATCACCGACCAGAGGCACCATCCGATTCGGAGGGCGCGGCAAGTTGAGTCCAAGGTATATTGGACCATTTGACGTGCTCGAGAGAGTTGGAGAGGTGGCATATCGACTTGCGCTACCACCTTCACTGGAGGGAGTACATGACGTATTCCATGTGTCGCAGCTCAGGCGATATGTGGCAGACAGTAGTCATGTTCTCGACCATTCAGATATCACCATTGGGCCGAGCTTGTCATACCAAGAGCAACCCGTGGGAATCCTTGATCGTCGAGAGAAGGTATTGAGGAACCAGTCTATTCCCTTGGTTCGCGTAGCATGGAGGCATGGCGCGCCAGGAGAATCAACTTGGGAGCGCGAGGACGACATGCGCAAGCGTTTCCCGAACCTATTCGCAGACCAAGGTATGAATTTGCATTATTAATTTATATCTTATACCATCCTTGCATTCTATCGTGGCTTAATTTTAATTTCGAGGACGAAATTTTTATAAGTTGGGTAGAATGTAAAACCCCCTTCCCAGAAAATTGTATAAGCCCTTTATTTATTAATTATTAATTAAATTATAGTAATTAGGTCCAAATAGGAGAAATAGATTTTTAATAATTTTTATGTTAGGTGTTCGGGCACTTAGAGGACTTGTGGGACCATCAGGAATTTTTCGGAATTTATTCCATGTAGGAGACCCCTTGAGCAGTTGCTAGCCCAACGATGTGCAATACCCTATTATACAAATTTTAGAATGAGTATATATATATATATATATATACAAATATATATGTATATATATTTTTTATTAAAGAAAGAAAGAGAAAAAAAAAAGAATTAAATAAGTTACTATTAATATAATAATAATAATACTAATAATAATATACTTACTTATACCAAAGTTCCTTAGGAACTTTGGTTTCTTTCAACAGCAGAAGTTCCACGTTGAACCCCTCCCTTCAGAGATGCACTTACGACCGCCCACTCCTTACCATTGACTTAAACCCATAGGCCACGGATCCACCCTCTCTCTCTCCTAATATATAACATATATATATATATATAATTAGCTCTCCAAAACCCTAACCTAAAACTCCAGACTTCCTCTTCCCATCTAGAGCCGTCACCGCAGCCAGAGAAGCCTCCCCAAGCCATCCAACCACCCCGTCGACGCCGACATCGCGGACTGCAGTTTCCCACTCGAGGCACCTTCGCTCCGACACGTTTTTTCGTTGACTCGCTCGACCAAACGCAGATCCGCTTTCATAGGTATGATCTTCCCTTAACCCTCTCCAATATCTGTTTTATAGTCAACCTCGGAAAACGTGTGCCCCTAGGTGAAAAACAGCGCCCAAGTCAGCGCGAGCAGACAAAATTCTGCAATCGCAGAAACTTGCGATGACCACCCATATTGTCGAGTTCGTATCTCCCACCATAGAGATTCGAATTCGACGATTCTTTTTGATACCTGTAGATTTCATGACCTAGTTTATTTTCTGTATTATAACTTTGTGCTATTAGTCGCTGTGGAAAAAATTATAGTCGTCACAAAACTGCGCGCACCCACTTTTTACGGTTTTATAAAAGTTGGAGATCGGAGCGCGCCCCGCCAAACGGGACCGCCCCGCCGTGTGCTAAGTGTACCGAATGGTGCACGCAGCATAATCGGACACGTGAAAATTTGTGGAGACTGATTTGGACGCGTGTGCGCACCGAAATCAGGCCGTATCCGCGAACACAATCCGTGTCGCCACTTTTGTGGAACTCACGAGTATTTTGTGCACGCTTGTCAGATTGCGACGAAACTTGCGCCACTGGACTCGTGGTAACACGTTGGTCCTGTGACCTAATTTTCACGCATTTCTGAGATGGTTGACCAGATCGCCAATTGGCGGGCCCCACAGTTGACTTTTTGGACCAAATTATGTTCGGCTCATCGGAATCCAAATTTGGACATACCGTTGGGATCGTATTGACATTTAGAATTGTTTGACCCATAGTTTGTCCCATTTAGAGACTGTTACCCTCGGCACACTTTTCGGTGCAAAGTGGGCCCACATGTGGGACCCGCTTGGGCCCGAAAATGACCTTTTTGCTCCTGTGTCCAAATTGGACGAAAGGACAGGCGTTCCTAGCGGTTTGATACCTTCTGAGACTGTTGGTGATATTTATTACAGCTTTCGGAGTAGTACCCACCGGATCCACCGATACCAGGACTACAGTTGATATTCAAACATCAGGCAAGTGTACCTTGCCAAACTCTGCAGCTTAGTTATTTATTTTCCTTGCTATATATATATTACTTTGCATGCTCAACCTAGGACCGTGTGACGTACTTAGCGTCCGATTATCAGTCGGGTGCCGACACTGTATGCAGTGTTGGGTAATGTCATCTAGATATGGACATACGTGACACTTTATCTTCTCGTACTTGTCATACCAAGTACACTTGACCCAGGACACTGGACACTGATCATGAGACAGGATCTTCCCGAGATATTCGTGGTGATCCTGTATAGGATGCAGGACTTATAGAGATACTATATTCTAGATACATTATGACTTGTGCATTAGTTATGACCCCGCTGACATGGACGTGAGACGTTATGTTCATGATTTGTGTGGTTACATTGGGTGGGGAGAGACACACAGACTACAGGCTGATCATATATATACACCCCTATTATCGTGAGGCACAAGACTCTATAGCCGAGCTTGGCCCATTACTCATTATTACTGCTGCTACCGGCTCCCCTACACAGAGCTTGTAGTATGCTTCAGCCTGAGCTCTAGTGCTGCTCTCATCTTGCATATCACTTAGCTGGTTATTTTAGTATTCCCTTATTGTCCATCTATTGCTGGAGATACCCACAGGCTACAGGTTGATTATGTTATGCCGGCTACTCAGTCTCCCGCTGAGCTAGACCACCTCTTGACACCCCTGCTACCGGCTCCCCTTCACAGAGCTTGTAGTAGTTCCAACCTGAGTACTGTTGATATTCTCTCTTGCATTTTATACAGATGTTACATACTTACCCTGCTTATCTCATTATTTGCTGCACTGTTTATATTCTGGCTTGTATTATTTTCTGTACCTTGCTATGTCCCCTGAGGACCTGGATATGGATTTTGTCCCCAGATTTTGCAGAACAGGTTTACCCCGAGGTTTACGGGACCGCAGCAGGAGGAGCCGATCCAGGAGCCGTACCACCATCTGAGGGCGAGGTCTTAGCTGAAGACTTCTCTTGAGCATCCATGTTTTTGCTCAGCTTTTATTATTTATTTCGGTCTTTTACTTTCTGGTCTGTTGAACCATTGTACTAGATATTTATCGGGTTGTTCCCCGAAGTACTTTGTGAGACTAGATGATGATTTACATTCCTTATTTATTCTGTGGATCATATTTTATATCTTGTGTGGATGAGATTAGTTGTGCCCTGATTGTCGTAGACTTGTTTTACAGCTTAAGTACGCCCTGATGGATCCATTATATGGAGTTGGTCCATCGGTGCGTACTGCTGGCCATTGCCACGTGTCTAGTCCCACGGTATTTTGGGACTGGGGCGTGACACACAAACACATGTCAAATTGACCAATTGACAAACACAACA
Organism: Iris macrosiphon; assembly: GCA_036927795.1. Classification (NCBI taxonomy): domain Eukaryota; kingdom Viridiplantae; phylum Streptophyta; class Magnoliopsida; order Asparagales; family Iridaceae; genus Iris; species Iris macrosiphon. Next base: position 29,521,796 of record JAYESA010000004.1, on the reverse strand, counting down.
AGTGTTAATCTCGGAATTCCACCAAAATTGACACAAAAAGTACCGTAACTTTCTCAATAGGCCTCCTATGAACTCAATTCCAATTCCTATAGGTAGCCTTTGCATATGGGTTAATTTCTCATAGTTAAATCTCATATTTAGAACCTCAATGAAGGAAAAAAAACTGAATTATACCTATTTGGAGATGGATTCCCAATGCAACCTCTAAATATGATAAAATTGGCCTCCAACTTGTAGATTCTTGCTCCTCTTTGTAGATTCTTTCTTTTTCCTTCTAGATCCTTGCTCCACTAGCCTCTAATGGTGATTTGGGAAGGAATTGGAATGAAATTTTGTAGGGAAATGATTGTGGAAATGAGAAAATTTGGTTGAGAGAAATTCTAGATCTAGATTTGAAATAAAAAGAGGAGAGAGAAACTTTTTCCCCTCTTTATGTAGGCCGGCCCCTTTGCCCCTCCCTCAAGCTACTATGTAATATCCATTATACCCTTTGGGGCCTCTCATGAAGAAATAATTAAGGAGAAAAGGTTCTAGTCTAATGGTTTAATTAAATTAATCATCCTCCTAATCAATGGGCTTTCTAGTTTGGCTCAATTCTAATAATTAATACATGTTGGTCCTTGAGTCTAAACTAAACTTGTTAGGTCCACTAACACAAGTCCAAAATAAATAAACTAACATATAATAATAATTAAATAATATAATAAATAATTATTCAACATGCACAATATTTAATTAATTATAAAATTACCAAAATACCCTTTCTAGAAAATAGGGTAGTGACAAGTCTACCCTCCTTAAAATAATTTTGTCCTCAAAATTCAAAGACGAAAACTACCCCCAGAAAATAACAGAACAAAAGTACATAACAGAACTAGGAAATAACATACCTAAAGGCATAAACAAATATGGATAACGCTCTCGCATTTCATCCTCTCTCTCCCAGGTAGACTCCCCCGGAGAGTGATGCCTCCATGCGACGTGTATCAAAGGAATAGTCTGGTTCCTCAGCACCTTCTCTCTCCGACCCAGAATCTCAACTGGCTGCTCTGGATAGCTAAGAGTAGGGCCCACCTCTATCTCCGAGTGATCTAAGACGTGACTAGGATCTGCCATATACCGTCTCAACTGTGACACATGAAACATGTTGTGCACTCCCTCTAGTACAGATGGAAAGTCTAGTCTATAAGCAACTACACCGACCCTCTCTAGAATAGTGAAAGGTTCGATGAATCGCGGACTAAGCTTTTCGCCTCCACCGAAGCGAATCGTGCCTCGTGTCGGAGAAATCCTCAGAAATACCAAACCACCCACCTAGAACAAAACAACACTAAGAACTTAATCTATAACAAACAACCAATAACAAGCACAAAACAAAAATCTAAAACTATACCTCAAACTCCACAGGTCTCCTATGGCTATCGGCCCAATGCCGTTGTCTGCCCTGCGCCACTCGAAGTCTGTCTCTGATCAACTGAACCTTCTTCGCTGTATCCACAACCATCTCTGGCCCCAGCAAAACTCTCTCTCCAATATCGTCCAATGATAAGGGAGTACGACATCTCCGACCGTATAGAGCTTCAAATGGTGACTTCTCTATACTAGCCTGGTAGCTGTTATTGTAAGAAAACTCTACCAAATGAAGATGGTCCTCCCAAGAACCCCAAAATCTAGTACACAAGTGTGCAACATATCCTCATGAGTCTGAATAGTCCTCTCTAACTGCCATCTGTCTGGGGATGATATGAAGTACTGAACTTGAGCTGAGTGCCCAAACTTGCCTGCAAACTCCTCTAGAAATGAGAAGTGAAACGAATATCCCGATCCGAGACTATGCTGACGGAAACTCCATGTATCCTGATGATCTGCCTCACATACATCTCTGCCAGCTTCTCCGTAGATAAACCCACCTTGAAAGGCAAAAAGTGGGCCGACTTGGTCAACCTATCAACGATGACCCAAATCGCGTCTTTTTCTCCTGGAGATCGTGGAAGTCCGGACACAAAATCCATAATAATGTGCTACCACTTCCACTCTAGAATGGGTAATGGTTGAAGTAAACCTCATGGCCTCTGCCTCTCAGCTTTCACCTGCTGGCACACTAAGCATCTGGATATAAACTGTGCCACTTTCCTCTTCATGCCATACCACCACACACTCTCTTGCATATCCTGATACATCTTGTTGGCACCTGGATGTATGGAATACTGAGAGCAATATGCTTCCTACAATACCTCCTCACACAACTCCCTACTAGGCACACACAATCTAACTCCATGCCGCAAAGATCCATCCTCAGCAATGGTGAAATCATCCTCCAATCCTGCTCCCACCTGAGCTCTGATGCTCCTCAGAGATACATCCTCATACTGGGCTGCTTTGATCATGTCCATCAATTCTGAATGTATTTGCAATCCCCATATCTGCATAGCCAAACCACGAACTATCACCTCAATGCCCAAGCTCTCCAATTTCTTCAACAAATATTGATCCTGTGTCAAGAACATAGCTACCGGATACCTGCTCAAGGCATCGACAACTACATTAGCTTTTCCAGGATGATACTGCAAAGATATGTCAAAATCCTTCATCAGTTCCAACCACCCACGCTGCCTCATGTTCAACTCCTTCTGCGTGAAAACATACTTTAAGCTCTAGTGGTCTGTGAAGATCTCCATACGCTCTCCGTACAAATAGTGTTTCCATAACTTCAGAAAAAAGATGACTGCTGCAAACTCCAAATCATGGGTAGTATAGTTTTTCTCATGATGACACAATTGTCTGAATGCATAGGCAATCACTTTCCTATTCTGCTGAAGAAGATAACCCAAACCTTTCCCCGATGCATCACTATAAATAGTGAAACCTCCAGACCCTGGTGGCAACGTTAAAATAGGAGCAGACGTCAACCTATTCTTTAATTCCTTAAAAGCAATCTGGCAATCCTCCATCCAAACAAACTCTACATCCTTCCTGGTGAGTCTGGTCATCGGCTCGGCAATCCTCGAAAAATCTTGCACAAACTTCCTGTAGTAGCCTTCCAATCCTAAGAAACTCCTGTTCTCTGCTACCGAACTCGGGGTCTTCCAAGACCCCACTACTGCGATCATCTTCGGATCTACTGAAATACCATCACCAGCACAATATGCTCAAAGAATTCTATTTTGTCTAGGAAGAACTCACACTTGGACAGCTTTTCACACAGTTTCTCCTTCCTAAGCACATCCAACACAATCCGCAAATGCTCCTCGTGCTCCTCCGGTATCTTCAAGTATATGAGTATGTCATCGATAAACACCAACATGAACTTATCAATGTACTGATGGAACACCTTGTTCATCAAATTCATAAATACCACCGGGGCATTAGTCTACCCAAACGGCATAACCATAAACTCATACTGACCATACTGAGTTCTAAAAGCAGTCTTCGGTATGTCCTCCGGCTTCACTTTCACTTGGTGGTAGCCTAATCTCAAGTCTATCTTAGAAAATACCTTGGCACCACTTAACTGATCGAACAAGTCATCAATCCGTGGCAAAGGGTATTTATTCCTGATAGTAAGATTATTCAATACCCTATAATCAATGCACATGCGCACTGATCTATCCTTCTTCGGTACAAATAATACCGGGGCTTCCCACGGTGAAGAACTTGATCTGATAAACCCCTTATCCTGTAATTTGTTCACATGTTTCTTCAGCTCGACCAGCTCGTTATTGTTTACTCTATAGACATGTTGCAAAATTGGTTCTGCACCTGACACCAAGTCTATAGAGAATTCAATATCTCGATCTGGGGCAATCCTAACAATTCCTCAAGAAACACATCTAAGAACTCTGCTATCAATGGATGCGGCAACTCCTTGTCTTCCACCATAGCTCTATAGAAAATGCCTTCTCTCTGCTCTGTAGCTCCTCTAGCAAACTCGAACTCTGGCTCTCCTGGTAGACCAAACAAAACTTGACCTCCTCTACAATCTATACTAGCACCGTGCCTACTCAACCAATCCATCCCGAGTACAATATCGTAGCTCGAAGTGGCATTACAAGTAGACACTCACTCAACTCCCGGCCTCCCAGAGTAACTCTCCAATCTTTGCAAATATCATTAACCAGGATAATGTCTCCCCCGGTCATGATCTTACAAGTCCTAAGCAAAGACTCAGCTACCAAACCATCCTTTAGAGCAAAAGAAACATATACAAAACTATGTGAAGCACCACTATCAAACAAAGTTAAAGCTGGAATGGAATCAAGAAGAATAGAACCTGCGATAATATCTTCGGTGGGCTCATCCTTCTTGACAGTCATAGCAAATGCTCGTCCCTGAAGTGTACCTCCCTGATGCTGATGCTGGACATAACGCTACTGTTGGGTCAAAAGCGGTCCCCTCGACTGTACTGCAGGTGGTCTCGCATGTGCCCTCAGAGCTGGAGCTGCTTCTTGAACTGTACGACGAGGATACTCTCTTATCTGATGCCCTTCGGTACCACAATACAAACAAACTCCCAACCTTCTCCTGCAAACTTCTCAGATATGGCCGGACTTCTTGCAGTAATGGCAAGAAGCTTGCTGTAACTGTCTTTGCTGCTGCGGTGCCTGGTGAAACAACGTCCTAGCTGGAGTCTAGTGCTGTTGTAACTGTTGAAAATGCCTGGACTAGAAATAAGAACGTTTGGCAGATAATGCACTACTGTTGTCCCCCAGAAATGAATCGTGATTTCTCTTGGGCTTCAAACCCAACTCCCTCTCAACCTTGCGTGCCTCCGCAAGTATCTTCGAGTATGTCTCATAAAAAGATGGAAAGAGGATCTTCACTTCCCAGTTTAGACCCTCATGGAAATGAATAGCCTGAACCTCCGGCTCTCTCACCAAATACTCTGCAAATTGTCTCAGTCTGCCGAACTCTGCAACGTACTCCTCCACAGACATGCTCCCCTGAATAAGGCTCTCAAACTGCCTCCCCAAGTCTAACTTATCTGCCCGAGCGAAGAACTTTATCTTGAAGAGGCCCTTAAACACCTCCCAAGACTGTCCTGCGTCAACCAGAATCGGCTCATTCCTGAACCAAGTATGACGACGTCGAACAGTTGAAGTCCTACCGCCTCAACCTTCAGATCCTCAGAAAGACGGGACATCCTCATAAGACGCTCAATGTCCTCGAGTCAATCATCAGCATAGACGATGCCCTCCGTCCCCTTGAAGACCCTAGGCTCCAGCTTCTTGAAGTCCTGAATATTGCTTGGCCGAAGCTGAGCAACCTGAGGAGCAACCTTCTGCTGGACCGGAACTCCTCTCTCTACTACGGTACGAGCAAGCTGATGAGCACTCTCGATGCCTTGCCGTAAGATGTCGGTCTGCCTCTGATGTGCCTCAGACTGAGCCCTCTGCGCCTCCAACAACTCGCGGAACAGTGTGAATATCTGCGTCGCATCTGCTGGCACGAAAGGTGAAGGTAGAAGTCCCTCAGATACAGCTGGCACAGTCCTCTGAGTAGGTGGTGGACCTCCAAAAGTAGCTGACACTCCAATCACCGGAGAAGTGACTGGTGTAGGCCCTCGGGATATCGCAGACCTCTCAGAAGCTGCTCTCCCCTGCTGCGATCTAGTCTTAGGCGGCATCTTGAGACAAAGCGAAAGAAAGAATCAATATGGCACATAATGTAAGACACTCAAGAAAGGACAGATTAAAAGATGAAGTATCATTATCAAGGAAGAATAGTTGAATGAATCAAAAGAATTTTTCTATGTGTGATTGAGTATTCTCAGCCTATAGCCTATATCCTATATCCTATATCCTCAAACAGGCTCGTAATAGCACACAATTCAGAGCACCACTACGAGTCGCACTAATAGCGACCTCGAAGAGACCTGCATGGGCCACCACTAAAAATGTGTCATGACCCACACCCGGTGTAAGGGTACAAGTTAGGAACAACGCCCAGCCTACGCCGCAGAATCGGCAGTAGAACGTTGTTTGGGTAATCTATCTAACAATATAATAAGCCACAAATAATATCAATATATTCAATCACAGATCTAAGATAGAAATGAGCACGAATTAGATAAAGAATAGAATAGTCACATACAACTCATGAGTCTAAAATAATAACATCAATGAGTCTGAAAAAATACTAAACAATAAGCTGAAGACAAATCCAATACAAAATAATACTAAGAAGCTAAAAGTCCCGGGTCATCTGTCTTAGTCGGAATGAGTCCCTCCTGAGCCAGGGTCTCTGACTCTAAGTCCACAACATCCTGAGGCCCGTAATATGTAGGGTACCACTCCTTAGTGTTATCTGAAAAAAAATATCCAGTCAAGAAAGGAGCAGAGTACATCTCTAACAGCAGTTAATTAATGATATAAACTATGTAACAATAAATAGATGTGAATATACAAGATGCAACAATTAATATAAGAGATATTCAATAAAGAAAATACTGGAAGTAAATACAAGAATAAACAATATGACAATGAACAAGAATACTAATAACTAAGTGTGTGAGTACTAGCTTTAACATGCAATCGACTTGGGAACTTGATACAAGATTTATGGCCTGGCTAATCATACGTGCGGTGTATGATTAACACTATTCAAGAACAAGACATGATACAAGAAGGGTATGATCGCATATCTACACTACATACTTCCCAACCCCGACTGGTATAGTGGATCCAACCATAGTACACTATGGCATAGGATTCTCTAAGAAGATAGCTAGTCTCCCCGAGAATCAGTGTCTGTACATGTACAAGAAGAACAATGAAACAAGGCTTGCACAAGATACACCATATACAAAGAAATAATATCTCATGATGAGATCCGGATATACCAATCCGTGTAACCATCGTGTCAAGATTATGGATATCTACACTAGATACAATGAACATAGAGAATATCATAAATGAGAAACTATCATATAATGTATTCGCCTGAAATCTGGTGAATAGTCTTACAGATATCTGATACGGTGCCTCGAAGACCTAGATAGGGAATAAAATATCAATACAAGGTTTCGGAATGAAAATAAGTAAAACTAGTCAACTTCTAGGTCAACAAACCATTTCTAAGTCAAAAAAGTCAAACTAGGTCAACTCTAAGTCAAACCGGTCAACCTGGGTCAAACTACCTACTTCTAGGTTGCATGAGTCTATTTCTATGATATTGGGTTCATAAACTATGAAACTAAGCTACACTAGTTAAATTTAAGGTACTAAGATACCGTTCTCAGGAAACGCAAACAAGAGATATACAATATTAGATATGCACCTTCAAACAATATTATATATATACTAATTATAATCACAATGCTAAGTGGATACCTTGTCTTTTGAGCCAAATCGGTATCGCACCCATAAACACTCATCTAGGTACCCAACTCAATTACCTTGAGTAACCCTCAATACCTTAACACTTACCTTGGTATCTCAAGGTATTGCCACCCTGGTATATAGTAGCTACCCAACTAACTACATACTAATATATATATATATATATATATATATATATATATATATATATATATATATATATATATATAAACTACTAGTATATGCTACTAGCTATCCAACTAACCTTCAACTACTAAAGCAACTAATACATACATATACCTACTTACATAATAACTATCTCTAGTATATATAGATAACAAGATATATATATATATATATATATATATATATATATATATATATATATATATATATATATATATATATATATATATAACCATAAACTACTAACATATATATATTGTACCATCAACTAATAATGCAAATATAACTACTATCTAGCTAACTACTAATTGCTAGTCATTAATACTAATTAACAGTACTTAAAACTAGTTAACTGAACCAATACCCTGCTGATACGCTGATACTGATCTGATACTCTGGTTTACTGTGCACGAGCACAGTGCTGCTGCTCATTCTCTTGCTGCTGCTGTTGTTCCTTCTTTTGCTGCTGCTGGTCCTTCTCTTGCTGCTGCTGCTGGTAGTCTACATATTGCTGCTGCTGCTCGTTCTCTTATTGCCACTGCTGCTCCTTCTCTGTGCCTTGCTGTGTTTGTCCTTCTCTTGCTGCTGCTGCTGGTAGTCAACATACTGCTGCTGCTGCTCGTTCTCTTATTGCTGCTGCTGCTCCTTCTCTGTGCCTTGCTGTGCTCACTACACTGTACAGTTGGCCACTGCACAGTATGCCCCTTGCCCCGAGCATCTCGCTCCCTCTCAAATACACCAACACATAGCACAACACCTAGGCATAACACTACACTATTTATATAAAGAAATATGTATACTTTACCTATATATATATATATACTCTCTTCTCTAACATATATATATATATATATATATATATATATATATATATATATATATATATATATATATAGGTATAATAGCATCATACACATAAATTCATATATGCAACATACATGTATACATATACATAACTATTATGTATAGATGTATAACTATATATATATATATATATATATATATATATATATATATATATATATATATATATATATATATATAAACACATATACATATAGACACTTACCCAAGTATATATAAATATATCATACATCACATATATATACACATGGAACTATGCATACACAAGTATACACCTATTATAATATAGATAACTATAGACTAGTACATATCAATATATATCTATACGTATACACATACACATATGTAGTATAACATTCACCTTAACATATAGATACCTTTATATACTAGCACATATAACTACATATATATACATAACAATACAAATATATAAATGCATATGAATATATCTACTACAATAGCTAAAAATAATAGAAATTGGATCTAGAATGAAATACAACAAACACATGGAGTGCATCGCACCCGTATCACACAAGATCTATGATACGCTTGCGACACGAGTCCACCACACAACCAAACATACTCTGAAGGACACGAGCAAGTCTAATATATTATTTATAAATAATACGAAGAGCCAAACACACATCTGCGTGTCTGTGTCAAAATATGACATGCACAAAGTCCCGTGTCGGAGGAAAAATCCCAAAATCAACACGTATCACCAAATTATTGGGATACGACCTACACGTACCCAATTATGGACACGACACTACCACAAACACACAAACATATGTCAAATTAATCTATAGGACCAATTGACAAATACAACAAGTGTTAATCTCGGAATTCTATCAAAATTGACACAAAAAGTACCATAACTTTCTCAATATGCCTCATATGAACTCAATTCCAATTCCTATGGGTAGCCTATGCATATGGATTAATTTCTCATGGTTAAATCTCAGATTTAGAATCTCAATGAAGGAGAAAAACTAAATTATACCTATTGGGAGATTGATTTCCAATACAATCTCCAAATGTGATAAAATTGACCTCCAACTTGTATATCCTTGCTACTCTTTGTAGATCCTTGCTTCCTCATTCCAGATCCTTGCTCTACTAGACTCTAATGGTGATTTAGGAAGGAATTTGGATGAAATTTGGTAGGAAAATGATTGTGGGAATGGGGGAATTTGGTTGAGAGAAATTCTAGATCTAGATTTAAAATAAAAAGAGGAGAGAGACCCCCCACCCCTCTTTATGTAGGCTGACCCCCTTGCCCCTCCCTCAAGCTACTATGTAATATCCATTATATCCCTTGGGGCCTCTTATAAAAAAATAATTAAGGAGGAAAGGTTCTAGTCTAATGGTTTAATTAAATTAGTCATCCTCCTAATCAATGGGCTTTCTAGTTGGGCTCAATTCTAACAATTAATACATGTTGGTCCATGAGTCTAAACTAAACTAGTTAGGTCCACTAAAACAAGTCCAAAACAAATAAACTAACATCTAACAATAATACAATAATGCAATAAATAATTATTCAACATGTATAATATTTAATTAATTATGAAATTACCAAAATATTCTTTTCTATAAAATGTAGTAGTGACAACATCTATCATAATGCATGATGGTCAGTCACTGTGAGAAATGCTCAACCCATATATTGAGATATGTAGGAGATTGTTGGTATTTTTGCCTTTGGACTATGAAAGATAGTCCAACATTTGCTACACCACCAAGCGGGTATCTCAATATAATGCTTTGCTTGTATTGAGGTATGCACATGGGGTATGGTGAGACACATGGGTGCCATATAGGGGTATTTTATTAGGATGAAGAAGGATTAACTCTTTAATGAAAGCATTTATGCTTTTTGTCATTCTCTTGGAATTTATTCCATAGGAGCTAAGTCCCAAAGGGGCTTAGCGACTCGGACTCGGGCTCGGGCTCAAGGGTGCAAAGTGGCGCTTTGTTGGCACACTTTGCACTTAGCACGCCGGCATCGGCATAGGCGCTTGTGCACATTTGATGCGCGAGCTGCATGCGTGGCTGCAAGCATGGTCGCATGGGCAGGCCGGATGGGCAGCCCCATGCGCTGCTGCATACGATGTCGCATGGGCTCTCGCGCATTATCGCATGCGCTGCGGCTTGCGCTGCCGCTACCATTGGAGTCCAGGGAGTTCATGCGATTTCAGACAGAGGTGACAACGATCGGTCCAAAAGTTCTACGTGAACTTGCTGGTTCTTGGGAGCAGATCGTGTGGGGCAAATCTTGCTTTGAGCAATGGTGATCTTTATCACCCCAGCAAGTAAAGTCGCTTCTTCTTCTTCTTATTCTTCTTATTCTTCTTCCTCCTCTTTTCTGTGAGTTGTAACTTTGTTCTGTCAGTTTGCAACTGCGATTGTAAGGAAGAACGAGAAGATAGTTTTTCTCTGATTCTTATATTATCTTGTTTCCAGATGTAATCAGATCCTATATATTATCTTCATGTTGGATCGAGAGTATCAGGAAGGGAACTCTTGTGTGAACTCCTGATCTCGACTTCAACTTATGGTTCTACCCTCTTTGATTAAGCCTCGGGACTAACAATCCGTACCATTCTTATAGATCAAATTCAATTATCACCAAAATTTTCAAACCTAACTACATCAAAGTCTCAACCAGTATTATACATTCATGCACAGTTATAGAAGAATTCCACTATCTCCGGATTTACCATTAAATTAATACATGTTCCATCACCCAAGAATTCCTCAACCTAAGAATACAACTTAACCAAATCTGAATCACTTACTATATATACATAGATCACACTCTTTTTAATATGATCACAACTTTCCTCAATATTGCCCATTTTTGGTATCATTCCAAATTCTAGAGAATCCATCCACAAATAAAATTTGTTCTAAAAATGTCAAAATTCGACCAATGAAAATTATTCTCCAATTTTTTTTATCCAAATATAAAGTCATCATCAATCAATTCTTAAGGTCAATCTCAATTCATAGGTATTTGCAAACCTTTTAGTAACATATATCCATTACCTCAACTCTAGTATAATCATCTTAGACAATCTAATAATAAATAATCAAGCCACTAAATCTAAATACAATTTTGTTATTCCAATTGCAATAATTCATCAAATTTCTGAGAACCAAATCAAATCCTAGGCTTATCTTCCAATCTCGCCATCTCAGTTCTATTCTATCGCAATCTACCTAGTCAACTCTTTTTAAGGTCATCATATCGATTTCTAGCACTCAACATTGAAATCTTTGCCTAAATACTAGGGCTAGCTAACTCATTATCTATACTTAAACATCATGTTGACTCATCTCCAATGAACAACTAGAAATTACTGCACTCATCCTAAATCCTGAGTTCAAACCTTACCCAGCATTCTAAGGGACTCTACGTAAACAAGGAAAAATACTTCTAACTCAAAATTGCAAAGGAACTAACTCAGACAAGCTTGCTAACATAAGAACATCATCACAATCCAAGGGTCGAAGTCTATCTAGAAAAATCCTTTCCTAGAGTAAGTCCATCCAACAATCATTATCGGCTACATCATAATCGATGAATCAAACCAAACAACTCTTATAGTCCAAATCCTAATTAATTTGTACAATAATTTCCACCAATCCAAAGACATAAATCTCAACCACAAATCTCAAATCGCAAATCTCAATCACAACCACAAGTCATAATTTTAATCACCAATCACAAGTCATAATCTCAATCACTAATCATAAGTCGAAAATCTTAATCATCAATTAAAAGACATAATTCTCAATCATCAGTTCAAGGCAATTATTGCAGTCCTCAATTGCTTCAATCCAGCCAAATTATAGGTCGACTGAAAGATCCTCCTAATCTATCAATTTTTCTACTCCGAATCTATTAAACCAATCCAAGGAATTCCAAATTTTACTAAATCGATGTAAACTAATTATCCATTTATGCATGCTCAGGATTACCTAACCAATTCATAGAAAACTTTAATACCACCATTCAATCGATCCATAGTCTATATAGCTAAAATCCAGTAAGACAATATAATTCCACGATTCATCATATGCAACACAATCATCATTCATCCATCTATTATATCAACTAGTTGATGTCGGTGGATCTTTAATATACCTTAGTCTCATCAAATATGTATATAATCATAAAGACATCCATTCACTAAACTCTAATCTACTTTAACCAATGATATCTGTCAAACTAGATATAAGATCAAATAATTCCATACTTAAGATCAAATCATGTTAGACTACCTTAGGTCATCGAGCAATAATATTCTTATATCCTTAGGGTCATCGTCAAATGCTCCAATAAACTTCCAATTACACTATGCATTCAACTTAAAATTCAATTAAATCGATTTAAGCCATAATATAATACAATACACATTCCATATTGATTTCCCAACCAGGTCATCCATTTCATAATTATGAACTTTTATCTAATATTATCTTCTGTAAAAAAAAAAAGAATTCTTGATCATTCCGAACCTGTAACCCTAGCCACCACCTTTTCAGAATACCCCACCTTTTCTTTCCTTTGGCAGCCTCCTCTCTCCTTCGGCGCTGTCAAGCTCTCGTGTACGAACTTTGTGCAATCGAGCATTGGTGACCGATGACCGGGCGAGCACCACGACGGTGACAGAATGAGGATTGAATAGGCTTTTGCATTATTACTTCTCATTAAACCAGTAGCTTAATATATACAGAGGAGGATTACAACTGAGAGCTAATGAAGTTGTTACAGATCCTATATACAAGGAGAAATACAACTGGAAAGATAATACTAACAATAACAAAATTGAATTGAATCATAACAGACTCGTAAGGCTAAGGGTACAGTAGATACTCATCTGCTATTATGCCCCCTCAAGATGGAGTACAGGAAAGCAGTCCAATCTTGGATTTGAGTTGAAGAAATCGTTGTCTTGCGAGAGGCTTGGTAAGAGCATCAGCAATTTGATCTTCAGAGGAAACATGAGCAACACGAAGAGCACCACTTTGAACTTGATCCCGAATAAAATGAAAATCAATGGCAATATGCTTCATTCTCGAGTGAAAAACCGGATTTGAACAGAGTTGTGTGGCTCCAACATTATCACAATAAATTACTGGACAACAAGGAAGTGAAATTCCAAGATCTGATAAAAGATAACAAAGCCAATTTAGTTTAGCAGCAGTATTGGCAACAGAGCGATACTCTACCTCAGTTGATGATCGTGCAACATTTTTTTTTTGCTTCTTGGAACTCCAGGATACAGGATTTTTGCCAAGATAGACTATTGGCTTAAAGCAACGGAAAATACCAGATGTTAGACTTAAGAGCAAGATGGAGAGTTTTTTGTGAATGCTTGGAGAGACTATTATTTATTGAACAATTACATCGGCTAATAAATAGCCTAACACCAACATAGAGAGGGAAGAAACAACCCAAAATTTTTGTAGATCCTATACTAGTAGAGCATGAATAGTTCAAGCAAAGAACAACTCAATGTTGAGTTATTCAACATTGCAAGAAGTACTCCAAATAACAAGGAAGCTTTTGACACTTTCTATTCCTAACAAAAAATTAAATCTAGATTAACTAATATTCTCCTCCTTAATCTAGGTTTGATCAAGGTTGATAACTTCAAGTATCTGCTGCATCTCAGCGAACTTCACTTTGGCGAGAGCCTTCGTGAGAATGTCGGCACGTTGCTTTTCAGTGCTCACGAACTCCACCTTTATCTACCCTCTTTCAACACACTCGCGAATGAAATGGAAGCGAGTATCAATGTGCTTACTGCGCCCATGAAACACTGAATTCTTCATCAGCGCAATTGCAGACTTGTTATCGACATAGAGCGTGACTGGCTTAGGTTCGCAGCCAGTCATTTCACTAACTAGATTCCTCAGCCACAAAGCTTGACACGCTGCAGTCGTTGCCGCCATGAACTCAGCTTAGCAGGAGGACAACGCGATAGTTTTCTGCTTCTGAGATGCCCAAGTGATTAGGTTCTTGTTGAGGTAGAACGCCATTTCGCTGGTGTTCCTTCTGTCGTCGATATCTCCGGTTAGGTTGCTATCGGTGAATCCGTGCAGTTTATCTTCACCATGTCCTCTTCCATACATGAGTCCATACTCAAGTATTCCCTTCACATATCTGAGGATCTGTTTCATAGCCTGGTGATGCATGGTTGTTGGCTTCTCCATGTACCTACTCACCATTCCGACAACATAACAAAGGTCCGGGCGAGTATGAGTTAAGTACCTGAGACAGCCAATGATTCGCCTATATTGCGTCGGATCGACTAGTGTTCCTTCAAGGTTCTTGTTGAGTTGCAGTTTAGCTTCCATGGGATACCTAGTTGGATTGCAATCTCCTATTCCAAACTGCTGTAAAACTCTCTTCGCTAATGCTGATTGCTTCAGTATAATGCGATCACCCTATTGGTCTACCTCTATACCAAGGTAGTAAGAGAGTAACCCAAGATCACTCATCTCAAATTTCTACATCATCTGCTGCTTGTAAACCTTTACTGTAGTTGCTTTTGTGCCTGTGATGATTAAGTCATCAACGTACACTCCGACAATGAGTGCACCCTCCCTATTGCTCCTTGTGTACACAACATACTCTTGAGTGCATCTGATGAATCCCAGCTCCTTTAAGCAGCTGTCCAGGCGTGTGTTCCAGGCCCTCGGTGCTTGTCGCAAGCCATAGAGAGCCTTGGACAGTCTGTACACTTTGTGCTCCTGGTTCTTGACGACGAAGCCTTCAGGTTGAGCTACATATACCTCCTCTTTGAGGTTACCATTCAGAAACGCAGATTTAACGTCCAAATGGTGGACCTCCCATCCGTACTGGGCTGCGAGGGCAATGATCAAGCGAACTGTGTCGAGTCTGGCAACTGGAGCAAATACTTCATCAAAATCAACTCCATGTTGCCGGACGTAGCCCTTTGCCACAAGTCTTGCTTTGGGCTTGAGGATCTTGCCTTTACTGTCTCTTTTCACCTTGTATACCCATTTTAAACCGATGGATTTGTGCCCAGATGGTAACTCAGTAAGCACCCAAGTCCCATTCTTCTCGATGGCTTCAACCTCCTTCTTCATAGCTTTTCGCCATTCATGTTCAAGTATAGCATCTTGAAAATTTGCCCGTTCTTCAGCCGACAAAAACATCTCTGGATCAAGAAAGGTCTCCTCAGTTTCAGCATATATGTCAACAATTGAGCGGTATCTTCTTGGCTCATTCGAGTCTATCGTCGGTGTGGGTGAGCCGCTCGAAGTTGTGGCCGCAGCTTGTGGTGTAGTAGGCTCCCTTGATGCCATTGCCGCTCCGTGCGTCATAGGTGTTATCGCATCTCCTATGCCCTCCGGCATGTGCATAGCTGCATCCACTGCTATCTGTGGAGTGATCACTGTCTCGACAACAGGATCTTCGACTGAGAGTTCTACCCAGCCTTGTGATTCGGTACCATCACCATTGTTCCAATCCTATCTCATTTCTTCCTCGAACACAACATCCCTGCTCACATGGATCTGGCTACGTTGAGGATTATAGAGACGGTGTGCTTTGCAGCCCTCTTCTACGCCTAGGTACACCAATGGCGTGCTTCAATCATCAAGTTTCTTATGATGAGGACCTGCAGTCTTCATGTGTGCGACACATCCAAACATCCTTAAGTGTTCGAGGTTTGGTTTCTTACCAGTCCAGGCTTCATACGGCGTGAGCGCACTGAGAGATTTAGTTGGCAACCGGTTGATCAAGTACATGTCATGTCTGACCGCCTCACCCCACATACTTCCAGGAACATGCATGCTCTTGAGCTAGCTCCTTTTCGTAGCCATCACGGTGCGATTCCGACGCTCTACTACGCCGTTTTGTTGTGGTGTATATGGTGTGGTGAGGTGTCGTTGTATGCCTTCGCCTTCACAGAAGCTTATAAATTCCTTGGACATGAACTCACCTCCTCGATCAGTTCTTCGTATCTTTATCTTGCTGTCACCTTCATTCTCCACAAGAGACTTGAATTTCTTGAAAGCATTAAAGGCATCACTCTTTTCTTTTAGCATATACACCCACATCATGTGACTGAAGTCATTAACAAGTAGAAGAAAGTATTTGTTACCAGCAAGTGTAGCGGATGTAATCGGGCCGCAAATGTCAGCGTGCACAAGTTGTAGTGGCCTCTCAGCTCTGAAGCTTGCCTGCAGAGGGAACGGTAGTCGTGCTTGTTTGGCGATGAGGCACCCTTCACAGAGCTGGTTTGGATGAGAAATCTTTGGCAGCCCGGTGGCCATTCCCTTCTCTGTCATCATCTTGAGCGCGAAGAAATTCACGTGCCCGAGCCTTGCGTGCCACAACCAGGCTGGGTCTTGTACATTGGCCATTAGACATATCGGCTTGCAAGATTCAAGAGCTATCTTGTACAGGCGGATAGGTGATCTCCTCACCTTCATCAGTAGAATGTCATTTCTGTCGTACACCCTCAAGTAGGAACCGACAATCTCTACCTTGCTTCCAACTTCTGTTAATTGACCAAGGCTCAATATATTACTTCTTAAACTTGGAATGAAGTATATCTCCGACAGAAGACGTTGTTCGCCATTCTTGCATTGGAACATGATTAATCCCCTGCCCTCAATCTGCACGGTTGAGCCATCACCGAACTTGACACGGCCAGTGATGTCCTGATCAAGGTCCTTGAACTTTCCTCGGTGGCCCGTCATGTGGTTGCTAGCTGTAAACACCCTGATTTTTTAGAATAATTTTAAATATAATTTTTCAAATTTTTGGTATTTTTCTAGAATTTAAAACGAAGGTGATTATGATTTAAAAAATTAAGTGTTGCTAATTGATGTTAAAATATTATGGAAATAATATTTTATTGTGTAAAATGGAAAACCGGACATGGGGTATTTTTTTGTGAATTTATTGGACTCCGGAAACGCGTTTTACGCCCTAAAAACTATTGTATATAAAACCTGAACCAAACCTGAACCAAACCAGACTAAACCAATCCGGCTGAACCAAACCCAGCTTATTGGGTCGGGTCGGGTCGGATCCGAGCCAAACCCGACCCGGACCCAAACCCGCATGGGGAATCCTAGTTACCGGAAATACTGTAGCACAGTATAAATCCCCCTCGGCGTTCGAGCCCAGCCGCCACCCGACCTCCCTCTCATCACCCATCGCCGCGAGCGCCACTGGAACCCCAACCGTGCTCCTCCCATCCCGAACGACGCTGACCCCAGCTCCGCCAGGCGTCGACCCCTCGACGCCTTCCTCCTTCTTTCCAGAACCCCGCTCGACTCCGCCGCCGTTCCCCCAGATCCCACGATCTCACCGCTGCCGTCAGGCCGCCCTCGATCCACCCGTCGTCCACCTAGCCCCGCTCGTCCCTCCGGCCCGCGTGAAACCGCTCTGGCCCGCGTGAAATTGCTCCGGCCCACGTGAACCTCTCCGGTCGACTGTGTAGAGCCGCCGCCTAGCCGACCTCGTCGACCCCGAGACTGACTCCCTCCGACGAAGCCCCCGCGACTGTCTCGGACGAAACCCTAGCCTGGACGCACAGGAGACAGCGAACACGTCTAGGACACGAACCGTACCCTCGGACACGTGGAATTTAGACTTCTCGGAGCCCTGTTCAGGTACCGTTTTCTTCCTCCTCGTAACTCCATTTTTCTTTCCGTCAGTTGCAACGCGTAGACTGTATAACCCTCTCGGTGCCCATGCAATCCGCTCGGTGCATCGCGTCCTATGGTGATCGTACACCGCGATCCAAAAATAGGAAAAACAATGCCCTATTTCTTCCCGGAACTGAGTGCTCTCCGCCAAACGGGATGACTTGGTCGCACGCGGTCTTTACCGAAACGTGCGTGACGTTGATACGGTCGTGTGAGATTTGGCAGAAATCGATTCGGATGTGCGTGCACACCGGAATCAACGCGTATCCGCCGATAACGCCCCGTATCCGTCCATTTTGGAAGATGCTGTAACTTTGTGTACACACGTCGGATCGAGACGAAACTTGCGCCATCGGACTCGTAGCAATACGCTGGTCCTGTGACCCAAGTTTGGTTCGATTCTGAGAACGTTGACAAAATCGTGTATCGTGGGCCCCACCGGCTCTACTTGACGGACAATTTTGTGATCGGCTCATCGGAATCCAATTCGGGAAGTTCTGTTGGGTTCGTATCATCGTTTCTGACTTGTTGACACTGAGTTTGAGGAATTTGGAGACCTTAGATCCTGACACACTTTTCGGTGTAAAGTGGCCCATATGGACCCCGCTTTGGCCCAGAAATGTCATTTTTGCCCCTGTGTCCAAATTGGATGTAAGGACAGGCGTTTCTAGCTATTTGATATCTTCTGAGACTGTTGGTGATATTTATTACAGCTTTTGGAGTAGTACCTATAGGATCCACTGATACAGGGACGATTGTTGGTATTCGGACCCCAGGCAAGTGTACCTTGCCAAACTCTGCAGTATTGTTACATATTTCCCTTGCTTCATTATATTACTGTGCATGGTTAACCTAAGACCGTGTGACATACTTAGCGTCCGATTATTAGTCGGGTGCCAACACCGTACGCGGTGTTGGGTATTGTCATCTAGAGATGGATATTCGTGACACTTTATCTTCTCGTACTTGTCTTACCAAGTACACTTCGACCCAGGACACTTGATACTGTTCATAAGACAGGATCTTTTTGAGATATTCGTGGTAATTCTGTATAGGATACAGGACTTGACAGAGATATTATATTCCTAGACAATTATGACTTATTGCATTAGTTATGATCCCGCTGACATGGACATGAGACGTTATGGTCATGATATGCGTGGTTACATTGGGTGGGGAGAGACACACAGGCTACAAGCTGATCATATATATAAACCCCAATTATTATGAGGCACAAGACTCTGAAGCCCGAGCTTGGCCCATTACTCATTATTACTGCTGCTACCGGCTCCCCGACACAGAGCTTGTAGTAGCTTCAGCCTGAGTTCTAGTGCTGCTCTCATCTTGCATATCACTTAGCTGGTTATTTAGTACTCCCTTATTATTCCATCTATTGCTGGAGAGACCCACAGGCTACAGGTTGATTATGTTATGCCGGCTACTCAGTCTTCCGCTGAGCTAGACCACCTCATGATATCACTGCTACCGGCTCCCCTACACAGAGCTTGTAGTTGTTTCAACCTGAGTACTATTGATGCTCTCTCTTATATTTCACACAGATGTTTACATACTTACCCTATTTATCTCATTATTGCTGCACTGCTTATATTTTGGCTTGTATATTTTCTGTACCTTGCTATGTCCCCTGAGGACCTGGATATGGATTATGTCCCCAGGATTTGAGGACGAGATCTATCCCGAGGTATACGGGATAGCAGCAGGAGCTTATCCAGGAGCTATACCGCCATCCGAGGATGAGGTATTAGCCGAAGACTTTTCCTGAGCATCCATGTTTCATGCTCAGCATTTATTTATTTCAGTCATTTATATTCTGGTCTGTTGAACCATTGTATTAGATATTTATCGGGTTGTTCCCCGAAGCACTTTGTTGAGGCTAGCTGATGATTTATATTTCTTATATTCTGTGGATCATATTATATATCTTGTGTGGATGAGATTAGTTGTGTCTTGATTGTCGTAGACTTTGTTTTATAGCTTAAGTATGCCCTGATTGATCCATTAAATTGGGTTTGTCCATCGGTGTGTACTGCTGGCCATTGCCACGTATCTGGTCCCTCGATATTTTGGGACTGGGGCGTGACATAGTTTTTGTGGTGGCCCATGCAGGTCTACGACTAAATTGTTCGGTTTCAACTTAGGGACCGAAGCAGCCTGCCCTAAGGATAGGATAAGTTATAGGATCTCATCCATTATTTGAACCATTATTGAACACTATATCGAACTCGAAATTGTTACTTGATTTGCATCATGTGTTGATTCCTCTGTGCGTTCTTACAGTTTATCTTTTGGTTGCAGAGTAATGGATCCCAGGAACGGAGATGAGATTCCTTTGGATACGCCACACGACGCTGTGGTTACTTATATAGACGGAGTGACTCCAGGGAATGGAGGACAAGTATCACAGAGCAATCAGGCCGGTCAGCCTAATCCAAGGTTTCGGAGAGATGACATCCCACCTCCACCACAGTTCACTCCACAAATGCCAGTTTTCCCGCCAGGACAAGCCATGGACGGGCAACAGATGTTTTAGATGATGTATGCCATGATGCAGGCACAGCAACAGATTCAGCAAGAGGCACATCGGCAGGAAGCCGAGTATCTAAGAACCAGCCTGGTATCCGCATTGGAGCAGGCAAATCCACCAGCGAGGCGATCAACGACGGGATCTATCATCGACTTCCGTCATCTCAAACCTCGTACATTTTTTGGTAAAGAGGGGCCAACAGAAGTTCATGAATGGCTCACAAACATACAATATCAGTTGGAAGCCGCTGAACTTCCGAAAGAGAAGTGGATGACTGCAGTCAGAATGCAGTTAACTAAAAATGCACATTACTGGTGGTTAGCAGAGGAGAGGAGGCTCGAACATGACCGAGTCACCTGGGAAGAGTTCTCCAGACTCTTCAAAGAGATGTATATTCCAGCAGTAGCACGGTCAGAGCTCAGAGACAAATTCAATCACCTTATCCAAGGCAATATGACAGTGGAAGAATACAATGCGGAATTCATTCGCCTAAGTCGCTTTGCCCCAACCTTGATCTCGACGGAGGAAGAGAAAGCTGAGAAGTTCTTTGACGGACTGAAGTTCGAGCTCCAGAGATTGATTGGATTGGTCGTACCTACATCTTACACCGACGTCCTTGCAGCAGCACGACGCATAGCGCGCGTCACTAGAAGGGAGTCGAATCTGAAGAGGCCAATCACATCAGCAACATCCAAGACGGCATCTGGAGATTCTGCAAAATGATTCTAGAGGAGTATGACAGAAAGGACAGCACACAGGGCCATATCTCTCCCTACTTGTCACCACTGCGACAAGATAGGTCACATTGAGAGAGAATGCAGACGCAAGTTGGGACTCTGCCTGGCTTGCGGATCCAACCCGCATCAAACCAGAGACTGCACCGAGCGTAGAGAGAGAGCACCGAGATTAGCTTTACCTGCTCTACGACCAGCTTATCCAGTAGTAGGAGCACAACAGACAGGAGTTGGAGGAGTCAGACCACCAGCCCCAGGAGGAAATCAGCAGAGACCACCAGTGGCACCACAGGCAGCTCTATTTCAGCAGGCTCAGCAGCAGAGAGGCCAAGCTCAGGGACGAGGCCAGGCATTTATATTAGCTGTTGAGGAGGAGGCTACTGCAGGCGAAGTTATCGCAGGTACCATTTTAGTAGCTTAATTACCAGCTGTAGCTTTATTTGATTCTGGAGCATCGCATTCATTTATAGCAGCTAGCTTTGTAGCCACCCATAGAGTAGCTACCGCACCCCTTCCAAAGATGAAGAGAATTCTTACGGGAGGTGGAATTATTCCGGTTAGTGACGTCTGTAGATCATGTTCAGTAGTAGTCTGTGGAAGAGAAATGCGAGCTCAATTTCTGATATTTTCCATGCCGGATTATGATATTGTACTTGGTATGGACGGGTTAAGTCAGTACCATGCGCCTCTTGATTGCCGACTTGGACGGGTTATATTTAGACCGCCTGGACATCCAGAATTTGAGTTTCTTCGAGGAGCAGTTGAGCAAGGAGTTCAGCCTACTCTTAGGGTACTATCTGTAGAAGGGGTGACAGGTTACCCAAGAGTCATATCAGAATTTGTGGATGTATTTCCTGATGATCTTCCAGGTTTACCACCTGATCGGGAAATAGAATTCACAATAGACTTAACTCCAGGAGCAGAGCCTATCACTTCATCAGTATATCGGCTAGCACCTAAGGAGTTAGTGGAGTTGAAGGAACAGGTTGATGATCTTCTGGAGAAGGGTTTCATTCGGCCCAGGGTTTCACCTTGGGAAGCACCTATATTATTTGTGCCGAAGAAGGATGGAACCGTACGGTTATGCATTGACTACAGGGCACTGAATGCTGTGACCATCAAGAACAGGTATCCCTTACCACGCATTGATGATCTATTCGATCAATTGAGTGGTGCAAGGGTATTCTTGAAGATTGACCTTCGATCCGGCTATCATCAGATCAAAGTAAGGAAGGAAGATATACCAAAGACAGCTTTCAGGACCAAGTATGAACATTATGAGTTCTTGGTAATGCCGTTTGGTTTAACCAATGTGCCAGCAATGTTTATGAGTTTAATGAACATAGTCTTTCATCAGTTGTTGGATAAATTTATGGTTGTGTTCATTGACGACATCCTCATATATTCCAAGAGCCACGAAGAGCACGAGGAGCATCTCAAAATCGTGTTAGAGACCTTGAGACAGGAGAAGTTATATGCCAAACTCAGTAAGTGTGAGTTTTGTATGGACAAAGTGCCTTTCTTGGGATATATCATTTCAGGAGAAGGACTTTCCGTGGATCCAGAGAAAGTTGCGACAATAGAGACTTGGCCTACACCCACATCAGTTGTAGAGGTGAGAAGTTTTCTCGAACTCGCGGGATATTACCGAAGGTTTATAGAAAATTTCTCAAGGATTACAGAACCGATGACGAAGCTGACTCGTAAAGACCAGGAGTTTATATGGACAGAAGACTGCCAGAAGGCCTTCGAAGAATTGAAGAGAAGATTAACAACAGCACCTGTCTTGACTCTTCCTTCAGAGTCAGGAGGTTTTGTTGTTTACAGTGATGCATCAGGCAGTGGATTAGGATATGTTTTGATGCAACATGGCAAAGTCATTACTTATGCATCAAGACAGTTGAAGGTCCACGAGAAAAACTATCCAACACACGATCTGGAGTTAGCAGCAGTTATATTTGCACTGAAGATTTGGAGGCACTATCTTTATGGGGAGAAGGTAGAAATCTTTACAGATCACAAGAGTCTGAAGTATGTATATACTCAGAAGGAGCTCAACATGAGGCAGAGACGTTGGCTGGAATTAATGGTAGATTTTGACATAGATCTGCATTATCATCCGGAAAAGGCGAATATCGTGGCAGACCCACTCAGTAGGAAGCCTACGGCTTATTTCTTGACAATGCAGCCCGAGTTATTGAGAGATCTACAGGAGCTTCAGATAAAGGTTGTTTTACCAGGACAGAATGGCTTGCTGGCTAATCTTGAAATTAAGTCGTCACTTGTGGAAAGAATTAAAGAGGCATTGCCCACCGATGCTAGATTTCAAAGACTGAAAGAAAGGACAAAAGCAGGCATGCAGACAGGACTTCGCATACACGAAGACGGGACATTGAGGTTTAGAAATTGCCTGTATGTTCCAAATGGAGAATTGAGACAGGAGTTAATGACTGAAGCACATAGCTCTATGTACTCTGTTCACCCAGGAGGAACCAAGATGTACCGAGACTTGCGACAGTATTATTGGTGGCATGGAATGAAAAGGGAGATTGCAAGATTTGTGGCTAAATGCTTAGTCTGCCAGCAAGTAAAGGCCGAGCATCAGAGGACTGCAGGTATGTTACAGCCGCTTCCTATACCAGAATGGAAGTGGGAGAATATCACAATGGATTTTGTCACAAGATTTTTGAGGAGCCCCAGCGGAAGAGATGCGGTATGGGTTATCGTGGATAGACTCACTAAATTGGCACACTTCTTACAATTTAGAGTTGGACAGTCCACAGAGGTACTAGCCGACATGTATATGCGACAAATCGTCAAATTATATGGAGTGCCGGTCAGTATTGTATCTGATCGAGATTCGAGATTTATATCTCATTTCTGGCGAAGCATGCAAGAGAGTCTTGGCACCAGACTCAAATTCAGCATAGCTTACCACCCACAGACATATGGTCAATCGGAGCGCACGATTCAGATCTTGGAGGATATGTTACCATCATGTATGCTAGACTTTGGAGGATCTTGGAAAGATCATTTACACTTAGTGGAGTTCTCCTACAACAACATTTATCAGGCCAGCATTCAAATGGCACCATTCGAGGCATTATACAGAAGGAAGTGCAGATCGCCTATATGTTGGAGTGACGTTGGTGAACGTCAAATACTGGGTCCAGAATTGGTAACACAGACAGTGGAGAAGGTGAAACAGATTCAGAATCATCTTCGAGCAGCTCAGGATAGACAGAAGCATTGGGCTGATACGCACAGGCGTCCCCTAGAGTTCAAAAAGGGGAGCACGTGTTCTTGAGGATCTCGCCCACTCGAGGTACCATTCGATTTGGGAGCAGAGGCAAGTTGAGCCCAAGGTATATTAGACCGTTTGACATTCTAGAGCGCATTGGTGAGGTGGCTTATCGTCTTGCATTATTACCATCCTTAGAGGGAGTACATGACGTATTCCACATCTCACAGCTGAGGAGGTACGTGACCGACCCAAGTCACATAGTCAATCATTCAAAGATCGCAGTGGATCCTAGCTTGAGATATGAGGAGCAACCAGTTGGCATCCTCGACGTTAGTGAGAAGATATTACGAGGACAGACAATCAGACTGGTTCGTGTAGCATGGAAACATCATTCTCCTGGAGAATCGACTTGGGAACGAGAAGATAGTATACGCCAGCGTTATCCCCACTTATTCGCGGAGACAGTTATCACCTGAGCAACCTTATAATTTTCATAGTTCTTCCTTTAGTAGCTTATTCTTTGATTGCGAGGACGCAATCCTCTTAAGGGGGGTAGATTGTAAACACCCTGATTTTTCAGAATAATTTTAAATATAATTTTTTAAATTTTTGGTATTTTCTGGAATTTAAAACGAAGGTGATTATGATTTAAAAAATTTTAAGTGTTGCTAATTGATGTTAAAATATTATGGAAATAATATTTTATTATGTAAAATAGAAAACCGGACATGGGGTATTTTTCTGTGAATTTATTGGACTCCGGAAACGCGTTTTACGCCCTAAAAACTATTGTATATAAAACCTGAACCAAACCTGAACCAAACCTGACTAAACCAATCCGGCTGAACCAAACCCAGCTTATTGGGTTGGGTTGGGTCGGGTCAGATTCGAGCCAAACCCGACCCGGACCCAAACCTGCATGGGGAACCCTAGTTACCGGAAATACTGTAGCACAGTACAAATCTCCCTCGGGGTTCGAGCCCAGCCGCCACCCGACCTCCCTCGCATCACCCATCGCCGCGAGCGCCATCGGAACCCCAGCCGTGCTCCTTCCATCCTGAACGACGCCGAGCCCAGCTCCGCCAGGCGTCGACCCCTCGACGCCTTCCTCCTTCTTCACAAAACCCCGCTCGACTCCACCGTCGTTCCCCCAGATCCCATGACCTCACCGCTGCCGTCAGGCTGCCCTCGATCCACCCGTCGTCCACCCAGCCCCGCTCGTCCCTCGCCGAGCTCCGGCCCGCGTAAAACTGCTCCGGCCCGCGTGAACCGCTCCGGTCGACTGTGAGAGCCGCCGCCTAGCCGACCTCGCCGACCCCGAGACCGACTCCCTCCGGCGAAGCCCCCGCCGCTGTCTCGGATAGAACCCTAGCCTGGACGCACAGGAGACAGCGGACACGTCCAGGACACGAACAGTACCCTCGGACACGTGGAATTCAGACTTCTCGGAGCCCTGTTCAGGTACCATTTTCTCCCTCCTCGTAACTCTGTTTTCCTTTCCGTCAGTTGCAACGCGTAGACTGTATAACCCTCTCGGTGCCCGTGCAGTTCGCTCGGTGCATCGCGTCCTGTGGTGATCGTACACCGCGATCCAAAAACAGGAAAAACAATGTCCTGTTTTACCCCGAAACTGAGTGTGCCCCGCCAAACGGGACGACTTGGTCTCACGCGGTCTTTACCTAAACGTGCGTGACATTGATACGGTCGTGTGGGATTTCGCAGAAGTCGATTCGGATGTGCGTGCACACCGAAATTAACACGTATCAGCCGACAACGCCCCGTATCCGTCCATTCTGGAAGACGCTGTAACTTTGTGTACACACGTCGGATCGAGACAAAACTTGCACCATCGGACTCGTATCAATACGCTGGTCTTGTGACCCAATTTTGGTTCGATTCTGAGAACGTTGACAAAATCGTGTATCGTGGGCCCCACCAGCTCCACTTGACGGGCGATTTTGTGATCGGCTCATCGGAATCCAATTCTGGAAGTTCTGTTGGGTTCGTATCATCGTTCTTGACTTGTTGATGCTGAGTTTGAGGAATTTGGAGACCTTTGACCCTGACACGCTTTTCGGTGCAAAGTAGCCCATATATGGACCCCGCTTTGGCCCAGAAATGTTATTTTTGCCCCTGTGTCCAAATTGGACGTAAGAACAGGCGTTTCTAGCTATTTGATATCTTCTGAGACTGTTGGTGATATTTATTACAGCTTTTGGAGTAGTACCTACAGGATCCACTGATACAGGGACGACTGTTGGTATTCGGACTCCAGGCAAGTGTACCTTGCCAAACTCTACAGTATTGTTACATATTTCCCTTGCTTTATTATATTGCTGTGCATGCTTAACCTAGGACCGTGTGACGTATTTAGCGTCCGATTATTAGTCGGGTGCCAACACCGTACGCGGTGTTGGGTATTGTCATCTAGAGATGGATATTCGTGACACTTTATCTTCTCGTACTTGTCTTACCAAGTACACTTCGACCCAGGACACTTGACACTGTTCATGAGATAGGATCTTTTCGAGATATTCGTGATGATTCTGTATAGGATACAGGACTTGACAAAGATATTATATTCCTAGACAATTATGACTTATTGCATTAGTTATGATCCCGCTGACATGGACATGAGACGTTATGGTCATGATATGCGTGGTTATATTGGGTGGGGAGAGACACACAGGCTACAGGCTGATCATATATATAAACCCCTATTATTGTGAGGCACAAGACTCTGAAGCCCGAGCTTGGCCCATTACTCATTATTACTGCTGCTACCGGCTCCCCGACACAGAGCTTGTAGTGGCTTCAGCCTGAGTTCTAGCGCTGCTCTCATCTTGCATATCACTTAGCTGGTTATTTAGTACTCCCTTATTGTTCCATCTATTGCTGGAGAGATCCACAGGCTACAGGTTGATTATGTTATGCCGGCCACTCAGTCTTTCGCTGAGCTAGACCACCTCATGATATCACTGCTACCGGTTCCCCTACACAGAGCTTGTAGTTGTTTCAACCTGAGTACTATTGATGCTCTCTCTTGCATTTTACACAGATGTTTACATACTTACCCTATTTATCTCATTATTGCTGCACTTCTTATATTTTGGCTTGTATATTTTCTGTACCTTGCTATGTCCCCTGAGGACCTGGATATGGATTATGTCCCCAGGATTTGAGGACGAGATCTATCCCGAGGTATACGGGACCACAGCAGGAGCTGATCCAGGAGCTATACCGCCATCCGAGGATGAGGTGTTAGCCGAAGACTTTTCCTGAGCATCCATGTTTCATGCTCAGCATTTATTTATTTCAGTCATTTATATTCTGGTCTGTTGAACCATTGTATTAGATATTTATCGGGTTGTTCCCCGAAGCACTTTGTTGAGGCTAGCTGATGATTTACATTTCTTATATTCTGTGGATCATATTTTATATCTTGTGTGGATGAGATTAGTTGTGCCTTGATTGTCGTAGACTTTGTTTTACAGCTTAAGTATGCCATGATTGATCCATTAAATTGGGTTTGTCCATCGGTGTGTACTGCTGGCCATTGCCACGTATCTGGTCCCTCGATATTTTGGGGCTGGGGCGTGACACTAGCGACGTTGTCGAGGTACCACACATCGGTGTCGGCCTGCACTTCTCCAGCACTGCACAAGTCTGGTACTATCTTTCCTTCATTGAGTATGACGAGGTCAGGCGTCTCCTCCCGAGTCTCTCCCAGCAGCAATACGGTCTCCTCGTCTTGCGCTCGTGCGAGGTTCGCCTCCTCATCATGACGTTTGTTGCGACACTCCGACGCATAGTGCCCATAGTTTTCACAATTGAAGCACTTGATTTTTGATTTGTCACTGTTGGAGCTTGAACCGCGAGTCCTCTCACCCTCCTGGTGTTGCACTATTTGGCCGCCACGACCACCCCTGCCTTGCCAGCGGCCACGTCCGCGGGGCTTGCCACGGCCCCGGTCGTCGCTAGAGTGCCCCTTTCCGCTTGATGACAAATCAGCGCCGCCTTTCTTCGATCGCGCCTGCCACTCAGCGTAAGCAGGAGTTGTCCGTTGTTGCTCTCGCCTCGACCACGTATACGTTCTTCGTACGCTTTGAGGCGGCCGATCACTTCCTCGACCGACATGGTCTCCATATCTACAAACATCTCGATCGCAGCAACGACTTGCAGGTACTTGTCTGGGACGGAGACGAGCAACTTTTTGACGACAACGTCCTCCATCTTGTCTCCCAATCCACGAATCTTGTTTGCGAGGGTCGTCAATTTTCCCGCAAACTCATCGATGGAATCTGTTCCCTTCATACACAAAACCTCGAACTCACTCTTCAAGGTTTGAATCCTTGCCTTCTTCATCCGATCTGCGCCGAGGTACATTGTCTTCAGGCTTTCCCAAGCTTCCTTAGTCGTTTTGTGCTTGGCCAGCTGGAGTAGGATCTCCTCGGGGACAGCTTAAAAAATGCACGCCAATGCTATCTTGTCTCTCTTCTTTTCTACGACCACCCCGGCCGCGGGTTCAATGGCGTCCCAAACGCCTTGAGCCTCCATGAAGACCTCCATCTTGATCGCCCAAGTGGAGTAGTTGACAGATGTCAGCATCGGGTAGTGCAAGGTTATGCTTCCCTCCTTTGTTGGCGCCGTCGAGTGCTCGACGACTGACATCTTGTTGAGTCGAAGGTACTTTGGCTTACATGACTTGGCTCTGATACCAGATGTTGGCTTAAAGCAACGAAAAATACCAGATGTTAGACTCAAGAGCAAGATGGAGAGTTTTTTGTGAATGCTTGGAGAGACTATTATTTCTTGAACAATTACATCGGCTAATAAATAGCCCAACACCAACATAGAGAGGGAAGAAAAAACCCACAAATTTTGTAGATCCTATACTAGTGGAGCATGAATAGTTCAAGCAAAGAACAACTCAATGTTGAGTTATTCAACATTGCAAGAAGTACTCCAAATAACAAGGAAGCTTTTAACACTTTCTATTCCTAACAAAAAATCAAATCTAGATTAACTAATATAGACAACATAAGCTCCTGTGGAGCAGAAAGTATCTTTGTCTCCAGCCCAATCAGCATCAGAAAATGCATTTAAACTGAGAGAGGAATCAGTAAAGGCATGTAAACTGATGGAGGAGGTATGATAAATTTGTAGACCATCATCTATGGTACCAACCAGATAACGTAAGAGCCTCTTGACAAAGGACCAATGGATTGTGGTTGGGCAATGCATATACTGAGAGAGTTTGTTGACAACAAAGGCTATATCTGGCCGTGTAATTAGGGGATACTGGAGGCTTCCAACCACTTGACGATACTCGGATGGATCAGGAAGTTGATTTCCGGAATTCAGCATAAGAGAAGGACTTGTGGGAATGGGGGTGAGAACTGATTTGGCATCATTCATTTTTGTCCGGGATAAAAGATCCAAAATATATCGCCGTTGAGAGAGTAACATACCATATTTGTTGGGGACAACTTCTACGCCCAAAAAGTAGGTTAAAGGACCAAGATCTTTAAGGGAAAATCGCTGAGCAAGAACTGTCACGAACCGATTGACTATGGCAGCAGAGTTTCCCGTAAGGATAATGTCGTCAACATAAACAAGTAGACACAAAATACATCCAGCAGTGTTGAAGACAAATAGTGAGGCATCAGCAGCATGTGAGTTCTTAAACCCAGAAGACAAAAGAAAATTTCTCAATTCCTGGTACCAGGTCCGAGGAGTTTGTTTTAGGCCATAGATTGCTTTCCTGAGTTGACACACATGTGTTGGATTGTCATGATCAACAAAGCCAGGTGGTTGGGACATGTAGACAATTTCTGAGAGGTTACCTTGAAGAAAGACATTGTTGACATCGAGTTGTCGTAGGGACCAGCCACGACTCACTGCTAGACTGAGCACAATTCGTATGGAGGTTGGTTTAACCACATGGCTGAATGTATCATGATAGTCTATGCCAGAGCGTTGATGGAAGCCCTTGGCTACAAGGCGAGCTTGTGTTACTGTATATGGTTCAAGGGCAGCGGGTGTGGAGGTTCATTTTTTTTGAGAGGTTTGTGGATGTTATTCTTGGCTCGAGTGGTCATTTTATGAGAGGTCTGGGTTTGAGTTGCATGCAGGGGAATGGTGGTTATGGACTGGGGAGAAGGTAGTTGAGTTACATGGTCCTGTGAAGTGGATTCAGCTGAGGCGTTGGGCAGGGAGAGTGGCAGCTGAGGCATGAGACCAGTAAGCTAGAGGAAGTGAGGCATGAGTAAGTAAGGCTAAACCAGTTTCAACAATGTGAAGATGGCGTCTTTCGGAGAAGCCATTAGGCTCAGGTGTGTGAGGTGGTGCAAGAAATTTAGCAAGGACGATGTATTCACCACCATTGTCTGAGTATAGGGTCTTGATGTGTCTGTCAAAGTATTTTTCAACAATGGTTTTGAACCGAATAAAGATTGCTTTGACATCTGATTTTTGTTTTCAGAGGATAAAACCAGACATATTTGGTGAAGTGATCAAGAAAGATGGCATAGTATTTAAACCCTTCATTTGAGATTATTGGTGAGGTCCAAACATCAGAGAAAATTGTGTCAAGAGGGTGAGCAGAGAAGATTGTTGATTTGGAGAAGGACAAGTTATGGCTTTTATTTCATGAAGTTCTTCAATCTCGGGCTTGAAGTGCCCGAACTAGTTCCTTGTAGTCGTCTCCAAGGCTGCCAAGAACTTTCTCTGTTAGATCCTCTTCATCAAGTGGGGCTCCAAGAAGGGTGAGTTCATCGGATCGGGCTTTGATGTTCTGCATAAATTCTGAGATACTCTCAGAATCTCTGGTGAGTTTCTTTAGAGTGGTTTTAACTTGCTTGATGCGTCCGCGAGATGGCTTGGCATATGTGTTGGCCAAGGTATTCCATGCTTCACGAGAAGTTTTGGATTGAGCAATGAAGGGAATGATAGTTGGGGAGAGGGAGCCAATGAGGGCATTGAGGATGAGCTGGTCTTGTCTAATCCAGAGAGTATATGCTGGATTGGAGTTTTCATAAATGGCAATGTTGATTTCTAGAGTGAACTTGTGTCACTGCATTTGTGTGTGCCCACTGGAGTTCAACCCATGACCGATAGGTTGAGGTTTCCGCATCATGATCCGTGTATAAATATTCATATATAAGGTGTTCATAAGGGTGTGAGAACTACTCCTCTTTCCCTTTTGTACGTGAACAAATGGCTAGTAGTAGCAGTAGGTGAAATGGAGATAAGCATGGTAGTCTTTAATGGGAGTGTTTAATACAGTGGAAGCTCATGAAGAAGAAGGAAGTTAGGTGTTGTGTTGCATCTAGTATAGCAAGAACCGGTTATGAGTAGGTTGCGGTATATAAATGTAAGTTTTTGTGCATGGGGCTGTGTAAGCTTGAAGTAGAACAAATGAATGGCTAGTATGTGCTTCTTATGTGTTCTCTTCTTTTTACTAAGAATGGATGTGTGAATGGGAATCGGGACCTTGTAGGGACTGTGTGTGATAAAATAATGGGAATAGAGATATGTATGAGTTTTGTTTTTTGGAGAAGGAGAAGGAGAAGGAGATGGAGAAAGAGCAAGTTTGATAGGATTAGGTGTGGCAGTGCTTTCCCGATGTGAAATGATTGTGTGGTGTTTGGATGGTAAGATGGAATGTGGAATTATTGAGCAAAATAGGAAATTGGGACTATGAGAGTAAAAGCGGAGTTTACACCAGTAAGGTGGAAGAGAGATTGGAATCAATAGATTTTCCTCCTATCGGGCACTAATCAGTCAGTTCCATCTATTTTCTATGATCAGTCTTCATTCGTATAGGTGTTTGTTAGCAAGGCCTTAATTAGGAAATGTAAGGTCAAATAGATGTAGTATAATTATGATGATAGCCTTGTACATCTAGGCCTGAAACTAAGTTATAGAAATATATTAAATAATTTGATTTTATATAAGATACACGGATAGCTCATTAATAATTATTTAATTCAAATGACTTACTAGATTCTTTGGGCTCTTTGAACTCGGATTCCTACCAGACTTTCATACTCCGCTTTCGGATCCAGACAAATATACATTGCCACTATGTTATGTTCAATTTCAAATTTCAGTCCTTACTCTGCTATTTATTATTATTGTTTTTTTTATTTGTGCGTCCGAGCATGACTCTGGGTGCAACCAATGGTGTGCGTTGGTTAGATACTTTAAAACCTAGGTATTTAGGAGTCCTTCCTTACTGCACTATGGATACATCGATATCCCGCAGGACCCCAACACTTACTTGGACGCGGAGAGATGTTACAGAGATAGAGGAAATGTACACCCGTACTCGACTAATCATCAGTACGATCTGGACGTGTGACGGCTTAGTCCATACTAGATACTTTTACTCTTGATATATACTGGACTTCACATTAGGGATTGAACGTGGCGAGGAGTCGACCCGTTCTAGATTCATTGGGTGGGAAGGACAGTTACTAGACGTAGGGGCTACTATTGGTATATTGATGTTGACAGTGAGGCGACTCGGACGAGCGTCGTTGATAGAGGATCTCATGTTTGGAGAGTCCCATACGGACTAACGATGTTCTCATTTGCATTTACACTTAGTATCGTACACCCTTATTTACTGCAGTACTTCATATCATTAGTAGCATATTTCTATGTATCTTGTTACGTACCTCTGATGACCTGGTTCCTTTCCAGGTTTAATTGAGCTGGAGTACGAGCAGGTCTACGGGTCGGGTCCTGACGCTATTTACGAGGGCGATGTGAGGTGTACCCAGGAGACCACGTCTGACCTTGGTATGATATCATCTTAGTTGCGGACTTCTACTTGAGTTCGTCGTTATTTATCTTATTTTTAGCACTTTACTTCAGCATGTTTTTGTAGTGGATTTGTTTCCACCATCTCTAGACTTATTTGGTTTTGTATGACATATTCTGAGTACTTCACTTATCGTATTCAAACTAGTTTATTTTCTGTGGATGAGATTTAGCATACCTGTGATTATGTTATTTTTTTTAGGTACATCAATATACATACTTGAGGATTCCATTAAATTGGAAAAATTCTCGATTATGTATTGGTTGGCCATTGCTACGTGGCCTAGTCCTGAGTATTTTGGGACTGGGGCATGACAGAACCAATATAACAAGAGATATTCAAAAACTCATCTAACCAAGCATAACTCTAAACTGAGACCTAGCACTACCCCATCCAATCTTGATAGACTTCAAAAAATATAAATGTTAGCCTTAAAAAATATGAGTGCGTGTTTGTGTCTCGAGAGCGTGTCCATACATCAATTGTTAGCCTTCACAAAATATAAATGTGTTGTTAGTTCGCCCATGCAAACAGATTTATAGGCCCGCAAACAGATTGTCGTTAGCATGCAACATAACTATATAACGTCCACTGAAACCACAAGCCATCCTAGGCTATGCAAGGTAAGACGACAATCCTTCCAGTACTAGGAGCTAGTCCCACTGGAGGTCCCGAAATAACTGTGCTCAACACTTATTATCCTTGTTTCTCCTAAGCCGAATCGGTCCCGGTGCCTTGACAACCTTTCGAGGACCCAAACCTTGTGCACAAGTTGTCCAATGACCATGCAAATGCATGAACAGTATAATGATAAAACATGTGTATGGTACATAAACTCAAATAACTATACAATATTTTATTTCTATTACTACATTCCTCGAGCTATCGCTTGAGCCTCCATTCTTTACAATTTAGGGATTACCACATTTACTTCCCACTTCAGGGATTTTAACTTTGTGACTCAACAATCCCAAACTTTTCTCCATAAATTCTATGTCTAAAATAATAGTACGATAATCCTGCTTTTTATAGCAACAATACAATATTCTACACGATAACATATAACAACAACACTATATTACACAAGTCTATCAACAGTTCAATATTCCATATTTCTAATTAGCAAGTTAACAACAATGATATACTCTCTTTTATCTTGGTCTTTTTTTTTAGCATTTACAGTCTCACGACATACAAAAACAAAAACTAGTAACATTTTTTTAATTAAGTGTGAAGGTAAATGAAAGAATAATCAAAATCATCCACCATTGACGAATCGACTTCCTCCTACTCACAAATATATTTGCATGATTCCTCTGCACGAATCCAAGTCCGACCAGGCCCTTCGAGCCAACAAACTAGCCCAATACATCGTACGGAGCGGAGCATTACAGTCGTTACTTTCGCGACAAATAACGATGAGTGATGTGTCGTCCAATAGGCGACGCTGGCTACTTTCGATGCAAATCATCGCTAATTTGCCGTCGATTTGCAACGACAAGTTACATGTTGCTACAATGACTTACAACAACGTTTTAGTGGTATGCAAGTAGCTATTAAGCGAGACGCGTAAAATGTTTGTGTATTCTCCGTATTGTGTTAGCGATGTTTTTTGGTAATTAGTAGCGACGTTTTGTTGCGTCGCTAATACCATGAATTTTGGTTGAGCCCATTCAATAACAAAATGGTGTAATTTAAGACGTGTATGGAATATTTTTCTTAAGGTGATAATTGTTCCCACTAAGTGGCCATTATTTGAAGGATGCGCCTCAAATGTTGATACATTAACTTGGACTGGACATAATACCTAATTTGTTTCTTTTTAGCTGTCTTTCATCTCGTAATGTAGATATTTCGACCAGGTGTATGTCCTCACGCAAAAATATGATATATATTGACGTGCATCCAGAACGAGTATATAACTTTCTGAGTTTTTTGAAGATCTAAGTGATAAGATGACAATTCCAAACATGACAACATTAATGGGCTAGTTTCCTTATCATCGTATTCTCGGCTCTAGACAGTGGCTTGATCATTTGCAATTAGACCATTCAGATTTTCTTCAGTGACTCGACCGCTTACTGAATTAACACTTGGATTCTCTTTGAGTATATAATTTTGGAAAGAAAGTATCCCTCATTGTAAATACAAATAATTCCCACTAGCCAATTGAATTTGTACTTCTAGATTAATAGAGTACAGAAAATAGATGAAACATTTTGAGTTATTATTATTATTCTTTTCTTTTTTTATTTTATTTTGAGTTATTATCTGATAGGTATGTGTCCCTGAAATTGGAATAACTCGAGATTTTGAAAATATCCTGCTCCTATATGTGTTAGCGCTTAAAATGTAAAACCTACTATATCATGATTTCCTTTCATGAGATAAAGTGGATTCAATAACACTTTCCACCAAACTCATCTTGTCCAGCATTCTATGCTTGTGTTTCTGGCAATATTTGTTCAAAAGGAACCATAACATATATGAATAGGAAAATAGTATATTACCTTTGTGAGCATTGCGAATAATGATACTGAAGTCTACAAATTTGATGAATTTCATCTTCGGAGTAATTTCATTTCTTATTGCTTAATGTCTTATACAAGTCTTAGCTCGAATTGGAGAATACTATTTAAAGTGCTGGAAATTATTTCAAAAGATTCCAAACCAAAAGACAATAAAGTTCCAATTGTTTGTCAAGCATCGCATAAATGTTTTAAGATTTCGGTAAAGCAGACAAATGTAAAGATCAAACCTCAGGTTTAACGAAAATGTGAAAAGAACCATTTATAGAACAAAGATTCTAATATAAACAGATTGCGTAAAGAATTTTTGCAGTTTAACACATTTGAAATCAACTGAACTTCAACAACTGGAAATGTAATATCTGGTTAGAAAACATTGATATTCCCACCAAATGGGCAAAAATCATTTACAACTGTGAATTGGCTTGCGCTCTCCTCTTCAAAATTTACCATTTACAATTTCAATGAATAAAACACAAAAAAACAAGAACTAAATTTCAAAAAGTGATGCCAGGGCAAGCATCTCCCCAAGAAATAAGCAAATTGGCACCTGAAATAGTACTGTACATGCACCTGCAAAACTGAGCACAAAATTGCATCCAGTCCATGTTTCTAGATATTCTCCAGTAAGCACTTTCTTATAAGACTATTGTTGTTGTCCTCTGTGAAGACTCGGAAGATGAAATCCCTGAACCGCTTCGAGTATTGCTTTGGATCGACAGCAGATATCGAGGCCGGATCATACTGGATCGACTTGTATGCATGCTCAAGTTTTTTGCTGATGTCGTAGTCCTGAAGAATGTCTATGATGCCGAAGAACAAAATGACATCATAAAACTCCCCTGTTGGTTCTCCAATTAGTATGGATTCACATTCGGTCCTCACTATCTCCTCCACCCTTGCTGGCATGTTAATTCCTAGTCTAATTGTAGCCCACCTGCAGTGCTACGAACTATTAATTTATGGATAACTTAGTTAAGCTTTAAGATGAGATTATTTTGGACTGTACCTTACTGATCTGAAATGTGTAATGTAGTTCAGGTAAGTAATGTAGCAATCATAATCCAATTTAAATGAACAAACTTGGCCTCTCATGTTTTCTAGGGTTTTGATGCCTATATGTATAGCCTAGGTGCATAATCAGTATCGGCATATTTGCATATTGAATGGACACGAATACAAGATAACACGACTCACATGTCACAGGGTTTTAGTATCGATTTTGGTGTGTCCTAGTGTATCTTGGAGTGTCCGTGTCCAGATACAACACATGTCTGACATAATGTGACACAGACGTGGCATTGAATTTAGGAGTGTCGGTGCTTTTCTAACATATTTGCAATCAAAGTTTTCTTCTCACCTTGAACCATACTGTCTCAAGTCTTTTGGTTTTCAGTAGCTTGCTGGCTTCGACCAACAAGGAAGAAAATGGTCCATATTATTATTTCTGGTTAAGTTAGTTCTATTCATTTAAATAACAACCAGACATTCATACCCATGAAAGTACTGATATGTGTCTGATACCAGTATGTTAAGCAAGAATACGGTATGCAGAGGTTGTACTATAATGCATTTTCTCCCAAAGATTTCTACTAGTACTACGAATTGACATTTCAAATAGTGTCGTATCAATTTTACCGCTTGGGGTCGCAAAGAAGTTGATCCATGTCTGCTCTTGAAACACGGGGAGTTTCTCTGCTCTTCTTGACAATGTCAACAACCTCTGTAACCAAAGAAGGAAAAAACTCCAGCAACGATTATGAAGACTTTTCCGGTCAAGAGTATCTTATCAGAAATGGAGTACCAGAAGTTGGAATATCTTGGGTCCCTGATGGGTCCCTAAAATGAACACCCACCAAAAGACTATAATCCATGATTCTTTCCTGCTCGAGCAATCGCAGTCTCTGTCTACTTGTCTGCAAAAGTGATCAGATCAAGTCTACGCTATTACCTGCTAAAGATTCATACTCAATTCTTCTTTCCTGCTCGAGCAATCGCAGTCTCTGTCTACTTGTCTGCAAAAGTGATCAGATCAAGTCTACGCTATTACCTGCTAAAGATTCATACTCAATTCTTGTTCAATAGTCCACCCAACTAGTGGAACTTCATAAATTTTACTGTCAAGTTAGTTTCAGATTGTAGGACACGCAGGAATGGAAATTTAAAGCACATCATACGTGATTACCTGCAGAACTCTTGGAACCATGTTCTGTGCAGTCGGAATATGAAGTTAAGATCAAGGTCTTTCAAAGTAGTGTTCTCATCAATTTCTGAATCAGGTTTATCAGTCGTGCGGCCATGAGAAGACCCCTTGAGATCGAACCGCCTGTGGATTACGTACTCGGAGAAGAACAGATTCCCCATTATAACAAAATGAACCTGATCAATTTATGGAGGAAACCAGGACATTCAAATTTGTAGATACACAATGTGCTACACTGCTAGTGTTAAGAAGAGAAAAAAAAAAAAAAAACTGTGCACCAAACTCTGACCTTCCTTTGAGTAGCCCCGGTTAGTTTGGCACAATGCAAACCAAAGAACTTTGTAACCAGAGTATTCTCGAATGCACGGACATGGTTATAGTAGGCTGAAAGCATCCTCAAGAGCACCTACGAGATATGATCGGAAGGGGTGAAAAAAACCAGGATATGCACAGATTTGTCTCAAATCAGCATCATATATAAGCCTTTCCCTTGAAAGTTTTCGAGAGAAGATGGACAAAGTTACATAGATTGAATTAACGTCGACTATGAAACTTCCTGTCAAATTCTTGAATTCTTGGAAGCGACATGCAGGTTAAACTTTCTTCTAGATCACTAAATTTAAGATCATGTTACTCGAGCAACCCTATAAAAATCTTTCAAACTAAAATGGAAACTAGTTAAGGAGAGAACATTATATTCTTTGCTTATGAATCGCAGTACATAAGGGGGGGAAACGGTTTGTAATGCATTACTTCAAGAACATAGGCTAGACATAAAAAGAAAACAAAAATTTAACTAGGGGAAACCAAACTTTGATTTTATTAGAGAAGGGATATTAAAGGAGGGGTATCAAATTTGGAAAAATTGTATATGGAGATACACATCATCATCTCTGACGATGTATGTGCAAGCACAGAAGTCGCCATAGTCTACGACAATATATGTGTATTGCACAAATCTCGTCATTGGCTTTGGCTACTTTTAGATAGGTTAGTAAATTTTCTTTGACCGCGGTATCTATAAATAGGAGGGGGAGGGTGGGAGAGTAAAAAAAAAAAAAATTGCAATACACATACATCGCTATAGTCAGGCAAGATTTATGCATTGCCCATACATCGCCAGCGAGTTTTGTGCAACGTACATACATCGCCGTAGGTAATGGCGATGTGTATCTCCATCCACAATTTTGTTGAACTTGTTATCCATCCTTTAATATCATCATTTTCCGAAAAGAAAAACATCTCACTTTTACTTCAGACGTCTTCATAGTCTTTATCATGTGGCGGTCATCGTTGGTTAGGTAAAAGAAGCTCCCACTTTTACGGGGAGATGAGAGTTCCCGGAGGGCATCGTTTCCGCATATAGAAAGCATATATTCTCCCTGATCGACCTTGAACAGCTTCCGAAGTGTCCTGAACTCCCAATGCAAGCAAAAACTAGTCCATGTTCCTAAGCATGGGAGGAGCTACTTAGGTAGGATTGGGATCCGCCACCTCCACGAATAATTTTTTTATATACAAGTTCTAAAAATTATTCTTATTTGTTCCTTAAGTCTCTCTTCTCTAAAATTTCTAGTCTTTCTTAAATTTTATCCAGCAATATTTTATTTGTTTCTTAATTCGTCTGCATAATCCAAGGAAAAGAAGAATACTAGATTCAAGTTTATGTTATAGAATTTTCGTCTTCACGGAATGGAATGGCTAGGTCCGCCCATGTTCCTAAGCTCATCGCGATTTTCGTCTTCACGAAGAAGCACAGAATCACAACTGATCATGAACTGACCTGAAAACCAAAGGGCAGTAGTCCTTCCACCTGAAATCGCAAGACTGGTGTGGAGGTGTATGCTTTGATCCTTCGGGAGGAAATTTTGTCCATACCTTCTCTTTCGGATTGAATGCTGATGCTTTCAAGTCGAGCGACGGAGCCGGAGCTTGCTTTCCTACAGCATGCCTGCGCCGTCGTCATGTGCGCAAATGGTAATGTGAGCACGAAAGCTCAACAAAAAAAAATTCATATAATGACCAAATTTACAAATTTGGCACTACTATTTGGTCCGTCAGTGGGTAGACCGCTGTTGGCCCGCGCCCACGTGGCAGTTCCCTACTGGAGGTGCAGGTGGGGTGTGACCTGAAACATTCAGGGGGTGGGTGGGAGGAGATCGTCGTGTTGGGATGGGCCGGCCGCGGTCACGTCCACCGGCAGACAAAATAGCATTTTTCTTACAAATGACACCAAGAGTTGTTGTTACCATAAATTTTGAAGATAGATTTGACACGATGGACACATCAAGAATGACACGAGATCAATTCTAACCAAAGTTTGCAGTATCGACCGATACCGAACGGATACGGTCGAGGTCGAAACAGTTTGGCATGTTCCGATTCGATATCAACCGATACCGATACTTACCAATGCCAACATTGACGGTCAATATATCAAAAAAATTTGAAAGAAATAGACCAAGGGTTGTAAAAGCATAGTAAGGTTGGAAAAGCATATAAAAGAAGAAAACTTTTTTTAATCATAGGTAAACTAATCCGCAAGAATGGCTATTAATTCATTAAATTTCAAAACTACTAAGAAACAATACAATAAATACTCAGGGTCTGCTTGGTAACGGTATTTTCACCGGTTTTGGGGTATTTTGGAACCGACGACCGTTTACGAAAACCCCTGCTTGATAATTTTTATAAGGCACTGGTTTTGGTCGGCTCAAAACCCCCAAAAATTGATGTAATGTAATTTGTGTGGCTTTATAAACACCCCAAATCGATAGATTTTGAACGATTTTACCACAATAAGTCAAATTAGTGACATCTGGAAACGTCGCTAAAAAAATTTAACGACATTTCAATGAAGTCGCGTTTAAGCTAGTCGCTGACAGTAAAAATATCACAAAATATTGCTATAGCGACGTTTTATAGTCGCTAATTTTATCATATTAGCGACGTTTATCGACGCAACGTAGCTATAGTAGCGACGTGTTGTGTGTCGCTAAACGTCGCTAATATTTTTCTATTTAGCGACATTTTGTAACACATTTAGCGACGTTTTGTTGACCTGGTAAATATTGTCATGTCAGCAATTTAGTGACATACAACGACGTCTTTTGCGACTTATTTTGCGACATATTTAGCGACGTATATAAACGTCGCTAAACGTCACTAATAGTCGCTAAACATCGTTAAATTTCCAGTGAAAAAATAAAAAATAGAATATAAAATAGTTTTCAAACCAATCTTCCTGCAGTTTATGAATTCATAATTTATATAAATAGATCAGAGCAACCCTCCGTTGAATTTTCTGGGTTCGCCGACCCCTTCGGTTGAACATTCAACACCGGTAAATTCACAATTCATTTAATATGAATAATAAAGTAAAATTTGAAAAAAATGAAACATTGGAATTACAAACCGAGTCTGGAGAAAACTCGTCGTAAAGAATGCAATTAATATCCATACAACTGAGTGAAAGAAATAAAGTCTGAAAGCCTCAAAAATGTATAATATTCATAAATGACCCAATATCATGGGTCAAAACACAAACAACCAGTAAACTGTCCTAACTTGGACTACTGCGGATCTGCAGGATGATGACCACCGGCGCGCATCAGGGATAAGAACAAATCATACTACTCTCATAAAATTGACACCGATGTCGATGAAGAAGGCAGTGACGTCGGTGGAGTTATGGTCGATAAAGGCGCACCAGCAGGACGTATCTGCTCCAACTGTGTTAGTCGATGGTTGTATGAATCCATGGTAGATAACAGCCTCATACTGCTATGAACCATTAAATCTAGCATCATTGTCAGCCTCTCGCCGATGGACAGCAGTGATGCCTACAGCTTCATCCCGCTGCGCTCTGTCGACACTCTAAGATCAGCTGTCATATCCCTGAGCTTCATGATGCAGCGCTCGAGCGTATCAAATCGTGCACTACTAGAAAAAGTCAAATTAGCGACGTCTAAAAACGTCGCTAAATAACATAATGTCGTCGCTAATTTGGTTTAGCGACGTAATTAGCGACGTTATAAAGTTGTCGAAAAAAACCAAGTCGCCAAAAAAAAAACGTCGCTAAACGTCGCTATACCGACTTTTTTAGCGACTTT
The DNA here is from genome assembly GCA_036927795.1 of Iris macrosiphon. NCBI lineage: Eukaryota > Viridiplantae > Streptophyta > Magnoliopsida > Asparagales > Iridaceae > Iris > Iris macrosiphon. Next base: position 29,479,529 of record JAYESA010000004.1, on the reverse strand, counting down.
AATGTGTCGCAAATTTTTGCGACGTTTAGCGACGCCAAGTCACTAAATAGCGATGTTTATTAAAGTCGCTAAACGTCGCTGATTAGCGACGTCTATAGCGACGTTACACCGACGTCTTTAATGACCTGGCTATACTGCCATGTCAGCAATTGGCGACGTATAGCGACGTCATTAGCGACGTATTTAGCGACTTGTTACAGCATCGCTAATTAGCGACGTATTTAGCGACGTAACTTAACGTCACTAAACGTCGCTAAAAACGTCGCTAATTTTAAAAAAAATAGTGTCCAGATTGGTGATTCCCTGCAGTTTTAGCCTTTCCACTGTGGACAACTGTCGGATCGACGACATCCAATGGGCTAGTAGTACTCTCGCCTCCTCTGCTGCAGCATCCCCCTTTGAGCCTCTTGTGGCTCGCACGTTGCCCGCCTAGAGCCTGGTAGGAGTGGAAGCTCTTCTTGCAAGAAGCACACTCGTATCGGCTCTTCCCCAATCTAGCACCGTAACCATCTTCATCACACACACCAACATGATCCAATCTAGTCCTCCTCCTCCTCCATCTCCTCTTCTTGACACCACAAGAACCACCCTTCTTCGACTCCTCCTCGTCCGAATCACAGTAGAATTTGCCATCTTTGTAGCTGTTTGGCTTCTTCAACTTATTCCAATCCCTATCCTCCTCCAAGATTACAGAATTCTTGTCCGACGACTCGGCAGGATTGGATCCCCAGTATCCGGCGTCTCTAGAGATCATCATGAGACTAATGGCAACATCCTTCTGCTCATGCTCCTCTTGTCTAGATCAATCTTCGGTTAGCTTTTGTTGAATGCAAGATAACTATATAATCTAATTAAATTAAAGACCACAAGAAGCATTGTTGAAGTATCAATCCAATTAAATATGGATATGCAAGATAACTATATAATCCAATTAAATTAACTAAAAAATTAAAGACCACAAGAAGCATCATACATCATGCCTATTGTTGAAGTATCAATAATTCATAATATACAATCGCATCCTAAATAATAATAAAAATAACTATACTACTGCGGATCTGCAGGAGGCTGACCACCGGCGCGCTTGAAGGATAAGAACTCCTCATACTCGTCCCGTGGAATCGACACCGATGTCGATGGAGAAGGCAGTGACGTCGGTGGAGGCCGTGCCCGCTCCAAGTCTGCGAGTCGCTGGTTGTAAGAATCCAGGGTAGATAACAACCTCGTACTGCTATGACCCATTGAATCATGCATCCTCGTCAGATTCTCGCCCATCGATAGCTGTGACGCCTGCAGCTCCATGATGTTGCCATCATTGGAGGCTCTAATATCATTTGTCAATTCCCGTAGCTCCGTCATGCTGCGGTCGAGCATATCCAATCGTGCGATGAGCATCGGATCGTCCGCCTGCGGTTGGGACCGGGACTGCTCCTCCATACTTCGCAGCAAGTCGTTACGGAGAGACGCAATCTGACGGTCAACGGCCTCCTGGACGGCCTCCTGGACTCTGGCCGACGACTGCGAGGGTTGCGACTGCGAGGGGTGTGTGGAATGCGCAGCTGTCGGGGAGGCCCTAGATGACTGCGTCACAACCTGTGCGCCATAGGAGCCCGTACCGTAGTACGTACCCCTCTGGAGACCACCAGCTGCGGTCACCCACAGGTCATCCGCCGACGGAGATAGAGCGGGCTGCGACGAAGTACCAGCCTCTCCAGGTGTAGGTGCACTAGCAGTCGCCCGCTCACGCAGCCTAAGATACTCGGTCTAGAAAAGGTTTGGAAACTCGATAATTGCCTAAGTTATATTAAAATAAACACAAAGTAAAGTAATACTTACATAGGTCTGTGAGGCCCTCTCATCAATGAGATTTTCGTCCTTGCGATGGGTGGCCAAGAAGACGGTCACCATGTTTGCATCCTCACCCCTCTGTACCTGTTAAAAATATATTATTTATTACTAAACTTAAATATTTTTTCCAAGTACCATTTTATGGTACTTATATTAAAATAATATATTTTAAAAGAAAAAACATACCAAACGACGAAAATGTTTCGTCATCGGAATAGAGCCACCACACCACTTGGCAGCATTCTGGCTAGCCGCCTTGGCCTTCTTAGACCTTTCCTTGTAGCTCGGATCGTCGAATCTAGCCCTCATCGCAGTCCACTGCTCAGGCGTGATCCAACCTTGGATCGATTTTCCAGCACGATCATGAGCCTTCTGGTCATCCAGAGCATCTCGGATAAGCTTGGCGGCAATGGTAGGAAAGAGTCGCTCGATCAACTCGGTCCGGTGCGGAGGATAAAAATACGTTTGCTATAATAAATAATTCATTAAGTTAGCATCACGAATAAGTTATATAATATGCATAAATTAGAGGATTTATTTAATATACTTTTACCTGGAAGTGCGCAAACCAGAACGTCTTCCTCTCCTCCGGAGCCTCAGAGTAGTTGATCCAAGGGCCACCGTAATTGTTCCTCAGAAATTGGCCCAGGCGTCTCTGAACCGACGATGGACGATATCTATACAGAGATAATAATTTAGATTACTGAAAAAGTCAATATACGATGAATAAAGAGAAACACAAATATATACTAAACCATCTAATTGACTTACTTTGTACCGTCGTCCCAAATCTCTGTCCTCGTCTCCTCCGGAGGTGCGCATAAAGGATCTTGCTGATGCTGGGACAACGTCGCCACGACCTCCTCGACATGCTCATCTGTCCCCATGGTTCCGTCAGCAGGAGGAACGCTGGACGAGGGTGTACTATCATGCCAGGAACTACTCGTCCCAACAGTCGGGCATGTGTGTGATCGATATACTGGAGTACTGGACGACGATGATCCGGAACCAACAGTATGCAGTACCGGAGTGGCACTCTGTCTACCTCGGGACCTGCCGAATCCTCCGCATCGTCCTGTCATATCTGATAACAACATATGATGAATATAGAGAAACACAAATATATACTACATTCTACAGTCGAAATGTGATACATATCTCAAAGCATTCTACAGTCAAAATATAGTTATATTCTACATACAATATTTTTTATTTTCAATCATCTTCAGAAAATTCATCTTGTTTGCCTTCGTCGTCCTGCTCCTCGTCTTCACTTTCATCTACTTCGTCGTCCTCTTTGGATAATTCTATATCTTCTACATTATTACTCGTCTAATGAGTAACTTTCGTTGAGTCCACATCTACAATATTTGTTACAAGAGGTAGATCGTCCTCCTGATAAGCTATTTTGTCAATGTCAAAGGTATTTCTAGCTTTAGTCTTGCATACTGCCCACCAATCCGACCTCGCTGTCTCCCGTCTAGGATAAGTTGTGAAGTCGTTGATGGTCCACATAAGTGCTGCCCTCATCTGAAAATTCTGCTTTCTAGAAACATCGTACGTGTTGGCACCTACTTCCCACAACTGATTCAACTCATCTATCAAAGGCTGTAAATACACATCGATGTTCCTCTTCGGATTGTTCGAACCCGGAATAATAACGGTTAGGAACATATACGGAGTCTTCATGCACATCCAAGGCGGTAGATTGTACGGAGTGACGATCACAGGCCAACACGAATACTGGGAGCCCGAAAGTCCAAATGGGGTAAAACTGTCAGAGCAGAGCCCCAATCTGATATTACGTGCTTTCTCGGCAAAATGTGGATACTCTCGATCAAAGTGCTTCCATGCTTCTCCATCGGATGGATGATCCAATACTCCTTCGATCTGTTTTCGTCTGTGCCAACTCATGTTTTCTGCAGTCTCCTTAACCATAAACAACCGCTGCAATCGCGGCGTCGAAGGCAAGTAGTGCATCGAATCGGTAGGCTTCCTTGCACCGACAGACTTTCCTCTAACAGTGGCCTTGTAGAGATCAGCACCACAGAATCTGCACGCATCTTCATCCTTGTCGTCTTTGTAGTACAACATGCACCCGTTGCGACATGCATCGATTTTCTCGTATCCCATCCAAAGCGATCTCACCATCCTCTTAGATCGATAGAAGTCTTTAGGCAACTTTGCACCCTCGGGCAAGATCTCTATAATCAAATCGAGCAGTCGATTATAGCATTCTTGCGACATGTTAAAATCGGACTTGATGCTCAATAATCTTGTAACCACCTCCAACGGTGAATGATCCTCACAACCAGGATATAGTAGAGTCCTTGCATTCTCCAGCAACTCCATAAACTTTGCAGCATCGGCATTCGGTGCCTCCTCAGCTGCATCATAATTGTCCGGATTGAAACTAGGTTCCGCCGCATCATAATTGTCCGGATTGAAACTAGGTCCCGCCGCATCATAATTGTCAAGATTGAAACTAGGCCCTGCCGCATCATAAACCATGTTCACCAACCCGTCGTCGTAAGCATCGTGGTCTTGGACATCCATATACGGCTCCACATAGGGCTCCGACTCCGATGCTAGAGATACAAGTTCTCCGTGCGCGGTCCACTGATAGTAATTCGGCGTGAATCCCTTCGAGTATAAATGATATGTAACTTCCACTTCTGGATGATATTTTCTGTTGCAACATCTCACACACGGACACTTAATTTTGGTACCGTCCATGTACTGAAGGAAAGCCTTGGCGAACTGCAGGAACTGCTGTACACCCTCAATAAATTCATCCCGCACACCGCACATGTCATCAGGATGACGGTTGTACATCCATGAACGATGACGCTGATAGTAATTCATATCCATTTCTAGATACTTCTGCAAAAATGATAGTATGTATCATATAAATTATTACATACAATGGTTTATCACCTAACTTCATAACTTAACCGTACTATAAAAATCATAACTGATATAATACATACTTTCATTTATCAAAGTCTAAAATAAGCAATATTCAAAACAACTGAAAAGAGGCCAAGTCTCTTAGTTTTTTAATATTTTATACTATTGATAAAAGCTTGGGTTCTTTACTGTATACAATGCTTACTAGGACATATAGTTACTTAGCTAACTATTAACAAAATCAAGTATATCAGTAAGTAACTATTTAACTACACTAACTATGTACTAATTTAATACTAAACTGATACCCTTAACTTCTACCCAATAACTCATGCTAACCCATCTTAAACCAACTAACCAATACCTTGACACTAAGCTAACTAACACTAGTATAGATAGCTCACTAAATGCAACTGAAAACGGATACTGATACAGTGGGACTTGTTGATACTTACTGATACATGGTTGCTGAAATGACACAGTGCTGATACTTACTTAATACTAAACTGATACCCTTAACTTCTACCCAATAACTCATGCTAACCCATCTTCAGTTGCCTGCTCACTGTTGCAGACCTCCTTCTCACTGCCCACTACAAGGCTCGAGCATCCATCAACACTTCTACCTGGAACCCCTCACCCTGCTACTACCACTGCTCCATACCCTAAATGATACAAGAGTATCAGTGTGTGTACAGTCCAACTCAACTCACTAAAATATCTAAAACTAACTACCTAAAGGCACTGTGCAGATACCGAAATGCTTATTCAGTTGTTCACTGAGTCGTGCCTCCTACAATATGCTTTGCACATCTGACTGCACACTGGTGATACTTTCCTACTGCTGAACTTCTCCCTTTATATTGTGCCCTTGCTGCATTGCTGCAGGGCTCGACTGATACACTGAACTCCTACTGCAACACCAATACCCAAGCACAATATTGCATTGGCCCTTCTTACTGCTGTTGCTATTGCAGTTAGCTACCTTGTTGTGCATCCCCTTCATAAAGTTGTATATCTCTTTTGTCACTGACTGTACGAACACCCCTATGCATTTCTGGGTATAATGACTGCTCCTTCTCGAGGCTGACTCCACGTTGCTGCTCATCGCAAGCTCCTCAACGCGATCCCCCTCGACCACTAGTACACTGATACACAGTGTGGTCGAGGCACACTGTGCATACCATAGTGAAACCGATTCCCCCCTGATACACTGGCATACTGATGCACAGTTTTACGGCCCGAGCTTTCCCTCCCTCACACAAAAATATAAAGTCACTAAACTTACTCACTCACTCACTCACTGATACACTAAACTCACTGATACACTAAACTCACTGATACACTAAACTAAACTCACTGATACACTAAGCTCACTGATACACTAACCTCAACATAGCCCTACCTTCATGTAAAACAACAAGCTCTCCACTGACTGATACACTGAGGTATCAGTGCCAACACAGTGCACATACAGTGAAGATACAGTAAAGAACGATGATGCTCCCTGTGTAAATCAGTCCCATGTCAGTGTGTGTGAGTGTGTGTGTGTGTATCTGCGTCTGTGTGTGTGTCGTATGTGTCTGTCAGTGTCCGTCTGCGTGTGTCGTGTCTGTGTGTGTGTGTCGTGTCTGTGTGTGTGTCGTGTCTGTCCAGTCATCAGTTGTGTCAGTGTCACATGAGAGAGAGAGAGAGAGATTACCTAGAGCTCGAGGAGGAGGAGGGGGGTGCCGGAGTAGCCGCAGCCGTGGAGAGGCGGTCGTCGGAGAGGGGGGGCGGGGGAAATCAAAAACTTTGAAATTTTTTGATAGATGGGGGAAAAGAATCTGAGCCCTAATTAACCAAAATTTAGCGACGTTTAGCGACGTCAAATAAAAACGTCGCTAAATTTTAATTTCGCGACGTCAAAGACGTCGCTAAACACGTTGCTAAATATTTTTGACATATACGTCGCTAATCACGACGCTAAACGTCGCTAAAACAGATATATTAGCGACGTTTGGCGACCTTAATTGAACTTATACCGACTCATCTTTTAAAATCTTAATAAAAGTCGCTGAACGTTGCTAAATGTCGCCATTTAGCGACGTTTAGCGACGTTTACAATGGAGTCGCTGATTTAGCGACGTTTATACCAGGAGTCGCTAAAATACGTCGCTAATCCCACTTTTTTAGTAGTGGTGCGATGAGCGTCGCATCGTCCGCTTGCAGCTAGGACCGGGACTACTCCTCCATCCTTCGCAGTAACTCATCACGGATAGACATAATCTGACGGTCAACGGTATCCTGGACTCGAGTCGCCGCCTGCGAGGGCTGTGGAGAATGCGCACATGCAGTGGAGGCCCTAGAGGACTGGGTCACAATAAGGGCGCCATAGAATCTCGTACCGTAGTTCGTACCCCTCTGGAGACCACCAGCGACGGTCACCCATAGCTCGTTCGCCGACGGAGCTGGAGAGGGCTGCGAGAAAGTACCAGTCTCTCCCGCTGTAGGTGCACTAGCAGTCACCCGCTCACGCAGCCTAAGATACTTGGCCTAGAAAAGTATGGATACTCGATAATTGCTAATGTCTAAGGTACTTATTACTAACTACATGGATATTTATTTGCATATTTTTCAAGTTATATTAAAATTAACACAAAATAAATTAATACTTACATAAGTCTGCGAGGCTCTCTCATCAATGAGATTCCCGCCCTTTCGATGGGTGGCCAGGAAGATGGTCACCATGTTGGCATCCTCACCCCTTTGTACCTGTTAAAAATATATTATTTAGTACTAAAATTAAATATTTTATCCTACTACTATTTTATCGTACTTGCATTAAAATAATATATCTAAAATAATAAATATACCAAACGACAAAAATATTCCGTTATCGGAATCAAGCCACCACACCACTTTGCTGCATTCTTCCTAGCCGCCTTGGCCTTCTCAGACCTTTCCTTGTACCTTGGACCATCGAATCTAGCCCTCATCGCAGTCCACTGCTCAGGCATGATCCAACCTTGGATTGATTTTCCTTCGCGATTACGAGCCTTCTGGTCATCCAGAGCATCGGATCAGCTTGACCGCAACGGTAAGAAACATGTTCTCGATCAACTCGGCCCGGTGTGGTAGATAGAAATACGTTTGTTACAAGATGTAATTTAGTAAGTTATATAATATACATAAATTAGATAATTGATATTAAAACCAAATATACTTTTACCTTGAAGTACGTAAACCAGAACGCCTTTCTCTCATCCGAAGCATCAGAGTAGTTGATCCAAGGGCCACCATAGTTTTACCTCAGAAAGTGGCACAGGTGTCTCTATACCGACGAGGGACAATATATATATAGAGATAATTATTTTTATCGATAATGTGAATATGTGATGAATAAAGAAATACATGATATATTTGATGATAAACCAACTAATTGACTTACTTTGTACCGTTGGCTCAAATCTTCATCATCGTCTCGTCCGGAGGTGCGCATGGAGAGGATCTCGATGATGCTGGGACGATGTTGGCTCAACCTCCGTCATATGCTCATCTGTCTCCATGGTTTCGTCAGTAGGAGGAACGTTGGACGAGGGAGTAGTTTCAAACCTGGAACTACTCGTCCCAGGAGTGCTGCCACGTAACGTCGTCGCAGTCGAAGATGTGACTGGTCGATATACTAGAGTACTTGGCGACGAGGATCCAGAACCAACAGTAGGTAGTACCGGAGGAGAACTCTGTCTACCTTGGGACCTGTCGAACGCTTGCATCATCCTGTCATACCTGATAACAACATATGATGATATGATGATAGAACAAATAAACAGATATATAGTACATTCTACTGTCAAAATTTATGCATATCTTACAGTATTAATAGAATTACACAGTAAATAACCAGTAGTATCAAAAGTCTAAATTGATAGTACATTCTACAGTCAAAATATAATACATGTCATACGTCCAAATGGATTTATTTTATTTTCAATCATCTTCAAAAAATTTATCTTGTTCGCCTTTCTCGTCCTCCTCTTCGTCTTCCTCCTCATCTTCACTTTCAATTATATACTCATGTGAATATTTGGTAGTGTATATTATCCAAATGACACTCACTCCAGATATGCAAAGATAAATAGACATCGTTCAAGAAAATAGTTTAAATTATAGTACATGTCACAAGTCTAAATGGATTTCATATTGATATTTTTAATCCTCTTCTGAAAATTCATCTTCTTCGCTTAAATATAATACATACACTGATACTCCTAGTCCTAGCATTGATACTCAAGAATACCCAATTATGTTGTACACCTACTCATCTACACACACATAAGAATGCCCCAAACTATTGCAAGGTCTGTTGAGTTAAAAATAACACTCTAGTTATTACCCACTTGACATTTACACCGGTAGATATTATTTATATTGATATTGTAGTGTCAACTTTGTACCCTGGATACTCATATTGCAGTGTATCAGTGAGTATCAACTCTGTATCCTGGATATCCATACTTGACATTTGTGTAAACACCCTAAATTTCGGAAATAAAAGTTAATACAATTTTTCCCGTATTTTTGGTGTTCTTCTGGAATTTAAAAGCTAAGGTGATTTGGGGTTAAATAATTTTAAGTGTGACCAAATGGAGTTAAAATATCCTGGAAATAGAAATTTATTGGGTAAAATGGAAAGCCGGACGCATGGCATTTTTCGGTGAATTTATTGGACACCGGAGCAATGTATCGAGGACCTTAAGCTGTTGGATTGGGAACCAAACCCAAATTCGAACCAACCCAGACCAAACCCGACCCGCTGCAAACCCTAGGCGGCCGCCAATACTGTAGCAGCCTATAAAACCCTCCTCGTTTTCCGTGCTCAGCCATCTGAACCCTAGCCGCTCATCCCCATCGTCGTCGTACCCTGAACCCTAGCCGCTCATCCCCATCGCCCGCGACTCCCCTCGACCCCGACACCGCCGAATCCCAGCCCCGCTGTCGACTCCAAGCCGAACTCCGACGCCTCCCATCAACCCCCCTGCTCGAGACGTCGCCGCCGCCGCCGGATCAACCTCCCTAGCCGCAGTTCGCTCGACGCCGACTCCCTCTCAAGACCCCGCCGCCGCTTCACAGCAAGCCCCGACCCTTCGATCAGCCGTTCGACAGAGACCCCCACCCGCTCGTCGACCTCCGCCGCGAGCACAGCGACCCGAGCGCGGCTTCACCCCGCCGCCGAGTCGCACAGCAACCCCGAGCGCGGCTTCACCCCGCCGCCGAGTCGCACAGCAACCCCGAGCGCGGCCTCACCCCTCCGCCGCGAGCACAGCGACCCCGAGTGCGACTCCTCCGCCTCACAGCGTCTCCGCAGACACGAGACACGAGCAGCAGCGCGCGAGGATACGACCAGGATACAGATTGGACTCTCGGTCACTTGGAAAACAGAATCCACGGAGCCCTGTACAGGTACTGTTTTCTCCCTACTCGCGACTCCGTTTTCAATTCCGTCGATTGCTATGCGTAGACTGTATACCCCTCTCGGTGCCCGTGCAATTCGCTCGGTGCATCGCGTCTTGTAGTGGTCGTACACCGCGATCCAAAACAGGAAAAAACAACGCCCTGTTTCACCCCGGAACTGAGTCCGCCCCGCCAAACGGGACGACTTGGTCGCATGTGGTCTTTACCAAACTGTGCGCGACGTTGATACGGTCGTGTAGGATTTCGCAGAAGTCGATTCGGAGGTGCGTGCACCCCGGAATCAACGCGTATCCGCCGACGACACCCCGTATCCGTCGATTCTGAAACACGCTGTAACTTCGTGTACACACGTCAGATCGAGACGAAACTTGCGCCATCGGATCCGTAGTAATACGCTGGTCCTGTGAGCCAAGTTTGGTTCGATTCTGAGAACGTTGACAAAATCACGTATCGTGGGCCCCACAGGCTCCACTCGACGGGTGATTTTGAGATCGGCTCATCGGAATCCAATTCTGGAAGTTCCGTTGGGTTCGTATCATCGTTCCTGACTTGTAGACACTGAGGTTGCGGAATTTGGAGACCTTTGACCCTGACACGCTTTTCGGTGCAAAGTGGCCCACAGGTGGAACCCGCTTTGGCCCGAAAATGACCTTTTTGCCCCTGTGTCCAAATTGGACGTAAGGACAGGCATTTCCAGCTATTTGACATCTTCTGAGACTGTTGGTGATAATTATTACAGCTTTTGGAGTAGTCCCTACCGGATCCACTGATACAGGGACAGTCGTTGGTTTTCGGACATCAGGCAAGTGTACCTTGCCAAACTCTGCAGTTTAGTTATCTATTTTCCTTGCTTTATATATATTGCTGTGCATGCTCAACCTAGGACCGTGTGACGTACTTAGCGTCCGATTATCAGTCGGGTGCCGACACTGTATGCAGTGTTGGGTACGGTCATCTAGAGATGGACATTCGTGACACTTTATTCTCGTACTTGTCTTATCAAGTACCATATGACCCAGGACACTTGACACTATTCATGAGACAGGATTTTCTCGAGATATTCGTGGTGATTCTGTATAGGATACAGGACATGGACAGTATATTCTTAGGTACCTTATGACTTGTTGCATTAGCTATGATCGCGCTTGACATGGGCATGAGACGTTGTGGTCATGATATGCGTGGTTACATTGGGTGGGGAGAGACACACAGGCTACAGGCTGTATTTATGTATATCTTCTATTATTGAGAGGTCGTAGACTCTCGTAGCAGAGCTAGACCCACTACCGGTTATTACCGCTACCGGCTCCCCGACACAGAGCTTGTAGTGGCTCAGCCTGAGACTAGTGATGCTCTCACTTGCATTTACACTTAGATGGTTACATATTTACCCCTTTGTTTCATTTAGTTATATATTGCTGCACTGCTTATCTGTATTTTTGGCATGAGCTTTCTTGTACCTTGCTATGTCCCCTGAGGACCTGGATCCGGATTTTTGTCCCCAGATTTTGCAGACGAGGTTTATCCCGAGGTTTACGGGACCGGAGCAGGAGCTGATCCAGGAGTTGTACCACCATCCGAGGACGAGGTCTTAGCTGAAGACTTCTCTTGAGCACCCTTGTTTATGCTCAGCTTTTATTATTTATTTCAGTCTTTCATATTCTGGTCAGATGAACCATTGTACTAGATATTTATCGGGTTGTCCCCGAAGTACTATGTGAGACTTGCTGTTGATTTACATTCCTTATTTATTCTGTGGATCATGTTTATGTCTTGTGTGGATGAGATTATTTGTACCATGATTGTCGTAGACTTGTTTTACAGCTTAAGTATGCCCTGATGGATCCTTTATAGTGAGTTGGTCCATCGGTGCGTACTGCTGGCCGTTGACACGCGTCTGGTCCCACGGTATTTTGGGACTGGGGCGTGACAATTTGTTTAGGCCATGACTTTCTAATTGAAAAGTCAAACCATGGAGTGTCAATTTTTTTTTGTCCAGGATACAGAGTTGACACTCACTGATACACTCCTGGATATCCACACTTGATATTTACACCGGTAGATATATAGTGTCAACCCTATATATATTATGAAACAAAAAATAAAGAGAGTTTAGGCCTAGTAGATATTATTTATATTGATATTGTAAATGTCAAGTGTGGGCCCAAACACAATATCTTGACTAAAACACATATTCAATGATATAAACACACACACTGCACTATGCACAAGTGTGCACTACACAATACCTCACTTGATATCACCCGACCTCCTCCCCAAGTGTATTGTAGTGTACTGCTATGCACCTATCGCCCCTTGCTGCAGCACTGAGTTACACTCCCTCCTTAGCACACACACATTATACACATGCAAACTATGCCATTTTTTTGGGTCGCCTTGTATAGCTCTAAACTAGGATACATGATTGTAAAAAAAATTTTAACCACATCTAATCAAGTCACTCAGTTTTCCTACTTAATTGCCCAAAATAACAATAATGCTTATAACCATGCATGATTGATAACCAATGTATGTGTGTGTCCATATCCGATAAAATGCTTACAACTTTATCCTCGATATCGTGTCCTAACATTCATATCCATGTGTCCTACAATTTTACCATACTTATCATGAGATGACATGATACAAACGTATGTATTTGTGTGTCCGTGTCTGTCTTAGGGTTAGTGTATGCGTGTTAGTGTGTCCGCGTGTCCCAGTTTGGGTTAGTGTCAGTGTTCGCATGTGTGTGTGTCCGAGTTAGGATTAGAAATTACCTAAGGAATGGGTGGCCGCTAGTTCTGCTTTTGCTAGTGCTAAGTAGTGCCTTCCTGCATTGGTTAGCTCCTTCTGCTAAGTTTGTTTAATAAAACAACAGCAACTGCCTTGCCTTACTTGGCTGGAAGTACAAAAAGGTGCATAGCAGAGGAGGGGGTTGACCGAGGAGAGGGTGCCCGGAGAGGAAGAGGACTCCGTTGAGGAGGAGGAGGAGCCCGGAGAGGAGGAGGAGGATCTCGGTGGAGGAGGAGGAGGGGGTGCCCAGGGTCGGAGGGGGAGCACGGTCGGCGGCGGAGGTCGGCAGTGTGGGTCGTCGGCGAGGGGTTGGGTCACGGAGGTAGGGGAAAAGGAGAAAATTTGGAAAAAATTTGAGTGAGAATGGAAAAAAGTAAAACCGGATCGCTATATTAAAAAATATTAATGACGTCTCTTAAACACGTCGCTATTAACGACATTTATATAGTCGCTAAATGTCGCTAATTCTAAAAATATTAGCGACTACTTAGACGTCGCTAAAGTCGCTATATTAAAAACTTTAGCGATGTTTAGCGACGTTAAAAAAATATATAGCGACTATTCTTTCAAAAAACCAAAGTACCGTCGCTACTAGTCGCTATTCGTCGCAAACAGTGACGTACATCGACGTTTACTTATGACGTCGCTATTTTATCATATTTTGGTAGTGTTTATTACTTTATTTTATTTATTCTTGTAAAAAATCTTTCATAACCGCTCGTTACCAAGCATGAATTGGATTGATTTAAAAGTCGTTGCTTAAAACCACTCAAAACCGGACCTCTCATAACCGTTCATAATCGGTTTTCTAAAAATACCTTATAACCGTTATTCCCAAAATTGCCAAGCAGACCCTCATAGCATAAATGTATAAATCAATTTTTTTAAAATTTTAATAATTATTTATTTTTTGATGCCAAAAAAATTTGATATTCCGATCTGAAACCGTTGATACTATTGATGCTGGCAATCCCGATACTCATAGGAAAGGACCTATTCCGATATCGATACTGCAAACCTTGATTCTGACGTGTCTTACAGTATTTTGTAGTCGCGTGTCCAACACGTGATAAAAAATACTGATTTTTGGAGTGTTTGTGCTTCCAACTACATTGACAAATTTAAATAAGAGGGGATAACCCTCAAATTGGTTTCCTAAAAGAAGTACTTACCTGATCCCAAGCTGGAGATTAAGCATAAGATCATAGTTCTTGTGCCCCTCCGAAATTGTCTCTCCCTGCTTCTTCTTCTCCTTCTGTCCCCATTTTATCAGCCGCAGATACTGCTGCTGCAAGCTCTTGGGCTGCTTGAACATCATCCCCTCCGTCCTGTAATGCCTCGTTCCCCCTATTCGGGGAGCGCGGCCAAGAAATAGTTAAGATCGTTCGATCGGGACATATTGAATCAAGATCCTTTCCTCGTTATGGATTGGTTTCTTCGGAATCAGGTCCCATATTCAACGGATCGTGCCTCAAGGAAGGACTCGGCGGCAGAGTCGAGAGGGGCCTTTCCGTTGCGCTGGTTTCCTTGCCCGTTTTCTTGCCTCTTGGTTGCTTTCTTGTTGGCTTTATGACTTGCATTTTTCTTGAACAGTTTTGATGGATTTCATTGCCTTCGTTCTTAGGATCTCGCATTTTCATATCGAACCTCGGAGACCGAAGCAGGAGATATTGATCATCTGTTGGTGCGTGCAGGTGATCGGGTAGACGACGCACGTGCGGAGTCTTGAAGTTCTCCCTTTCTTCTCCTAGTTTACCAACTTGTGAGTGGCTTTATTTCGATTAGCACCCTTATGCCAAGTCTTCACTCTAAATAATAATTGACTCATTATGCATCCCGCTCCAATGATATCATAATAAGAATAAAACTGAGTCAAAAGGAAGAAGAGTTAAACTTGAAATACTTGAAATGCTTGTCACTTAGAATTCTCAAACGATCACTTTGATGCGTGCTTGTCCGCTATGCATATATATATTCATATTTCAGTTGTAGCTAAAATTATTATATATAATTGTACGAATGTATTGTGCAAACTATATTGAAATACAATCACTTGGACAGGAAGACTATGCCAAATGCACTATTCTAAAGTAGATATACATATTATTGTGGTTTGAATACTTTATCTATTAATTTAGTGTCAATGCGTGGTTCGGTCGGACAACTTGTGCACAAGGTTTAGTTTCTGCGAACGGTGCCAGGGGCACTGGGGCCGATTCGTTCCGGGGGGAACTCGAATAGCTACGCTAGCAAGACTAGCACGGGTAAGACGGGGGAGGCCTTGTAGCGGGGCTTGCTACCCGAGCTGCAAGGGTCACCGCTTACTGTAGCTATTGTCCACGGTGACAAGGATATGCCATGACCCAATGTACATATATTTCTGCATTGCTTGCTCAAACTAATGGTGTCTTCGTGGCAGGGAAGGATATAGTAAGTATTATGCAGGCAGTTCAGACGGGAAGGTAAAAGTTACCTAACGGTAGCATGTTTGTTCTGTAAATCGATTATCCAATTCTTGCATGAAAATTGATCTAAGGCAAGATAAAAAGACCACAATAATGTTGCATGTTTCATATGAACAAACTGTGATTTGGTTAGTTGGGTTAGCTCGCCCTCACCAGTACTTTTTAAAGTACTGACCCTCGTTGCAGCAGGTTCCCCGAGCGACGCGGCGAGGAGCTGAAGCTACTTCCTCCCCCAACCAGTCCAGTATCTGACGTATTCCGTTCGTGACTTTTTGGAGCTTGTACAAAGCACTTGGAGCAAGCGCAACCCTTATATGCGGCTCTGTGGCAAGGCGATAGCTTCGCCAGCAGGTGTCTATATTATTTTGAAGTTTTAGTAAAGGATGTGATGTATGAAACGGCTATCTTATTTTGTATCCAAGTTGTAAACCCGTGTGGCATCTTTATCGTTTTGGGTCAAGAGTCTGTAATCAGATATTCATTATCAATAAAAATAAAACTTTTCTATGCCTCAATGTGTGTCATCTTATTTGCGTACTCTGTTGCATATGTTCTAAAGATTGTCATTATGCCTAGGCCTTGTGCACGCGCGCCCTACGCGTGCACGGCATCATGTCCGGGGGACGATTATCGAGTGGGCGAAATCAGGGCGTGACATAGTGGTATCAGAGTAAAGCTTCAGATCCTTTGATCTCGTGTCAGAAAGTTTTCTTAAGATGACCATGTCCCGTTCGAGTTGAACTCTTGAAATCGATTGGTGACTGACCCTCGTTGCAGCAGGTTCCCCGAGCCTGAGCGACGCAGCGAGGAGCTGAAGCTACTTCCTCCCCAACCAGTCTAGTATCTGACGTATTCCATTCGTAACTTTTTGGAGCTTGTACAAAGCACTTGGAGCAAGCGCAACCCTTATATGCGGCTCCGTGGCAAGGCGATAGCTTCGCCAGCAAGTGTCTATATTGTTTTAAAGTTTTAGTAAAGGATGTGATGTATGGAACGGCTATCTCATTTTGTATCCAAGTTGTAAGTCCGTGTGGCATCTTTATCATTTTGGGTCAAGTGTCTGTAATCAGATGTTCATTATTGTAAACCCCCTAATTTTTTCACGAATTTTAAAAAATCAAATTTCACAATTTTTTCTGGAATTTTCTGTAATTTTTAACTAATTAAAAATCAAGGTATCTAGAATTAAACAATTTTAAATGATTTTAATCAATATTAAAATATTATAAAAATAATAATTTTAGGTGTAAAATAAAATATTAGACATAGGATAATTTTTTTGGAATTTATTGGACCCCGGAAATATTTTTAAAGACCTAAAAACTAATTAATTATTAAACCAAAATAAACCCTAAAATAAACCCGGTTTAAATTTGACCCAGACCAACCTGAACCGGACCGACCCGGTCTAGTCAAACCCAACCCAAACCCTACTGGTCGGATCGGGTCTGAACCCGACCCGAAACCTGACCCGTTAACCCGTCGGTTGAAATCCCTAACCCGATTTTTCCCCGATCCCTTGGACTCCCCGTCGGCGGTCATTTCCGCAGCCATGACCAGCCGGCGACCGCTCGGTTTGTCTCCCCTGCAGCCGCCTCCCCGCCAGCCGACTGTGGCAATTCTGATCCGCCGCCCAGCGCCGCCCGACCCTGACCTTTCCCCTTCCCTGAACCCGTCGGCCGACGGCCCGACTTCTCCCCGCCACCTATAAAAACCCCTCAGCCACCGATCCTCAGCTACCCACCATCTCTCTCCTCGACGACCGAGTTCCCTTGCGTCTTCCCCGCTGACGAGCCTCCGCCTTGGATCCCCGAGCCCCGGCGATATCTCTCCACCACCAGCACTGTCTCCATTAGCTCCGGCAGCCCCGATCGACACCTTCAGCCCTGAGCCCCGCCTTCACCTCCTTCTTCTCCGGCCGCCTCGATGACTCCAGAGCCGTAGCAGCCCCGACCGTCACCAGCTCCGGCCATCTCCGGTGACGACGACGAGAACCCTAACCCTAGCCATCGTGTCACGGATCGCAATTTCAGCCCTTTTCGGAGCACTGTTCAAGTAACCATTTCTCTTTCCTCGCTGCCCCGTTTCCCGTTCTGTCTACTGTGACGTGAACCCTGCGTGACCCTCTGGATACCCGTGCAACCTGCTCGGTGTGTCGCGTCCTGTAGCGATCGCGAACTGCGATCCAAAATTAGGAAAATATTTGCCCTATTTTTTCTCGAAACTGAGTGCGCCCCGCCAAACGGGACAACTTGGTCATGTGCGGACTTCACAGACAAGTGCGCACCGTTGATACAGATGTGTGAGATTTCAGAAAGTTGATTTGGATGTGCGTGCACACCGGAATCAACGTGTATCCGTCGAAAACATCCCGTATCGGCCCTGTTCTGGAACTCGTTGTAACTTCGTGTACACACGTTGTATCGAAACAAAACTTCCGCCATCGGACTCGTAGCAATACGCTGGTCCTGTGACCCAAGTTTGGTTCGATTCTGAGAACGTTGACAAAATCGCGTATCGAGGGCCCCACGGCTCCACTTGACGGGCAATTTTGTGATCGGCTCATCTGAATCCAGTTCTGGATGTTCCGTTGGGTTCGTATCGTCGTTCTGGACTTGTTGACACTAAGTTTGATGAATTTGAAGAATATTATCTCTGACACATTTTTCGGTGCGAAGCGGGCCACATGTAGACCCCGCTTTGACCAAGAACTGTCATTTTTGCCCATGTGTCCAAATTGGACTCAAGAACAGGCATTTTTAGCTATTTAATATTTTCTGAATCTGATGTGATGTCTATTTCAGCAACCGGAGGAGTACCTGCAAATCCTGCTGATACCAGAGCTAGAGTTGGAGCCAGAACCCCAAGCAAGTGTACCTTGCCAACCTTGCAGTACTTATTACATATTATTTCCTTAACTTATTTATATGTTGTGCATTCTTAACCTAGAACCGTGTGACATTGCTTAGTGTTCGAATAATATTCGGGTGTCAACACTGTACGCAGAGTTGTGTAATGTCACCTAGACATGGACATCGAGACCCTATACATTCTCGTGCTTGCATTATCAAGTACGTCATACCCAGGACACCTGATATTATTTATAAGACAGAATCTTTCTGAGATATTCATGGTGATTCTGTATAGGATACAGGTTTATGACATATACTTTATACCTGCTTAGCTATCATTATGACTTATTGCATCAGTTAGAGGTCATGATCCTGCGTGACATGGATGTGAGACGTCATGGACATGAGACGTGTGATTACATTAGGTGGGGAGAGTATTACCATATCAAAGGCTGATTATAATATATATATTTTTATCTGGAGGTGTATTAGTCTCTGACACAGAGATTTGACACATGTACTGTCCCTTCGAGAAAATACTGCTATGGGTTTCCCCGACACAGAGCCTATAGTAGTCTCAGCCTGAGTATGATTAATGCTCTCATATTGCATATCACTTAGCTGGTTATATAGTTTACCATATTATTTCATTTATTGCTGCACTGCATTTATTTTGGCATGAGTTATTTTGTACCTTGTTATGTCCCCTGAGGACCTGGATCCGGATTATGTCCCCAGGATTAGCAGACGAGATATATCCCGAGGTATACGGGACCGGAGCATTAGCAGGAGCAGAAGCAGGAATATGTGCATACATTAAAGCAGAACCAGGAACCGAGGATGAGGTAATTGCCGAGGATTTCTCCTGAGTATATGTTTCTGCTATATCAGTCTTTGATGCTATTTACATTCTTGTTTAAATGAATAATTGTATCAGACTTGTTATCGAGTTGTTCCTCGATTTATTTACTTGTGACTTGATGATGATTATTTTTCCTTTTTGTTGATATTGATTTATTCATTTCTGTGGATGAGATTAGTAGACCATTATTGTTATATTACAGCTTAAGTACGTCCTGATGGATCCATTAAATTGGATTTGTCCATCGGTGTGTACTGCTGGCCATTGCCACGTGTCTAGTCCCTCGATATTTTGGGACTGGAGCGTGACATAGTTTTTGTGGTAGTCCATGCAGGTCAACGACTAAATTGCTTCGGTTTCAACTTAGGGACCGAGCAAGCCTGCAATAAGAATAGGATAAGTTTTAGGATCTCATCCACTTGCTTGGATCATTTTTGATATCTATATCGGATTTAAATTAATTTCTTGACTTGCATCCTGCCTTGATTCCTGTGCGCCTCTTATAGTTTATTTTTGATGCAGAGTAATGGATTCACGAGCAAACAATGAAACTTCTGCAACAACACCAATAGGTGTTGTAGCCACCTACGAAGAAGATGAAGTGACGCCATTGAGTGGAGATCCCTCTACTCACTGAAGCAGCCAAGCAAATCAGCATGCTTCTAGATTTCGGCGAGATGATACTCCATCTCCGCCACAGTTTACTCCACCAATGCCCGTATTCCCACAAGGGCGGGCTATGGACGGGCATCAGATATTATAAATGATCTACGCAATGATGCAAGCTCAACAACAAATTCAACAAGAGGCTCTGCGTCATGAGGCAGAGAACTTGAGGAGCAGCCTAGTAACCGCACTGGAGCAGGTAGATCTACCAGCACGACGGCCAACGACGGGCTCTATCACCAATTTTTGCCAGCTGAAGCCTCGTAAATTTTTAGGCAATGAGGAGCCCACTGAAGTTCATGAGTGGCTCACCAACATTCAACATCAATTAGAAGTAGCTGAGCTTCCAAGAGAACTTTGGATGACTGCCGTCAGAATGTAATTAACAGACAATGCACATCACTGGTGGCTATCTGAGGAGACACGGCTCGGATCAGACCGAGTTACTTGGAAAGAGTTCTCTAGACTCTTTCAGGAGATGTACATTCCAGCCATCGCTCGATCAGAACTGCGGGATAAGTTCAATCGCCTCACTCAAGACAGTATGACAGTGGAAGAATATAATGCGGAGTTCATTCGTCTAAGTCGCTTCGCCCCAACCCTGATCCCGACAGAAGAAGAGAAGGCTGAGAAGTTCTTCGACGGATTAAACTTCTAACTACAGAAACTAATTGGATCCGTTGCACCTACATCTTACTCGGACGTCCTTGCTGCGGCTCGACGTATGGAGCGCGTTACCAGGAGAGAGTCCAGCCTTAAGCGGCCAATCACATCAGCATTAGCCAGAGCACCACAAGAAGAAGCTGCAAAAAGATCTCACCTACACCAACAGCAGAGAGCATCTACACCACTAGCACTAATCCTACCTTCTTGCCACTACAGTGGCAAGGCAGGCCATCTTGCCAAGGAATGCCGACGCAGATTGGGATTATATTTAGCTTGCGGATCCAGATGGCATTCGGTGTGGGAATGCCCTGAGCGTCAAGAAGGAGCACCGATAGTAAACCAACAAGCTCTACTAGCACCAGGAGGATATCAACCGAGGCTACCCTTGGCACCTCAAGCAGCACCCTTCCAGCAGGCCCAGCAACAGCAGAGGGCACCACCGCAAGGATGCGGACAAGCTTTCGCGATGACCTTGGAGAATGCACAGACTAGTGGAGTAGCGAATGCGCGTAAGTGATTCGTAGCTATCTATTCTAGTATTGCTTTAGCTCGTGCCTATTGGTTCGTGACCTTAGCCTTAACCTGGAAGTTTTAATTTTGCTAGTAATTGATAACCTAGTATGTTTTATAATTGATAACCTAGTTTTTCTAAATTGTAGTTTTCTAGATTTTCTTCACTCTGGAAATTGCATAACTTCCATTGCTTAGGGAAATGATATTTTCATTCCCTATATATTTTTTTAAACCCTAATCCTTTGATTCTCCAGGATCATGATTTTGATAGTGATGTGTTTCGAACAATGCTTACAACCGTGTCATCTCTGTTGACCGGTTATTCATTGATTGCGAGGACGCAATCCTCTTAAGGGGGATAGATTGTAAACCCCCTGATTTTTTCAGGAATTTTAAAAAAATCAAATTTCATAATTTTTTTGGAATTTTCTATAATTTTTAACTAATTAAAAATCAAGGTATTTAGAATTAAACAATTTTAAATTATTTTAATTAATATTAAAATATTATGAAAATAATAATTTTAGGTGTAAAATAAAATATTAGACATAGGGTAATCTTTCTGGAATTTATTGGACCCCGAAAATACTTTTAAAGACCTAAAACTAATTAATTATGAAACCAAAATAAACCCTAAAATAACCCCGGTTTAAATTTGACCCAGACCAACCCGAACCGGACCGACCAGGTCTAGTCAAACCCAACCCAAACCCTGCGGGTCGGATAGGGTCTGAATCCGACCCGAAACCCGACCCGTTAACCCGTCGGTTGAAATCCCTAACCCGATTTTTCCCCGATCCCTTCGACTCCCCGCCGGCGGTCGTTTTCGCCGCCGTGACCTGCCGGCGACCCCTCGGTTTGTCTCCCCTGTGGCAATTCTGATCCGCCACCCAGTACCGCCCGACCCTGACCTTTTCCCTTCCCTGGACCCGCCGGCCGACGGCCCGACTTCTCCCCGCCACCTATAAAAACCCCTCAGCCACCGATCCTCAGCCACCCACCACCTCTCTCCTCGACGACCGAGTTCCCTTGCATCCCCCGCCGACGAGCCTCCGCCTTGGATCCCCGAGCCCCGGCGATATCTCTCCACTACCAGCACTGTCTCCATTAGCTCCGGCAGCCCCGATCGATACCTTCAGACCTGAGCCCCGCCTTCACCTCCGTCTCCTCCGGCCGCCTCGACGACTCCAGAGCCGTAGCAGCCCCGGCCGTCACCAGCTCCGGTCGTCTCCGGTGACGACGACGAGAACCCTAACCTTAGACATCGTGTCGCGGATCGCAATTTCAGCACTTTTCGGAGCATTGTTCAGGTAACCGTTTCTCTCTCCTCACTGCCCCATTTCCTGTTCCATCTGCTGTGACGCGAACCCTGCGTGACCCTCTCGATACCCGTGCAACCTACACTGTGTGTCGCGTCCTGTAGCGATCGCGAACTGCGATCCAAAATCAGGAAAATATTTGCCATATTTTTCCCCAGAACTGAGTGCGCCCTGCCAAACGGGACGACTTGGTCATGTGCGGACTTCATTGACAGGTGCGCGCCGTTGATACGGACGTGTAAGATTTTGCGAAAGTTGATTTGGATATGCGTGCACACCGGAATCAACGCATATCCGTCGACAACACCCCGTATCGAACCTGTTCTGGAACTCGTTGTAACTTCGTGTACATACGTCATATCGAAACAAAACTTACGCCATCAGACTCGCTATCAATATGCTGGTCCTGTGACCCAAGTTTGGTTCGATTCTGATAACGTTGACAAAATCGCGTATCGTGGGCCCTACGGCTCCACTTGACGGGCGATTTTGTGATCGGCTTATCTGAATCCAGTTCTGGACGTTCCGTTGGGTTCGTATCGTCGTTCTAGACTTGTTGACACTAAGTTTGACGAATTTGGAGAATATTGTCTCTGACACATTTTTTGGTACGAAACGGACTACATGTGGACCCCACTTTGACCACGAACTGTCATTTTTGCCCCTGTGTCCAAATTGGACTCAAGGACAGGTGTTTCTAGCTATTTGATATTTTCTGAATCTGATGGTGATGTCTATTTCAGCAACCGGAGGAGTACCTGCAAATTCCGCTGATACCAGAGCTAGAGTTGGAGCCAGAACCCCAGGCAAGTGTACCTTGCCAACCTTGCAGTACTTATTACATATTATTTTCTTAACTTATTTATATGTTGTGCATGCTTAACCTAGGACCGTGTGACATTGCTTAGCGTTCGAATAATATTCGGGTGTCAATATTGAACGCAGAGTTGTGTAATGTCACCTAGACATGGACATCGAGACCCTATACATTCTCATGCTTGCATTATCAAGTACGTCATACCCAGGACACCTGACACTATTCATGAGACAAAATCTTCCTGAGATATTTATGGTGATTCTGTATAGGATATAAGTTTATGACATATACTTTATACCTGCTTAGCTATCATTATGACTTATTGCATCAGTTAGAGGTCATGATCTTGCGTGACATGGACGTGAGACATCATGGACATGAGACGTGTGATTACATTGGGTGGAGAGAGTATTACCATATCAAAGGTTGATTATATTATATATATATATATATATATATATATTGTTATTTGGAGGTGTCTTAGTCTTTGACACAGAGCTTTGACACATGTACTGTCCCTTCGAGAAAATACTGCTATAGGTTTTCCCGATACAGAACCTATAGTAGTCTCAGCCTGAGTATGATTAATGCTCTCATATTGCATATCACTTAGCTGGTTATATAGTTTACCATATTGTTTCATTTATTGCTGCACTGCATTTATTTTGGCATAAGTTATTTTGTACCTTGCTATGTCCCTTGAGGACCTGGATCCGGATTATGTTCCCAGGATTAGCAGACGAGATATATCCCGAGGTATATGGGACCGGAGCATTAGCAGGAGCAGAAGCAGGAACAAGTGCATACATTGAAGCAGAACCAGAAACCGAGGACGAGGTGATTGCCGAGGATTTCTCCTGAGTATATGTTTCTGCTATACTCAGTCTTTGATGCTATTTACATTCTTGTTTAAATGAACAATTGTATCAGACTTGTTATCGGGTTGTTCTCCGATTTATTTACTTGTGACTTGATGATGATTATATTTTCCTTTTTGTTGATATTGATGTATTCATTTCTGTGGATGAGATTAGTAGACCCTTATTGTTGTATTACAGCTTAAGTACGCCCTGATGGATCAATTAAATTGGGTTTGTTCATCGGTATGTGCTGCTGGCCATTGCCAAGTGTCTAGTCCCTCGATATTTTGGGACTGGGACGTGACAATTATCAATAAAAAGGGAACTTTTCTATGCCTCAATGTGTGTTATCTTATTTGCGTACTCTGTTGCATATATTCTAAAGATTATCATTATGCCTAGGCCTTGTGCACGCGCGCCCTACGCGTGCACGGCATCACGCCCGGGGGACGATTATCGATTGGGCAAAATCGGGGCGTGACACGTCCCATCCCCCGGCGCCACTCCCGTTGTCTCACCGCCATCCGTAGAGTCCACACTATAATCCCCTTCAGAACCAAACCCATCAATCATCGTATTCGTGTGACCGTTGTCTCATCTTCTCGTTGGAGTGTCGACTGTTGCCCCCTCTACCACTGCCGACTGCCGCCTTTTCTGCCGTATATGCTCTTCGACGACCTCCAAATCGCCTTCTTCTTGAGGAAGCCCGCCTCGATTCCTGACCAATTCAGCCCCTTCTGCGAAGGCTGGACAGAGACGGTCTCCCCGGTGCTAAACTTGCAGTCGAGCTGATCGTTGGCAAATACTTCATTGGGGTCACAGGCGGTTGGGGACATAGCGGATGGCGACGGACAGTAAACCCCCTTCTGATTCACGTCCATGCCATCTCTACCCCAAAACCCGATATAGATGCTCCCGCCCGCCCACCGGAAGCTCCCGTTCCCTCGCGGCAACCCGTCCTCCCACCCTCCGTCGTACCAGTTTCCTTTTGCCCAGACGAGGGTACCCGTCCCGTGAATAACACCGGCGTGCCAGTTCCCGACGTACTAGTTGCCGTTCTTCCAGATGTACCAGCTGTGCCCGTCCTGCGATCCCGACCGCCACTCCCCGTCGTATCAGTCCCCGGTGGCGTACGACTTTTTGCCGTGGCCGTGCTTGAGGTTCATCGCCCAGTCGCCCCGGTAGTGGTGCCGCACGTGCTGTCACGACCCGCACCCGGATATTCGGGCACGAGTGCGTGGGCACGTCCAGCCTACGCCGCAGAATCGACGGTAGTACGCTGTCTAGGCCAAATCCACACTTAACTAAATTAGCTCATTCACAATTAACATAAGCAAGATAATAATGAGAATGGAAACTTAAGATTGCAACTGAAATAAATGTGACAACAGATTCAATTGTTTAGTACAGAAATTCAGAATGAAATCGGGGACAAACCCGATTAATAAGATAAGAAATAGAATAAAGATAGCTACTGCTAACTATTCTGCAGGAGTAGTCTCCTGGGTGGGAACCGGCTCTGCGACTGTATCACCTGCTGGCTCATAGGGTCCATAATAGGTAGGGGCAAGGTTCTCATCATCGCCTAAACAACGTATCCAGTCAGGAAAGGAGCAAAGTACACAGTGCACAACAAGATTAAACTAAATAATTATGACAATTAAATTGAGTATCATATTGAGAACATTACTTAAAGGAAACATCAATATTTCAGAGTTTTAAAGCTATAAACAAGAATATGAGAAAGCAGAGAATAAATGAGACAGAAAATGAAACTACAACTGTCAGCAAGAAATGTAACAAGACTAGAGACTATCTGTGTGAACTTGTGTTTGTTTTAGAATACATAGTTGGCATGTAGGGGTTTATAAGGCTAATAAGGCCGTCATAGACGACTAGTGTCTGGAACAATCAAGTATAAGGCTGATGGTGCAGTCGCGTACCAACAGCTAGTATCTGGACCTGGGGAAGGGTAAACTACATGCCTCCTAGTATTCTCCCACCCGACACGAAAGCAAGACATGAAATCCCGTATTCAAGACATGAAATACAGTATTCTAACACTACGTGTAATCATCAAGGTTACTAGTAGAGCAGGGAATTAATTATCATAATATAAAGATTAACTTGAAGTGCAGGTACTTGCCTGTTGTTTGGATCTGATTAGTTAGGTTCTTGGGGGAAAAGTCCAGAGATGAGTCCAAAATCTGAAATAGACATTACCATCACGCTCAGAAGATGTCAAATAGCTAGAAACGCCTGTCTTTGGGTCCAATTTGGAGACAAGGGCAAAAACGACAGTTTTGGGTCAAAACGGGGTCCGCCGTTGGGCCCGCTTTGCACCGAAAAACGTATCCGGGTCAAAAGTCTCCAAATTCACCAAACTTAGTGTCAACAGGTCAGGAACGCTGATACGAACCCAACAGAACTTCCAGATTTGGATTCTGATGAGCCGAACACAAAATCGCCCGTCGAGCGGGGCCTGTGGGGCCCACGACACGTGATTTCGTCAACGTTCTCAGAATCGAACCAAACTTGACCCACAGGACCAGCGTATCGCTATGAGTCCGATGACGCAAGTTTCGTCTCGATCCGACGTGTGTGCACGAAGTTAGGGTGAATTGCCGAAAAGGCGGATACGGGGCGGTGTCCGCGGATACGCGTTGATTCCGGTGTGCACGCACACCCAAATCAGCTTCCGCGAAATCCCACACGTCCGTATCGACGAGGTGCACATATCTGTGAAGACCGCACGCGACCAAGTCGTCCCGTTTGGCGGGGCGCACTCAGTTCCGGGGTGAAACAGGGTCTGGTTTTTCCTGTTTTTTGGATCGCGGTGTGCGATCACCACAGGGCGCGATGTCCCGAACAGTTTGTCCGAACACCGAGAGGGTCATACTGGCTACGCGTAGGAATTTACGGAATCGAAAACGGAGATCAGGGTTGCAAGATACGAATACCTGAAGGGGACCGAGAAACCAGGGTTTTTCGAGTCCGAATCGAACTCGTGTCCTGGACGTGTCAGCGGCGTGTCCGGGCTCGTACCCGCGTCTGGGTCGTGTCCGCGGCGTGTCCGGGCTCTGGGGGTCTTGGCCGTCGGTCGGCGAGGTCGGGCCGGGGCTGCGGCGGCTCCGGCGAGGGCTGGGCGGTGGCTGCGGCTCCGTCGGAGGGGAGACAACAGCGGGGAGGAGGGCTCGGGGGTCTGGCCGCCTGGGAAGGAGGAGGAAGGGGAGAGGAAGAGGTTCTGGCAGGGGACGGTGGCCTGGACGGCGGGTGGAGGCGGCGCAGGAGGCTGAGGGGAAGTCGGCGGCGTGTCCGGTGGGTTAGGGTTTTGGGTGTGAGGGCGGATGCGGAAGAGATGGGGAAATTTATAGGGGACGAGGGCGAGGTGATGGTCGGGACGACGTGGCGGAGAGGTCGGAGGGGTTACGCGGTCGTGGCGCGCGTTTTTCGGCGGTGGCGCGGGTTTTCCGGTCGTGGGGATGAACGGGGACGACGGGGGTGACCGGGCGGGTCCGGGTCGGGCGCGGATCCGGACGGGGAGGACCCGCCCGACCCGTTATGGCAATGGGGTTGGGCTGGGTTGCACTGGGCTCGGCCCACTGGGCCGGGCCGGGCCCAAATCCAAATAATAATAATAATAATAATAATAACAATAGAAATAATAATAACAGAAATTAATTATTTAATTAATTAATTTAGAAAATTAGTTTTTAGGCTTTTAAAAATAGGTCTGATGCCCAATAAAATCCCAGAAAATTACCCCAAGTCCAGTTTTCTATTTTACACCCAAAAATATTATTTTCACAATATTTTAATATTATGTATTGCTAATTAAAAATCATTTATTAATTAAAGAGCCTTGATTTTAATTACAGAAAATTCACAGAAAATTCCAGAAAATTGGAAAAATCCAAGATTTAATAATTTTGAAAATTCAGGGGGTTTACAACCTACCCAGCTTATAAAAATTTCGTCCTCGAAATTTAAAATTATAGCAGGGTTCTCTCGGTCCAATCTCACTTGATTGCGGTCGCTACCCAACTTAGAATTTTACCCATATCCTCTAAGGCTGTTCAACTAGTAAAGCTAGGTCCAACTTAATAAATCATGGTATTGAAATTTTTAAGTCTGCAACACAAAACACATCACCTAGGGTATTGCCTTAGTCATAAAGGGTTATCATCTAGCACTACAAATCAAACACAGAATTTGTCTTTCCGAAGTGAGGGAAGCCGAGGATCAGTACTAAGAGTTTAAGGGTAGGTGGTAGAACAGAGGTATAGGGATCAAGGCGCTTAAAGATTTCTAATGGGGATTGTCAGGCGGTTATGGATTGAGATTCTATTCTGTTAATCGTTATCCGCATGCTCGTATCAGTATAATTATGTAACTGATACGATATGCTCGGACACATTTTAGGGGTAAGTATATTAGTCACTATATCTCTCAATCCACGTAAGGTAGTTGTGCGAAGTGCGAATCAAAATGCACTAAGGTTGATCAGACCGTAGTACACTGATTCTGAGTAGACACTTGTATTAGTGGGGTTGATCAGGCCTCAGTAATACATGTGTCCTGAACAAGCCCGATAAAGGTAAGCTTGCAAAACTAAGCTATGAAATAGCAGCATATGTCAAGTTCAGCAAAATTTAAGTGCGCTAGATAATGATGAAAAGGAGGTACAAATTATTTAAATCCACAAAACAACACATAGTAAGCATAATAGCAACCTCTAAAATCTTCTATAGTTATCAAATTTAAAAGCATACTAGGTTATTTAGCAAGTTCAAAATTACTGGGTTGAGGCTGAGGTCACGAACCAGTAGGTATGAGCTAAACAATACTAGAAAAGGTATCTACGAATCACTTACGCGCATTAGCTGCTCCCAAAGTCTGCGCGTTCTCCACGGTCATCACGTAAGCTTGTCCGCGTCCTGGAGCAGTGGGGCAGTCCCTCACTAGATGTTCTGTTGATCCACAATATAGACAGACACCTAGTCTCATCCTACAAACTTGCCAGGTGTGACCTTGTTTTCGACAAAAGCCACAAGTGGGAACTCGTTGGGTCTGCCCTTGAGCTTGATGTTGGGGTGCTGGAGCTCGAGGGAGAGGACGCTGGGCTTGCTGCGGGGACCTCTGCTGTTGTTGTTGTTGAAAAAGGCGTTTGTTGGGTCCCGCATTTCCGGTATCTCTCTCTCGCTTTAGCTTATGCCCCATGTCTCTCTCAACGCCTTGTGCCACGCTCAGGATTTCCTCATAGGTGCGAGCTCGGCTGGTGGTGACAGCAAGGCGGATATCCGGATATAGCCCCTTCTTGAATCTACGGGCTCTGTCCTCCGGGGTACGAACCATGTACTCCGCAAAGTGGCTTAACCTGCTAAATTCAGCAGTATACTCATCAACAGATAGGTTACCTTGTTCCAGTCTCTCGAATTGGCTTTCGAGAGCTTCCCAAGCCACTTCGGGGTAAAATTTCTCCTTGAACAGTCTCTTGAAGTCCTCCCAGGTGAGGTCAGGAGCAGATAGTTGAGGTTCGTCTCTAAACCAGGTCCGAGCTATATCGAACAGTTGCAGGCTCGCAGACTCTACTTTGAGATCATCAGGGACCCGAGCAGTCTTCAGGAGTCGCTCTACGTTCTCTATCCATTCATCGGCGTAGAGAATACCCTCAGTTCCGTAGAATTCCAGGGGTCTGAGGTTCTTGAAATCTTTGGCACTTCCTGGCCTCTTTTGTGGCGACTCCTGGGACCTAAGAGCTTCTGAGAGGCTGGTCCGCAGAAGTGCAGTCTGCTCTTTCTGGGATTCCACCAATCCCTGGAACACTCCAAGTAGCTGTGCTCCATCCAGAGTAACTGCCGGAACAGATGGAGGCGGCGGGAGTGCAAGGGTCTCGGGCACATTCTGCTCAGCTGGTTCTGATGTGCCTCCTACTGTGTTCCTGGTCTGGACCATTCTGTAAGATTAAGGGATAGGAAGATCAGAATAGATTACTTGGAAATCAAAGGCGATAGAAAAATTGATCAGAAATGATATCAAGAATTGAAATGAAGATCCTATTCTGTGAATGAGCTTTTCCTAGAATCCTCAATCTTATTGCAGGCCTGTTCGGTCCCTAAGTTGAAACCGAACAATTTAGTCGTTTGACCTGCATGGGCCACCACTAAAACGTGTCACGACCCGCACCCGGATATTCGGGCACGAGTGCGTGGGCACGTCCAGCCTACGCCGCAGAATCGGCGGTAGTACGCTGTCTAGGCCAAATCCACACTTAACTAAACTAGCTCATTCACAATTAACATAAGCAAGATAATAATGAGAATGGAAACTTAAGATTGCAACTGAAATAAATGTGACAACAGATTCAATTGTTTAGTACAGAAATTCAGAATGAAATCGGGGACAAACCCGATTAATAAGATAAGAAATAGAATAAAGATAGCTACTGCTAACTATTCTGCAGGAGTAGTCTCCTGGGTGGGAACCGGCTCTGCGACTGTATCACCTGCTGGCTCATAGGGTCCATAATAGGTAGGGGCAAGGTTCTCATCATCGCCTAAACAACGTATCCAGTCAGGAAAGGAGCAAAGTACACAGTGCACAACAAGATTAAACTAAATAATTATGACAATTAAATTGAGTATCATATTGAGAACATTACTTAAAGGAAACATCAATATTTCAGAGTTTTAAAGCTATAAACAAGAATATGAGAAAGCAGGGAATAAATGAGACAGAAAATGAAACTACAACTGTCAGCAAGAAATGTAACAAGACTAGAGACTATCTGTGTGAACTTGTGTTTGTTTTAGAATACATAGTTGGCATGTAGGGGTTTATAAGGCTAATAAGGCCGTCATAGACGACTAGTGTCTGGAACAATCAAGTATAAGGCTGATGGTGCAGTCGCGTACCAACAGCTAGTATATGGACCTGGGGAAGGGTAAACTACATGCCTCCTAGTATTCTCCCACCCGACACGAAAGCAAGACATGAAATCCCGTATTCAAGACATGAAATACAGTATTCTAACACTACGTGTAATCATCAAGGTTACTAGTAGAGCAGGGAATTAATTATCATAATATAAAGATTAACTTGAAGTGCAGGTACTTGCCTGTTGTTTGGATCTGATTAGTTAGGTTCTTGGGGGGAAAGTCCAGAGATGAGTCCAAAAGCTGAAATAGACATTATCATCACGCTCAGAAGATGTCAAATAGCTAAAAATGCCTGTCCTTGGGTCCAATTTCGAGACAAGGGCAAAAACGACAGTTTTGGGTCAAAACGGGGTCCGCCGTTGGGCCCGCTTTGCACCGAAAAACGTGTCCGGGTCAAAAGTCTCCAAATTCACCAAACTTAGTGTCAACAGGTCAGGAACGCTGATACGAACCCAACGGAACTTCCAGATTTGGATTCCGATGAGCCGAACACAAAATCGCCCGTCGAGCGGGGCCTGTGGGGCCCACGACACGTGATTTCGTCAACGTTCTCAGAATCGAACCAAACTTGACCCACAGGACCAGCGTATCGCTACGAGTCCGATGGCGCAAGTTTCGTCTCGATCCGACGTGTGTGCACGAAGTTAGGGTGAATTGCCGAAAAGGCGGATACGGGGCGGTGTCCGCGGATACGCGTTGATTCCGGTGTGCACGCACACCCAAATCAGCTTCCGCGAAATCCCACACGTCCGTATCGACGAGGCGCACGTATCTGTGAAGACCGCACGCGACCAAGTCGTCCCATTTGGCGGGGCGCACTCAGTTCCGGGGTGAAACAGGGTCTGGTTTTTCCTGTTTTTTGGATCGCGGTGTGCGATCACCACAGGGCGCGATGTCCCGAACAGTTTGTCCGGACACCGAGAGGGTCATACTGGCTACGCGTAGGAATTTACGGAATCGAAAACGGAGATCAGGGTTGCAAGATACGAATAACTGAAGGGGACCGAGAAACCAGGATTTTTCGAGTCCGAATCGAACTCGTGTCCTGGACGTGTCAGCGGCGTGTCCGGGCTCGTACCCGCGTCTGGGTCGTGTCCGCGGCGTGTCCGGGCTCTGGGGGTCTTGGCCGTCGGTCGGCGAGGTCGGGCCGGGGCTGCGGCGGCTCCGGCGAGGGCTGGGCGGTGGCTGCGGCTCCGTCGGAGGGGAGACAGCAGCGGGGAGGAGGGCTCGGGGGTCTGGCCGCCTGGGAAGGAGGAGGAAGGGGAGAGGAAGAGGTTCTGGCAGGGGACGGTGGCCTGGACGGCGGGTGGAGGCGGCGCAGGAGGCTGAGGGGAAGTCGGCGGCGTGTCCGGTGGGTTAGGGTTTTGGGTGTGAGGGCGGATGCGGAAGAGATGGGGAAATTTATAGGGGACGAGGGCGAGGTGATGGCCGGGGCGACGTGGCGGAGAGGTCGGAGGGGTTACGCGGTCGTGGCGCGCGTTTTCCGGCGGTGGCGCGGGTTTTCCGGTCGTGGGGATGAACGGGGACGACGGGGGTGACCGGGCGGGTCCGGGTCGGGCGCGGATCCGGACGGGGAGGACCCGCCCGACCCGTTATGGCAATGGGGTTGGGCTGGGTTGCACTGGGCTCGGCCCACTGGGCCGGGCCGGGCCCAAATCCTAATAATAATAATAATAATAATAACAATAGAAATAATAATAACAGAAATTAATTATTTAATTAATTAATTTAGAAAAATAGTTTTTAGGCTTTTAAAAATAGGTCTGATGCCCAATAAAATCCCAGAAAATTACCCCAAGTCCAGTTTTCTATTTTACACCCAAAAATATTATTTTTACAATATTTTAATATTATGTATTGCTAATTAAAAATCATTTATTAATTAAAGAGCCTTGATTTTAATTACAGAAAATTCACAGAAAATTCCAGAAAATTGGGAAAATCCAAGATTTAATAATTTTGAAAATTCAGGGGGTTTACACGTGCCGATGTACGAGCAGAAGCCATCCATGAACCCGTTCTTGAACTCCCCCTTGTAGGTGGCGCTGGAGGGCCAGGAGAACTTGCCCTTGCCCATGGTCTTGCTGTGGCGCCACTCGCCCTCCTACATGCACCCATCGGTCCAGAGGTACTTGCCTGTGCCGTGGGGGACATTGCCGGACCACTGGCCCGTGTAGAAGTCTCCGTTGGAGAGGAGGCGGTCGACGTGCTGGGGCTCGACGTCGTCGTCGGTCGATATCAACGGCAGATGGTTGGCGGCGGAAGGGGTGCTGGGCTCGGTCGAGGGCATTGTGAACTATGTATGTTTGGTAACGGCTGCCATGTTGTTTTGGCGGGGAAGTACGAATCAAAAGGGTTTGGGAAGAGGACAAAATTGTGGTTAGTTGATGGAGAATGAGGAAGAAGACAAAATGTTTTTTAGTTGGAAATATGACTGGTAAATCTTCATTCCTTCTTCTTTTTTCGTTATTTTTTTTTTTTGGTTCCCTGGTTATAAGGATGGACATTTGGCAGTCAGAATTGGAGTTCCGGATCTTGTTCCTAAAATGACTACCAAACCTCGAACAATTGGAGGTGGGGAGGTAGTGGCTTCCCTAAATTTCAGGTTTCTTACACTAAAAATATGTGGCAAATAAATTCTTGTGTGAAAAAAGAGGTTGAAATCTGCTATCCCAAATATTTTGTTCTGTTCTTTCTCACATACAAGTGTGAATTTCACTGTATGTGAAAAGATACAGAAATAAAGATACTATTTGTGACAGCATATCACATCACTAATATTTGTGACAGCAGATTCCATCCCTAAGAAACAAGGACCTCTTTTAAATAAGTGAATCATGCATAATCGCTATTTTTTTTTGTGAGACTAGAAGGTCACTCAATTACTCTCCTGTACACCATGAAAACAAATTTGGATACCAACATGTTGGGAACGAAAGTGCGAAAATTGTTTCCTAAACCAGAGAGAACTGAGCAAAACGCACAAACCAAAAATGTCAAACACAAGACACAGAGATTTTTGACGTGAAAAATCCTTGCGAAAAAAACCACGGGACGATCGGAGCCCAACCCTAAAAAGACTCCACTAATAGAATAAGAAATACACCGACTCCTTACAAACTTTTCACCAATCCAAACGAACCACCACAGCTCTTTTGGAACAGAAAATAGATTATAACCACGAAAAAGAAAGACAACGAGAAATACCTGAATCTGATATCCTTCTTCGAAACGGCCTCCAATCCTTTTTTTTTCTTCTCTCCAATGTTGCAATGGCACTCTTGCCTCATTTTCACTCCTTATTGCTATAATTTTTTTTTAGAGAGAGAGTGATAATGGACTACTTTATGTTATCTAGTATGTTAACTGGTCTATCATATTGTATTGTGATTGTTGTCTGTGGATGAGATTAGAATTATACCAAGATAAATGATGTAGACTTATATTTATACTTATTACAGCTTAAGTACACTCTAACAGGTCCATTAAATTAGATTTTTTCATTGGAGCTGTGCTGCTGGTCATTGCCACATGGCTAGTCCCTTGGTATTTTAGGACTGGGGCATGGCACTATATCTAGCCAACAGACTGACAGAGAATGATATGTCTGGCCTTGTACATTGTGATAGATACATTAATGCCCCAATGGCACTAAGGTACGGTACTTTGGGTCCTAACATTATTTCAGTGTCGTCCTTAGGATGATATGGATCTTTATTGATATCTAAAGATTGAACAACCATTGGAGTGCTAAGGGGATGAGCTTTATCCATATTGAACTATTTCAATATATTTTCTGTGTATTTGGATTGATGCACTAAAATTTCATTAATGCAATGCTCAATTTATAATCTGAGACAATAGTTCATGTCTCTGAGATCTTTCATCTCGAACTCATTTTTTAGATAGTTTGCAGTCTCATTGATTTTATGTCTTGTCCCAATCAAGTTTATGCCATCGACAAATACTGCAACTATAGCAAAATTCTCCTTAGATTTCTTTATGAAGTCACATGGGCATATAGGATTATTCTTATATCCCTCCTTTTTTATATATTCACTAAGACAGTTGTACCATATCCTTCCGGATTGTTTCAAACCGTACAATGAATGTCTTATCTTTATGGAATGCATGTTCTTAGCTTTTGAGCTAGGTAGGTTAAATCCATCTGAAATTTTCATATAGATATTGCTATCTAAATCACCATATAGATAGACTGTTACAACGTTCATAAGTCTCATGTCCAGCTTTTTCTCAACTATCAGACTTATCAAATAATGGAACATTATTGCATCCATTACGGGAGAATACGTCTGTTCGTAATCAATTCCGGGTCTCTGAGAAAACCCTTTGTGCCACTAATCGTGCTTTAAATCGAGCGATTTCATTCTTTTTATTTTGTTTTCTTACAAACACCCACTTGTAACCTACCGGTCTGATATCTTTTGGTGTTTGTACTATAAGTCCGAACACTCCATGTTTATTAAGGGAATCCAATAATTCTGCTTGAATAACATCCTTCCATTTTGACCAATCTTTTCTTTGTCAATATTCATCGATGCTACGTGGTTCAATATCATCAATGCTCTTAGATATTTTAGTAGC
The DNA here is from genome assembly GCA_036927795.1 of Iris macrosiphon. Classification (NCBI taxonomy): domain Eukaryota; kingdom Viridiplantae; phylum Streptophyta; class Magnoliopsida; order Asparagales; family Iridaceae; genus Iris; species Iris macrosiphon. Next base: position 29,443,961 of record JAYESA010000004.1, on the reverse strand, counting down.
TACTGAGAATAAGAATATCTCATCTATTATTATATCTTTGTGATCCCATACCTCGCTTGTATATGTATAAAATATAGAGATCTCTTTGCTTACAGGTACCTGAGCCTCATCTAAGGCTTGTGTCTTTTATAAGACAATAATCTCTTCTGGATTTTCAGAGAGTATGGATCTGTTATTCATAACCTCTTCTTGAGCGTTATGTGTAACCTCCTTAAGAGCGTTACTTGGATATTTTTTCTTTCTATGGACTAAGTCCTTCGAATCTATAGGTCTACCACGCTTCTGGCGTGCAGTAGATTCATTGGTCACTATGCTATTTTTCCCTACGGGGATATCAGTTCGAGTTGGCACATTTTCAACGGGCACATGTGATTTAATCACTTTAGTTGCATCAGTAAATACATCTGACATTTGATTTGCAATCTCCTGTAGATGAAATATCCTTCGTACCTCAGTTTCACATTGATTAGTATAAGGATCTAGATGAGACATAGTGGGAATGATTCTGTAAGAACATTCTTTTTTTTTCTTATCTCCCCCTAACAGTGGGAATTTAGTCTCATCAAAATAGCAGTCTACGAATCTAGCAGTAAAAATATTACCAGTTAAAGGTTCCAAATATCTAATGATTGAGGGTGAATCAAAACCAATATAAATTTCTAAACGGCACTGAGGTCCTATTTTAGAGCGCTGGGGAGGGAGGATAGGAACATAAACAGCAAAACCAAATTTACGCAAATGAGAGATGTTAGGTTGATGGCCTGAGTTGTGATGGTAAAAATTTATGATATGCAGTTGGCCTAACAATGATCAATTTAGCAGCATGTACTATGGCATATCTCCAAGCTGAAACGGATAAATTTGATTGCATGAGTAAAGGCCTTGATATATGCTGAAAATGCTTAATCAATGAATCTGCTAAAATATTTTGGGTATGAACATGAGGGACAAAATGTTCAACTTCTATTCCTACGGAAGCACAATAATCATCAAAAGTACGGGAAGTGAACTTAGCTGCATTATCAAGTCGAATCGTTCAAACATGTTGGTCAGAAAAATGAGTCTTAAGCTTAATCAACTGAGAAAGTAGCTTGGAGAAGGCAAAATTTCTAGATGAGAATAAGGAAACATTTGACCATCGACTAGAAGCATCTATTATAACCATAAAATACATGAAAGGTCCATTAGCAGGATCAATTGGTCCGCAAATATCACCTTATATTCTCTGAAGGAATATTGGTGATTCAGAAGCAATTTTGAGAAGTAAAGGTCTTGTAATGAGTTTACCCTGTGAACAAGCTACACACAAATGATCAATAGAAAAGAAAAGACTTTGGTATGATAAATTATGTCATATTTGTATTATTGATGACCTTTCTCAACATAGTCGGTCCTGGATGACCCAATTTGTCATGCCAAATGATTAGATTCCTTGGTCCTTTAGCCTTTTGCCAGTGATGGGGTAAGATTCTACTACCTTCAGAGTAGTTTGATATAGCCCTGAGAAGATTAACTTGTACTTTTCTAATGTGAGCTTATTGCTTCCAATATTAGAGGTGATACAAAGATACTCTTTACTATCATCGTTCATGGTTTCAACATGAAACTCGTTCATTCGAATATCTCTAAAGCTGAGTAGATTTTTATTAGATCTACTACAGAATAATGCATTTCGAATGACTAAGTGTGTTCCATTTGGCAATACAATATCGGCCTTACCATAACCTTCTATAATATGCACGGGTCCAGCAATGGTGGTCATTTTGGCAGTGTTTGAGGCATATGTTGTGAAAAATTTCCTAGTTTTCAATATAGTGTGAGTTGTTGCACTATCTATCAAGCATATGCCATCATCATTGTCCATACATTTTAAAAACAAAAATTAATAATATATTAATATGCTACTAAATGATTAAACTTGGCATATTGTCAATTATTACAACTTGATCTAAATCTAAATGAAACTGCTTCAAAGAAAGTAAACTACCTAGACTATTGATCATACAATGACCAATTTATTCAAAGTGGAAAGTAAATAAACTTAGATAAGCATACGATAACTATTCATTGACTTCGTCATCATGGCGTTGAACTGGTCTTCCGAAATTGCGTTTCCATCATTATCTTGGAAGAAATTATTAAAATTTATGTGTGTTGTACCATCTATGAGATTAGTCTCCACACCATTTGAGTCTTCATACTCGTCCATTTTTTTTTGTGAGGTGCGACAGTTTCGCATCTAATGGCCAGCTCTTCCACAACGTTTGCAAATATCAGTTGGAGCAGCTGGATTGGAAATTTGGGTATTGTTTCTTCGAGGATTAAATCTCTTATTTTTTAACTGTGTATCATTTTTTGGACCCGAATTGTAGCCATTTCTTTGGCTTTCACGGCGTCAATGCCCTCTACCTCTGTGATTTCATCGACCCCTGGTATTAGTCACATTTTTTCGAGCACTAGTCGCATTCACTTCAGCTGGAATTGGTGCAGACACAGTTGGTCTACTAGTGTAATTTTTTATTAATAACTCATTGTTTTTCTCGGCCACGAGTAAGACAGCAATGAGTTCAAAATACTTCTTAAAATTTCTCTCACTATACGTCTGTTGTAGGGTCATATTAGTCGCATGAAATATGATAAATATTTTCTCTAGCATGGAATGCTCTGTCAATTCTTTACCACATAACTTCAATTGTGAAGTTATCCTGAACATAGCTGAATTATAGGCTGCAACTGTCTTATAATATTGGAAACGTAGATTGAGCCATTCATGGAGTGCACCTGGTAGTATGACCATTTTCTGGTGATCATATCTCTCAGCTAGATAATTTCATAGCACCAAGGGGTCATTGACTGTTAAGTACTCAGCCTTGAGATCATCATGAATATGATGTCTTAGAAAAATTAAAGCATTCGCTTTATCTTATGCAGATATTGGCTTATCAGTCACAATTGTGTCACCTAAGCTTTTGGCTTGAAGGTGCAATTCAGCATCCAATCTTCAGTTGAGAAAATTCTGGCATTCTAAGTTTAGAGGCTTGAAATCATGCTTTGTGAGGCTCGACATATTGCTGTATAAGATCAATAATAACAAGTTAACATAAGAACTTGGTAAATCACCAAACAATTCATGTTTATGGTATGCTTTGAACAATGATGTTTCAGAAGTCGTAGGTAAATACCAAACACTAGATGTTCATGGTATGATTCGAACAATGATTCTGTTCAAGAAGTCTTTCAAAAATATCACATATGGTATGCTTCAAACAATGTTCTAGAAGTCTTAAATATATAGACCAAACAATTCATGTTCATGGTCATCAGATCTCTGATGGTTTTGATCTGAATGTATTAACATATATAAAATAAATAAATAAATAATAACTTCAGCGTTCTCTCCGAGAGATCTATATGCGATTAACATCAGAGTGCTATCAGAGTTAACTAAAAGAAGTGAGATGAATGGATAAAAATTATTCTTTTTTGCCCTAGCAGTATGCCAAGTGATGTACAAACATCAACATCAGGCTGCGTCTAGGGTATGCATATGTAGAAAAAAATAAACATAAATAACCATACCTATTACCAAAGTGGAGAATCCGTAAATGGCGGCTTTACTGAGATGCTCTCGCTTATTTTCTTTTGTTAGAACTTCGTACTGATAACGTGTAAGAATGAACGTAGAAGAAGGAAGAAGAAAATAGGAGAGAATATCTCTTATTAGTGTAATCACATAGTGGGAGACAAATGTCTTATTTATACAACCCAATGAAGATGTAATACTAATTTCTAACCAATGTGGGACTAAAATACAAAGTAAAAATTCAATTATTTAGTAACCTACGTTATAACAAGTACAATCTAATAGAAAACAAATTTAAAAAAAATTGGCCTGCGGGTCAGGTCCGGTCCTGCCTGGATTAAATTCGGCCCCAGTCCGACCCAAAGCTACCCTAGTCTGGATCCGAATTGTATTCTCCTATCTCTCTTTCGAACCGGACCGGTCCGGTCCGTTTCCTTTTTCGGACTAAATCCGATCCGACCAAAAATTGGTCAAATTTAGTCAAATCGAACTCTAGATGGGCCTGACCCAATAGACACCATGATATTTTGCTTCCTCCCCATATTTCTTGCTGTTAAGTGTGTCGAGGAATTTTTAAGTGGTCGCGCTCCTGCATTCGTAATCAGGAATTTGCTAGGTCAGAGTATTCACAACCATGGTTTGCGGTCTCAATAGCGGACTCTTCCTGTGAGTATAGGAATGGTTAATTTATACATCATTGACGGTTTCGGATGGAAATGTCCAAAAAAAAAATTAATACGCGAAAAGACATAATTATTAATAAATTATTAAAATTTTATAAAAATAATTTGTACATCTCTACATACTTTCTAGAGAGTAAATACTAGGTAACATTCATATCATCTGGCTTGTTTAGGAGAAACTGGCGTTAAATTCTCCATTAGATTCTTGATAAAAGCACTACAATAAAAATTTAAAATAGTCCAAATTTTTTTAGATAATTATAAGTCTACTATTTTTCAAATTTGATTAGGATAGTTCATTTTTTTTTTTTAGAACTATCCAAATTTTGACAGTACTAACAATAGAAAAGACTCTTAAAAAATTGACATTGCTACCAATTGGAATAACTTTCAAAATTTTGACAATACTAAAAAAAATATGTTGATCTTTAGGACTGTTAAAATTTTGACAGTCCGGAGGAGAAGGGTAGATAAGCGGAGGAGGAGAGGAGGAGGAGGAAGGCGGAGGCGGAGAGGGAGGAAGAGGCAAGAGTAGCGGCGGCTGCCACCGTCTACCTCCTCCACCTCGTCGTCTTTCTCCTCCTCCTCCTCGAGCAGCTCCGTCTCCTCCTCCTCCTCGTCTTCCTCCTCATCCTCCTCCTCCTCCTCATCGAGCAGCAGAAACAGCGGTGGCAAGAGCAGCTACGACAGCTGCTCTGTGCTCGCGCGCGTTCGGTGGTTTGGGTACGGACGCGGAGGCCTGAGGGTGGTAGGGATGGAAGAGGAGCGGAACGAGGGAGGAGGAGAGGGTGGACAGCCCTAGTAAAATTTGGATTTAGTCTGAATAAAAAAAATTTGTAACTGAATTAGCATCAATACTATCCTAGTTCCAATTTTTTTTTTTTTTTTTCTTTTGTATTGCCTTTATCCAGGACCAAGAAAAGTGATTTTCATCATTGGAGCTCCTGTGCGTAACACATGGCCCTTCAATTTAAAATGACAGAAATACCCATGTCCGTCTCCTTGCTCAAAATTCTCAATCCTTCTTCTCTTCTGTCAAAGAACGACTGTCAGAACTTTTCCTCCTCCCTGTTCTCTCCTGCCCTTCCTCCTATTCTAGGTCGTGTTCTAGGTCGCAGACAAAGATGATGGTCACCTTCCCCCATGCACTGGGCCGCCGACAAAGAAGAAGCCCATCCTTCCTGTTCTCACCGGGCCGACAAAGGCTAAAAAGTCCGAACTTTCTCCAAACTTTTGGATAAATTTACAAAACCTATTTTCGAAAATTATGACTTGTAGAGACGAAGGCTACAAGCTCTATTTTCGAAAATTTTCTCCAGTCCAATACAAAACCTAGTTTTCTACAAATTCTAACCTATTTTCGGAACCCAATTTTTGAAACTCCAGCATCGCGAATGTCTGACACATATACCCTCCTCAATCCATCTTGAGAAAAGACCTCATCTTATGAAAGATGCCCCTAACTACACCTTAAGATGAGAGCCCATATTGATTATACACATGAATGTTCGGTACAATTGTCACGACCCGCACCCGGATATTCGGGCACGAGTGCGTGGGCACGTCCAGCCTACGCCGCAGCGTCGGCGGTAGTACGCTGTCTAGGGCATAATCACAGGTAATATAAAGTCTATCTCATCCACAAAAGTAAATAGACAAGGAAAATAACAGGAAAAAGGAATGCTGAGATTTCATAATATTTAATCTGTGACAACCAATCCACAGTTAATACAAGCCAGAAGATAAATCGGGGACAAACCCGAGTATATGCTGAAAAGGAAAGAATAAGCAGCTAACTGATCCACAGAAGTAGCCTCCTGGGGGAACTGGCTCCTCATGTGTGTTACCTGCTAACTCATAGTGGCCATAATAGGTAGGGACAAAGTTCTCATCATCGCCTAAAATAACAGATCCCGTCAGAAAAGGAGCAAAGTACACAATGCACAACAAGATTTAAACTAAATATTTATGACAATTAAAATGAACTGACAGGTATCATGTTGAGGATATGTATAAATAAATAGTAACAATAACTAAGAGTTAATTGCTGTAAGACAGGGACATGAGTAAAACAGGAACAAGGTGACAGGAAAATGAATTACAACCAGGCAATAGGAACTGTAACAAGACAAGAAACTATGTGTGTGAACTTGTGTATTTAGAATACCTAGTTGGCATGTAGGGGTTTATAGGGTTAAACCGGCCGTCATAGACGGCTATTAAACAGGAATAATCGAGATCCGGCTGATGGACAGTCGTGTACCAACAGCTATTAATCATGGCAAGGGTCAGGGTAAACTACATGCCTTTCAGTATTCTCCCACCCGACATGAAAAATAAGACATGAACTCCAATATTCAAGACATGAAATCCAGTGTTCTAGCACTACGTGTAATCATCAATGGTACATGTAAGGCAGGGAATTAACTATCACAATATAAAGATTAAACTTGAAGTGCAGGTACTTGCCTGTTGTTTGGATCCGATTAATAATTCTTCGGGAAAATATCCAGAGATGAGTCCAAAAGCTGAAATAGACATTACCATCATGCTCAGAAGATGTCAAATAGCTAGAAATGCCTGTCCTTGGGTCCAATTTGGAGACAAGGACAAAAACGGCAGTTTCGGGTCAAAACGGGGTCCGCCGGTGGGCCCGCTTTGCACCGAAAAATGCGTCTGGGTCAAAGGTCTCCAAATTCACCAAACTTAGTGTCAACAGGTCAGGAACGCTGATACGAACCCAACGGAACTTCCAGATTTGGATTCCGATGAGCCGAACACAAAATCGCCCGTCGAGCGGGGCCTGTGGGGCCCACTACACGCAATTTCGTCAACGTTCTCAGAATCGAACCAAACTTGACCCACAGGACCAGCGTATCGCTACGAGTCCGATGGCGCAAGTTTCGTCTCGATCCGACGTGTGTGCACGAAGTTAGGGTGAATTACAGAAAAGGCGGATACGGGGCGATGTCCGCGGATACGCGTTGATTCCGGTGTGCACGCACACCCGAATCAGCTTCCACGAAAACTCACACGTCCGTATCGACGATGCGTACGTGTCTGTGAAGACCGCACGCGACCAAGTCGTCCCGTTTGGCGGGGCGTACTCAGTTCCGGGGTGAAACAGGGTCTGGTTTTTCCTGTTTTTGGATCGCGGTGTGCGATCACCACAGGACGCGATGTCCCGAACAGTTTGTCCGGACATCGAGAGGGTCATACAGGCTTCACAACGCAATTTGCGGAATTGGAAACAGAGCTACGAGGCAAAAGTTACACGCACCTGAAGGGGACCCGGAAATCAGGGTCGAGCCGTGTCCGACTCGTGTCGGACACGCGAAGAAGAATTAGGGCTAGGGTTAGGGTTTCGACGCTGTGGCGGCCGTAGGCGGCGGAGGCCGGCCGGAGACGCGCCGGAGGGGGCCGGGGAAGGTTCGCCGGGCGCTGGGGCTGCGGCTGGTGGTCGGCGGCGCGCCGGGGACAGCTCAGGGCGGCGCTGCGGCTGCTGTGGCTGTCTCCGCTGCTGCTGTTGGCGTCGGGGACGGCGGAGCGGGGTCGGCGAGGGAGCTGCGGTGGCGTGGCGAGGGCGGAGCGGCGGTTCGAGGTCGGGGTGGCGCAGTGGCGAGGGCGGCGGCGTGCGGTGGCTAGAGGCGACGGTGGGTGAAAACGAAGGAGGAGGAGCGGGGGATTTATAGGGCTGGCCGGCGGTTGGGGGCCGAGGGGGCGGCGCCGAAGGCGGAGAAAATGGGGGTCGTGGCCGCGGGGTGCGGGCGAGGGGGCCGGCGGAGGCGCCGCGTGGCCGGGCGGATCTGCGGCTGACCGCGTCTTGCGGGGGCGGGGCTGGTCGTGGGTGACCGGGTCGGGGGTTGCGGGCGGGTCGGGTTGGCTGACCCGACCCGACCCGATAGGGCGGGGGACTGGGCTGGGCTGGGCTGGGCTTCGGCCCACTGGGCCGGGCCGGCCCAGAAACAAAAAAATAAATAAATAAATAATAAATAATAATAATAATAATAGTAAATTAAATAATTATTTAAAATTAGTTTTTAGGCATTTAAAAATAGGTCTGAGGCCCAGAAAAATCCAGAAAATTACCCTAAGTCCAATTTTCCATTTTTCACCCAAAAATATTATTTCCATGATATTTTAATATTATTTATTAACAATTAAAAATCATTTATTAATTGAAAACCTTGATTTTAATTACAGAAAATTCCCAGAAAATTCCAGAAAATTGTGAAAAATCCCAATTTGAAATTCTTGCAAAAATCTGGGGGTTTACAATCTACCCAACTTATAAAAATTTTGTCCTCGAAATTTAAAATTAAGCCATAATCTGTTAACCATTTATGTACATAAGGCAAGTCAATCGAAATCTCCTTGCGATAGTTAGAATCCCTATCATATCCACTGCGATCATTTCATGGTTAAAATAACTACTGTTCAAATCAGAAATTCGATTTATGGTTATTACTTCCTCAAGTTACCCACAGGCAGGTTTTTGATTAAGTTCACATAGCATCTTCCAGATTGGCACGGGCTTATGAATTTACCTCCCGATCATAATTTCTTCTGGAGTAATTCGAGTCCTGTATGCTTCAACTTTTTATCTCCTCAATAATCCAACTAGTTAGTCCAACCATCAAATTTTAATTTGTAATTCAAATCATCAAATTGAAAAATAATTAAATGTAGTCCACCCATGTTCAAGTCTGAAATTCTATAAATTTCATCTTCTAAATTCAAATTGATGATTTTACCTTCATTATTCAAGATTTAAATCATGTATCCAAGATACAACTTATTGGGTCCTCGATATCAAGTCATTAATCATTTTAGTCACTCCTCTAAATTTTCAAAAATTATAATGGCTTGCTTCTTCCAATCTGACCTTACTCGGTCACGATCCAAAGGACATTCCTCTCGAGTTGACAAATGCATAGCTACCCAACTTAGAGTTTACCCATTCATCACAAAAGACTATATACCTTAAGAAAATATTCCTTAATATGGTTACTCATGTCATTCAATCCTCGAAATTTTAACGCCGATCATATCACATATGATATGTCCTCAATTACGAAAGGTTAGTCCTCAAGTATGTGATCGGCCTAAGTGGCATATCTAGTACTATCTATGTATCAAACTTATACCAAGCACATGATTTCGTCTTCCCGAAATAAGGGAAGACGAGGATCAATAATAAAGAGTTCAAGGGTGGGGTGATAGAACAGAAGTGTAGGGATCAAGGCGTTTAAAGAATTCTAGTGGGATTTGTCAGGCGGTTATGGATTGAAGTTCTATTCTGGTAGTCATTTATTCGTATGCTCGTATTAGTTTAGTTATGTAACTGATACGATATGCTCAGCATGTCTAGGTCAAGTATATTTGTCTACTAATCACTACGTATCTCAATCCACGTAAAGTAGTCGTGCGAACTGCGAATCAAAATGCACTAAGGTTGATCAGACCGTAATACACTGATTCTGAACAGACACTTGTATTAGTGTACGCGTCCAATAATACATGTGTCATGAACAAGCCTGATAAAGAGTAAGCTTGCAAAACTAGGCTATAGAATAGCAGCATAAACAAAGTACATCAAAATTAAGTGCGCTAGATGATGATGAAAGGAGGTACAAAATTATTTAAGTTCACAAAACAACTTACAATAAGCACAATAACAAAAGATTCTACAAACTCTACCGTTTATTAATTATAAAGCATACCAGGTTGTTAGCAAATTTAAAATTTCTAGGTTGGGGCTGAGGTCACGAACCAATAGGCGCGGGCTAAACAATACTAGAAGGGCAGCTAAAAGAAATCACTTACGCGCATTAGTGACTCTAAGAGTCTGCACGTTCTCCACGGTCATCGCGTAAGCTTGTCCGTGTTCTTGGAGCAGCTGCACAGTCCCTCACTTGATGTGCTGCTGATCCACAATATAGACAGACACCTAGCCTCTTTCTACAATCCTTCCAAATGTGACCTTGTTTCCGACAATAGCCACAAGTGGGAGCTCGTTGGTTCTGTCTTTGAGTTGGATTCATCTGTGGTCGCTTTGCAGCTCTTTCCGGTTGTGCTTGGTCTGGTGCTGACGTATACGGCCGCTTCTGGCGGGACTCGATCCTTGTGGTGCACTCCACAGGTCGTGCTGCAGTAAGAACGTCTTCGTCGAAGGTAATTGCATTTGAACTGCTTGGCTTACGTGAATCCGAGCTAATTCTGTCGATGAAGTTCTCCGCTTGGTTTTGCTGAGTTTCTTGTTGAACCTTCTGATAGGCTTGCATCATTATGTAGAACATGCGGAACATCTGCTGTTCGTCCATAGGCGGTCCCGGTGGGAAGGAAGGCATCGGTGGAATAGGCTGCGTCGAGGGTGGAACGCCATCTTGACGGATTATTGAGGCAGGCTGACTTGCTTGACTGCCTTGTGATGATTGGCCTTCACCGACTGGTATCCCATCGTTTCCTTGGGTAATCACAACGGTTTGTGGTATTTCTGCATGAGTCTCGTTGCTGGCTTGTGGGTCCATCTCCCTGTATCCAAAATAACCAATAAGAGGTGCACAGGAATCAAGGCAAGATGCAAGTTCATATTAGTTCGAATACGATACAGATATCAAAAAAAACGATTCAAGCAAGTGGATGAGATCCTATAAACTTATCCTAGCTTTATTGCAGGCCTGTTCGGTCCCTGAGTTGAAACCGAACAATTTAGTCGTTGGACCTACATGGGCCACCACAAAAACGTGTCACGACCCGCACCCGGATATTCGGGCACGAGTGCGTGGGCACGTCCAGCCTACGCCGCAGCATCGGCGGTAGTACGCTGTCTAGGGCATAATCACAGGTAATATAAAGTCTATCTCATCCACAAAATTAAATAGACAAGAAAAATAACAGGAAAAAGGAATGCTGAGATTTCATAATATTTAATCTGTGACAACCAATCCACAGTTAATACAAGCCAGAAGATAAATCGGAGACAAACCCGAGTATATGCTGAAAAGGAAAGAATAAGCAGCTACAGCTAACTGATCCACAGAAGTAGCCTCCTGGGGGAACTGGCTCCTCATGTGTGTTACCTGCTAACTCATAGTGGCCATAATAGGTAGGGGCAAAGTTCTCATCATCGCCTAAAACAACAGATCCCGTCAGGAAAGGAGCAAAGTACACAATGCACAACAAGATTTAAACTAAATATTTATGACAATTAAAATGAACTGACAGGTATCATGTTGAGGATATGTATAAATAAATAGTAACAATAACTAAGAGTTAATTGCTGTAAGACAGGGACATGAGTAAAACAGGAATAAGGTGACAGAAAAATGAATTACAACCAGGCAATAGGAACTGTAACAAGACAAGAAACTATGTGTGTGAACTTGTGTATTTAGAATACCTAGTTGGCATGTAGGGGTTTATAGGGTTAAACCGGCCGTCATAGACGGCTATTAAACAGGAATAATCGAGATCCGGCTGATGGACAGTCGTGTACCAACAGCTATTAATCATGGCAAGGGTCAGGGTAAACTACATGCCTTTCAGTATTCTCCCACCCGACATGAAAAACAAGACATGAACTCCAATATTCAAGACATGAAATCCAGTGTTCTAGCACTACGTGTAATCATCAATGGTACATGTAAGGCAGGAAATTAACTATCATAATATAAAGATTAAACTTGAAGTGCAGGTACTTGCCTGTTGTTTGGATCCGATTAATAGTTCTTGGGGAAAATATCCAGAGATGAGTCCAAAAGCTGAAATAGACATTACCATCATGCTCAGAAGATGTCAAATAGCTAGAAACGCCTGTCCTTGGGTCCAATTTGGAGACAAGGACAAAAACGGCAGTTTCGGGTCAAAACGGGGTCCGCCGGTGGGCCCGCTTTGCACCGAAAAATGCGTCTGGGTCAAAGGTCTCCAAATTCACCAAACTTAGTGTCAACAGGTCAGGAACGCTGATACGAACCCAACGGAACTTCCAGATTTGGATTCCGATGAGCCGAACACAAAATTGCCCGTCGAGCGGGGCCTGTGGGGCCCACGACACGCGATTTCGTCAACGTTCTCAGAATTGAACCAAACTTGACCCACAGGACCAGCGTATCGCTACGAGTCCGATGGCGCAAGTTTCGTCTCGATCCGACGTGTGTGCACGAAGTTAGGGTGAATTGCAGAAAAGGCGGATACGGGGCGATGTCCGCGGATACGCGTTGATTCCGGTGTGCACGCACACCCGAATCAGCTTCCACGAAAACTCACACGTCCGTATCGACGATGCGTACGTGTCTGTGAAGACCGCACGCGACCAAGTCGTCCCGTTTGGCGGGGCGTACTCAGTTCCGGGGTGAAACAGGGTCTGGTTTTTCCTGTTTTTGGATCGCGGTGTGCGATCACCACAGGACGCGATGTCCCGAACAGTTTGTCCGGACATCGAGAGGGTCATACAGGCTTCACAACGCAATTTGCGGAATTGGAAACAGAGCTACGAGGCGAAAGTTACACGCACCTGAAGGGGACCCGGGAATCAGGGTCGAGCTGTGTCCGACTCGTGTCGGACACGCGAAGAAGAATTAGGGCTAGGGTTAGGGTTTCGACGCTGTAGCGGCCATAGGCGGCGGAGGCCGGCCGGAGACGCGCCGGAGGGGGCCGGGGAAGGTTCGTCGGGCGCTGGGGCTGCGGCTGGTGGTCGGCGGCGCGCCGGGGACAGCTCAGGGCGGCACTGCGGCTGCTGTGGCTGTCTCCGCTGCTGCTGTTGGCGTCGGGGTCGGCGAGGGAGCTGCGGTGGCGTGGCGAGGGCGGAGCGGCGGTTCGAGGTCGGGGTGGCGCAGTGGCGAGGGCGGCGGCGTGCGGTGGCTAGAGGCGACGGTGGGGGAAAACGAAGGAGGAGGAGCGGGGGATTTATAGGGCTGGCCGGCGGTTGGGGGCCGAGGGGGCGGCGCCGAAGGCGGAGAAAATGGGGGTCGTGGCCGCGGGGTGCGGGCGAGGGGGCCGGCGGAGGCGCCGCGTGGCCGGGCGGGTCTGCGGCTGACCGCGTCTCGCGGGGGCGGGGCTGGTCGTGGGTGACCGGGTCGGGGGTTGCGGGCGGGTCGGGTTGGCTGACCCGACCCGACCCGATAGGGCGGGGGACTGGGCTGGGCTGGGCTTCGGCCCACTGGGCCTGGCCGGCCCAGAAACAAAAAAATAAATAAATAAATAATAATAATAATAATAATAATAATAGTAAATTAAATAATTATTTAAAATTAGTTTTTAGGCATTTAAAAATAGGTCTGAGGCTCAGAAAAATCCAGAAAAATTACCCTAAGTCCAATTTTCCATTTTTCACCCAAAAATATTATTTCCATGATATTTTAATATTATTTATTAACAATTAAAAATCATTTATTAATTGAAAACCTTGATTTTAATTACAGAAAATTCCCAGAAAATTCCAGAAAATTGTGAAAAATCCCAATTTGAAATTCTTGCAAAAATCTGGGGGTTTACAACAATCTATCTTGAACGAACTAGAATCGTATCCAAATAAGTCCTGTAACTTAGTCTATGATACCATTTGTTACTTGTTAGGAACACGATGTGATCTGAATCGGATTTGGCCTATGATGTGTGATATTGAACTGGGTCCACATGTCTTAAAAATATTTTTCATGTAAGACCTGAACCAATCTCAATTATCTACGGTTCTTGATAAAGGCACTGCAAAGATGACTCGGACTGCCCCAAAAATTTTTTTTCTAAATTTTTCACTGAAAATTTTACTCGGGGCTAGTCCAAAAAATTATTTAGAACTGTCAAAATTTTGACAGTCAAAATTTTGACAGTCCTTTCAATAGTTTGGACTGTCAAAATTTTGACACTTCTAAATAATGTATGCAATTCAATGGACTGTCAAAATTTTGATAGTCCAACCTATTGAAAGGACTATCAAAATTCTGACAGTCCTAAATAAATTTTTGGACTAGTCCCGAGTAAAATTTTAAGTGAAAAATTTAGAAAAATAAATTAGGCCAGCCTGAGTGTTTTGTAGTGCCTTTATCATCAGTCTTATCTACGCATTATGATTGCACTTCCTAGCATATGTATGACTAAATTATTAACTTCATTATCATCACCTTTGAACGTTTAACTGGAAACTTAAACGACATAAAATCGAACACCATCTTATTTTGGATAATCATTAGTGTGGTCCTAAAATTGTTGTATAATTTCATTAGGGTCCTAAAATTGATGGAAAAACTATATTATTATGGTCCTAAAAGCTGATATGGAAGTTTTCTTGGGTAATAAAATTGATACTTATAGCATTTGTAGCCTTTTTTTCTTTTAAGTTGCCAAATTAACTATAACTTGGCCCAAGTCAATGGAGATTAGAAAAATAAGTATAATTATGTTTAAGAGCATAGAAAAATATTAAATGATTATGATACATATGGCGTGTATGTTTTTTTAAACAACCTATAAACCTGTCATAACTACAAAGATCTCAAGGATCTTATATACAAAGACATTGTAAATTGTTAGAATTTGACAAAACTTGTTCTTAGTCTAAATCAATCAAATACAAAGCACTAGTCAATTTATTTGAGATATGAACAGTTTAACAGTCAAAGCTACATTTGGAGGACTTTGCCTATTGTTTATTATTTTTTTCATTTTATATGAAATTCGTGTATCTTTAGGTGGTGGATTCCAAGTTTTGGCTCAAAATTTAATGGGTTGTTAGGTATAGTGTTGTATATATTTTCAACAAATTTTGTAATGATCATTTGACATTGTTTAATGTTTTCAGGATAAATCGATTTTTTTTCCTGACAATAGGATTTGGTATAAATAGGTAATAGGCATAATTTGATTTTGATTAATAACATTAGATATCACCACAATTTAAGTGAGAAAAAAAGGCTTAATTATATAGGTAAACCAAGTTTTTACCAAAAGGGCTTTCAACTTGAATTTTGTATTTGCATTTTGTAATTTCTTTCGGCAATTACTTGGCAAATTCAAATTCCACGAAGCACGTTGATTTTAAGTTCTCAAATTATTTTGTTTAACTTTCAAACCAAAAATAAAAAGAATTTAAAATTTTGATTGTTAATAGAGGTCAAGTAGGTCCCAACATCAAAAAGAAAAATGAGTTGCACTTGAGTTCCGAAAACACTTTCTAACTTGAGATAAGTGCGAGGGAGTGGAGTGGACTGGAGTAGAGTAGAGAGGAAGAATAAGATAAGAGCAGGAGAAGAGGGGGACACGGAAGTCTGGAATTTGGAAAACCGTTTCCGCACTTACTGAATTATTTGAAATAAATCATTGTAGAAACCAAAAAAGGAGACAAACTATGCGTGCTTATTGGATCTCATGGCAAGTTCCAAAATTTCTCATTTACTCTTCTTTCATGGTTTGGCATGTCCCGGTCTAGTATCCACCGATATCGACACTGCATTACCGATATTTGTTGGGAATCAGACATCAGAGCCATATGCTCTTATACCAGACGTTGGGGTCTTACACGCACTACAAGCGTTCTGATACCATGTCTGAAACTGACCGCAGCGAAAACTTAGACCAACCTACTTGAGATAACTAACCCCCGTCTAACGAACACCAAGCACCGATAAAGATAACGTATATGGTGTTGACTACGTCACCTAGACAAATTCTAATCTATATAACTCAGGTAAAATTACAAGATTGACAAAAATTAATGTTGAATCATTTGTCTTAATAGTTCGACCCCATCACCACACTCAAGAAGAAAAGACAGAGATTACAATAAAATCACTCACCTTATCCGTAGCGATCTCCTTGAACGAAGGTGACGACTCCTCAATCATATCTCCTCTTCCTTCTGTCTTGGATGGTAAGCTCTAAGAGCACACCATAGACTTTCTCTTAAATTTTCTGTGGACAAGTACCCCGAATCTCTACCTTTTACTGTTTTTGCGTGCCTCTACCCTCAACCCCTATATATAGTTGAGAAACCATATTTTAGGTCATAATAATTTCTAAATAGGAAACCCTAAAATAGGAAACTCATTACTGAAAATATTCAACACCAATTATGGACGTCCAAATCTTGTCAAATTAAATATTTGATACAGATTTGTAAATATAATCAAATTAAATATTTAATGTAGATTCCTAAATCACACCAAATCAAATCTTTGAGCATATTTGGGATCCAAAATTTGTTGTTACTGTAACATCCGCTACCCAAATTACCATACACAATTAGTGATTAAAATACACTTATAATTTTATGAAAATTTTGTTTGAAAATACTAAGTGTACTTTTGTAAGGATAATAATATAAAAAGATTCATATAGCTCATGGAGACTCATATTAAGGTTTAGAATCTTATTTATGCCATTTTAGATTATTGGAATTTTTTTCTATAATTTTTAGGTAATTAAAACTTAGGAAATGTAAATTTTTAGGGCTTTAATTATTTACTGTGAGACCAAAATTATATGTTGTTCCTACCAAACATTTATTTTAGCGTTAAAATGCTTAAATATATTTTATGTAATTTATTTGAAATTTTTTGAAATTTATATGGATTTATTTTATTTTAAAATAGGCTGATAACTAATTTTTTTAGGACTTTTAGAATTTACTGTAGAAGCCTACGACCATAAAACGGCCCATGTATTTTTATAGGTTTTATAATGCTATTTTATATTTTTATGAAATTTTATGAAATTTTTAGATATTTATTTGGAGTTAATTAGGTAAAAATTGATTAACAAATAATTTCTGAAATTAAAAATTATATTACCCAGTCAGCAGCTTAGTCAGCTTACAGTCAGCGCCTGCGGGCCCCAGCCGTCAGCCTCTGCCTATAAATAGGGTATTAAAACTCTAGGTTATTATTCCGCAGAATTAGAAGGAGAGAGAGAGAGAGAGAGAGAGAGAGAGAGAGAGAGAGAGAGAGAGAGAGACTTTTAAGGAGGTTCTCATCTAGAATTTCTCGGACTTCGAGAAGTCATTACTCTTAGCTCCGGACTCCAAACACATCCAAGTTTCTTGCGTTAGAACCGTCTCGAGGTATAGTTTCTGAATACCTAATTTATTTTCTTAAATTCTGAACCTAATTTTCTAAAATATTCGTGGAGTGCCAGTCATCCAAAATCTGACACGTTTCGGTGCTTTCGAGGTTTCGGGAGATCTCAAACTCGGAATCATGAACCGTTTAAAGTTTCAAAAAGCTGACATGATAAATTAAAGTATATATTTTTTATAGAATTTAATATTCTAGTTTCTATTCTATAAAATTCATGCAACGTAGACGTAAGCAAAAAATCACCAAAAATTATCATATGTGCGCCATATTGGCAATAATTTTTAATCGATTCGAGATTCGTTAAAATCGTTGATTCTAGCGTTCATGTAGCGCTGAATTATATAGAGTTTTATACACAAATCAAGGATTTGAGTCAGTTTTCTTTTTGGTCAACGGATCACCTCGATTTGCATGCCACAAATCCCAAAATTGTAAAGATGTTATGTGGCCTAAAATTTAGGGTTAGCCTTAAAATCAAATTATAATGAGACTAAAATATTATTTTAGATTATTTTATTCAAAATTAAATAGATTAAAATAAAGAAACTATTCAACCACTTTTGTAATCTAACTTGTTTTAATTTATGTGACGGGGTAGATCGGGCGACGTTCTAAGTACGACTTCTTCCTTTTCCGGAGCAGGCAAGTATCACTATATCCTATATTACCTTATTCTATGCTGCACGTGTTCTATTCCTTGACATTGTTGAGTTTTTCTTTTATGTTTCTAGTCACGAGAGTTATACTTAATATGCCATACATGTTCACTTATTGTTTCATCCAATGTTCACTATTCAACATTTAATGCTCAAGTAAAAGTTAATGTTAAAGTGATCATGTTACTTGTGAGAGAGTCGGGCGGGAGGATACAACTAGTAGACATGTGGCACCCAATAGATAGTTAGCCCAGAGTTTATCTAGTTAAGGGACCGTCTGGCAGAGTTTATTCAGTCAATGCACCTCACATATTTAACTGACTGATTCTTAGCCCAACAACATGTTGAACAATTATATCCTAAAATACACATTACACGTGACTTGATTGGTATTGTCATATTGTCCAGTGGTTCATCTTATCCTAGTTGTACTCTTATACTGTTTTCATGCCTTAGTTGTGCTTCCAAACTTTTCTCATATCATAGTGATACCCTTCTTATCATATAGCATCTTTTTGCAGTTCATCTTTCCTTTACTGTTATTCTCCGTGCTTGTATATTATATTATGTAGTGTTGTGTAGAGTTATGGTGACTTGCTCCAATCCTGACTGGATAACTATTTTTTAGCTTTAGATGACACGACTTTCTCCGAGGTTTATGGTGGGTATATTAGGGACATTGACGTTACCAATGTGCCAGTTGCTTCTACAGATGCGGAGTAGCATATTTTCTGTCTTGTGCTTTTTCGTATTATTTTTTAGCTAGTAGACTTAGTGGACTCTAGATTCCAGTTGCTTTTATTTTATTCTATCGGATTTGTTTTCAAGACTATCTTGAGATGTAGTGGATTATTCTTTTAATTATTTATTGAGACTATTAAGTTTATTTTGGTTATGACTTAGTTATGGATGATATATGTGAACTGTGTGCTTGTTGTGGACCATGTTATCATAGACAATATACTACCGTCGATAATGCAGCGTTGGGTGGACTTGGCCACGTACTCGTATCCCAAAAGTGGTGCGGGTCGTGATAGTTACCAAATCCAGACTAGGCCCAACATACTCTCTCTCCAGTCTGATGAGAGAGTGTTGACCCCATGGCTCCTCAACTGGACTCAATGCATGTCGTCCCGAGATAGAGTTCCTGCTCCCCCATGCCACTGATGTTCGATCTCCCGAGATGCTTTGTATCTTCATTTATCTCCATCTCCTCCACTGTCATATCAACGCTATCTGTCATGCTTAGTACCTCATGCACCACTGAGATTTCTACCGATATCAATGAACAGCCAAGATCGAAGTCCCTGACGATCTGCCTCACTATAAGTTTTGGCTGCCTGCCCTCGACTTCCATCTTTCACCGGAACATACTTCCGTCCTGACGAGCTTCTTTACCCTTGGCTGCCCCAACCAAGTAGACGGTATGGTTCTCCCGAGATTCAGACTCATGAACATGCCCACTTTTGTGTTCCGACACTGAAGCTCCTTCGTACACATGCATCCCTTGAGCAGAACATCATGCATTGTGCATGCCGCCGATGGTCCACAACTCTCCCAAAATTGTGCAAACGGAGATGCATCCGTCTTTGATTGAGTTTGCTGCACACCTTGATCTCCTTCCTGATTTTGAACTGCTAAACCAATGTCGCTCCGTGAAGCTTTAGCTAACCATCCGTCACCAAAATCAGATCTGTGGAATAATTCCCACTTGGAGACCGACCAACTGTCATAGGACCAACAAACTGACCCTCAATCTTTAGCTCATCACCATTCGTCGCTTTGTTTCGACGAACCGAATCCTCCATATCCCTCAAAATATCTCGAAGACCCTCCTCAACAAGTTTTCGATTATCCATTAACTCTTGTCGAAGACCCCTCGAACCTCTATCTGATGTTTATGGCCTACCTGTATAACTCAATGACTTGAGCATATACATGTCACAACATAAATTTTCTCAAGCCAGCTATTGGAAACTCTTCTTAAGCATCCAATCTTTGTCCCCAAATACTTTGCGACAGCCATCATCCGCCAGCCTCCCTACCGAAACCAAGTTATAGCTCAAACTCGGTACATGTCACATACCCTTGAGAAGGAGCTTCTCAACAAGCTCCGTTGTCAAGTGCACATTATTGATTCCTACAACTGCAATCGTCTCCTTGTTGTTCATCTTCACACGACCAAGTATACCATCTCTCTATGACGTGAAGATCCTCCTCTATGGAGTGGCGTGATACGATGCTCCTGTATCCATGATCCAGTCGCCATCATGACACATGCCATAAGGTCCTCTGCGGCTGTTGATGCGATGATGATATCTCCCACATACGTGAGATCCTCCCGACCATCCTTGCCTTTTGCCTTCTCAGCTTTGAGCTACATGCAGTTACTCTTGATATGAGCCATTTTGCCACAGTGATAGCAGTCCTTCTAGCGGTCCACAGTCGCAAGATTCCGAGAACTCCTCCATGTCCTCGCTTGTAACTTGGGTCTTCCCTTCCCTTAGGAAAAAACCAGAGCGAACTTGTCACGCCCCAGTCCCAAAAATACGTAGGACTAGAATACGTAAGCATGCCAGCCGCATGAATATGGCAACTCCAATATATGGAAACCAAATCCATACGTACGCTGTAATATGAATATAAAATCCACAAGTGGTATAAAATGTATCATAAGTCACAGGATAAAATCTAAATCTCATCCACCAAAATCATATAAAAATAAATAACCAGTATCTATGAAACTAGATCTCAATAAGAAGTATCTAAGGATGATAGTTGGATGGAAACAAATCCACTACCAACTCGAATATAAGAGCAAATACAATATGAGTACAACACCACAGCACAATATAAGAATACCAGCTATCCATCACAGCTCGAAGAGAAGACATCCTCGGATCACATGTAACCATCCAAACCTGCGCTCCTGCAAATACTCAAGAAAAGATACACCTGGCAGCGGACTAGGTCCTCAGAGGGACGTAACAAGATACAGAAAATATGAGCCAATTTGAATACAGTAAACATGCATATGGTTTGAAAATAAATAAGTACGCTGTACAAGACAATCTATATGAATGCAAATGAGGACAACTTTTTGACATATGGGCAAGGGTAGGCTACTCGATCTACCTCACAACTCACACACACGTCAATGGACATCAGAAATCGACATACCGCGGGGGTAGCGACCAGCGAGACTCCAGAAATCGACATACAGCAGGGGTAGCGACCAGCGCGACACACGCCCGTAGTGCGAGCTATATACTACGGTTTACCAGAGTGGTTAAAAGCCCATACGCCTAATGATTGTCCTCTATGATACTAAGTGCCATGTGTGTGTCAACATATCTAATACATAGTAATGACTGAAAGAAAACTACACATGCAAGAATAAACAGAAATACAATAAATATAAAGAAATATAAGTAGCATGCAAAAGTACTGTAATAATTTGGCAAGGTATCTTGCCTGGGGTCCTGCTGCTGGTATGAATCAGAGTCCAAGTCACAGTCCAAATAGCCTATGTATTACAAATTTATCACGTCAAAAGATAATTTATTTTAATTTATTTAATTTATTTAATTCTGGAATAATTACTCTAAAATCCTATTTTAATCTTATTATTCTAATTTTTATGTTAATTCCTAAATTTTGTCCAAAAAACTGAATTTTATCAACTCGAGACTCATGGCACGCAAATCGAGGCAATCTGTTGACCAAAAAGTCAACCGACATAAACTCAACTTTCATGCATGATTTTCTGTAGATTTCAGCATAAAAAACATACTAGAATTTACGGCTCGTCCGAATTCAAATTCGTTTGGGAATTATGGCACATACAAATTTTGTATTGTGCACCGATGGTTAAATTCTAACCTAGAAGTTCTACAGAATTAATTAGTATATAAATACTTCGAAATAAATTCTGGAAAAAATATATGTCGATGATCTCGACATTAGCTTTTCGAAACTTTAAACGGTTCGTCATTCTGATTCCTGGTTCTCCCGAAATCGCGAAAATATCGAAACACATCTATTTTCGGACATGTTGTGCTCTACGAATTTTCCAAAATTTAATACTAATAATTTAAAAAAAAATTATATAATCAGAAAGCTAACCTCATTATCGTTCTAACAAAAAAAAACTGGAGCACGTTTGGAGTCCGAAGCTAGGAGATATCGTCTTTTTAATTCGTCATAACTAGTAGAAAATGAGGCTGAATTTATGACAAATTTTGACTATTTTTGGACGAAAAAGAGAGAAATTTGGGGAAGAAAAATATGAAGGATGAGATATTTATAATGGTGGACACTACTTAATTAAATACGACTAGGATTGGTTAATTTGGATAGGATTATGATGAATTTAAATAAGGATAGGATATGCATGAAGTTGATTTCCTAGTAGGTTCAGGATTTGAATTAATTTAAAATAGAGTTTGAATTTATCTCAATAATTTATAATCTTAAATATAATTAAAGATAATACAAATAATTTATAAAATCTTATTAATATCTATTAACACTAAATTAGCATCTATCTAATATTAAGACTATATATATCCAAATAAATCCTAAATAATTTTAAAAATTTAAATAAATTTCTTAAAATTCTAAATAAATTATAAAAAATATAATTAAATATTTTAAACTAAAATAAATATTTGGTAGGAACGACATGCAAGTATGGTCGTATAGTAAATCATAGAAGTCCTAGAAATTTATGTTTTCTAAGTTTTAATTACCAAAAATTCTAGAAAAATCTCCTAAAATCTAAAATAACCTAAAATAATTCTAAATGAATATTTATATAAGTAAATATACTAAAAAAATTATTTTCTAATTAACTAAGAGAATACTCTAAATAAATTCAACATCTATAATAAATATAATAATATAAAATATACACAAATACCTATTTTGGGTGAGGGAGTTTACAATCTACCCAACTTAAAACAATTTCGTCCTCGAAATTAAAGTAAGACAGAATTTGTTAAATCCTTCACATTCGTACACAAGGTATGTCAATCGTAATCTCTTCCAAAAATTTAAATAACAAAATTTATTCGAATCTATTGCGATCACTTCAAAATTAATATAACCATTGTTTAAATCAAAATTCAACCTGTCGTAATCTCTTCTCGATTTTTAAATAATCAACATCCAAATCTAACTCAAGTCTATATGACATCCCACATCAAAATTTATATCATAATTTTCAACTATCATAATCTCCTCTAGACTTTGAACAATAAACAATTCTAATCAAATCTTATTCCTATTCTTAACTTAAGAATTTTGTACTATTCAAATATTTAAACTCAATTTACATCCTCAATATTTCAAATAGGTGACCCAACAATCAAAATTAAACTTTTAATTCAAATCATCAAATTGTAAAATTTAAATCTAATTCACCAGTTGTTCAAGTCTAAAATTCTATATTTATCCTCAAAATTTAAATCGATGATTCATCCTTCCATATTCAAAATTTAAATCATGTGCTCAAAGTATAAATATTGGGTCCTCAATATCAAGATTTTTAAAATTCATTAAATCCTCATTATCTTAATCCTTCTTTTAAAATTCTCCACATTTAAAAGGACTTAATCTCTCAATCTAATCCTACTTGATCACAATCTAAAAGAATTTTCCTCAAGTTTAATAATGCAATTTCTACCCAACTTAGAATTTATCCATCTATCACATAAGGCTCTTATACTTAAGAAAAATATTCCTTAATTTATTTTCTCATGTCATTCAATCCTCAAAACTTTAACACCAACTATATCATATGTGATATGTCCTTAATTAATTATGAAAGATAGTCACCAAATAATGTGATTGGCCTATGGGGTATATCTTGTACTATCCGTGTATCACTTATATCCAAGCACGAGATTTCGTCTTTCCGAAACAAGCGAAGACGGAAAGCAACGGAAAATAGTTCAAGGAGGGGTAATAGAATGGAAGTATGAGAATCAAAGCGTTTAAAGAATTCAAATGGGAATTGTCAAGACAGTTGTGGATTGAAATCTTACTTTGATAATTTCTTATTCGCATGCTCACATCGATGCAGTTATGTACTTGATATGATATGCTTTGTCGTATCTAGAGGGTAAGTATATTTGCCTACTGGTCCACTATACATCTCAATCCACGTAAAATACTATTGCGAAGGGCGAATCAAGCTCATTATGGCTAGCTAGACCATAATACACTGCTTCTGATTAGACAATTTGTATTAGTGTGGTTGATCAGGCCCCAATAACACATATGTCATGAACAAGCTCGATATAAGATTAAGCTTGCAAAAACTAGGCTATAATAGCAGCATAATTCAAGGTAGCACAGAAAATATAACGCTGGATTATGATGTGAGAAGTTACAAAATAATTCAAGTTCGCAAAAGCAAAAATAACATAAGCAATAATAATAAAAGACTCTACAATCTCTACAGTTATCATACAACCTTCTTATCTAAGTCGCTAGTCGACCAAATAGGGCAAGGACCTCTAAATTCTATGGTCTGAATAAACACTGTCGTCTTTTGCTAGCATGCGATAAATATCATTCGGTTACACTTCAATTAATAGGTCAAAAGACTATGTGATACTAGGTGTCAAACATTATGGTAAAACTTCTAACTAACTCTAGTAGTGTCTGTACTACTCTCAAGTCTTCTTAATACATCAAGGGGTAGTGGTATAACAATCTAAAGATAAGGAATTCTAGGTTCACTAGATATTCTAAACTTAGTGGTGTGTCTATATTCTCGTTGTATTCTTAATAGGTGTGCTACTCTAATTATCATCCTAATAACAGGGGTTCCTATATTCTAGCAGAAGACTATACTCAAGGAACTATTAGGAAAGCACATGAATCAAGCAGGATACAATTGTTCAAAATAGGATAGATAGGAGGAGATAAATCACAGTCAATTATGGATGAGATCCTATACTCTAGTCCTAGGTGCAGGCTTGTTCGATACAGTAACGTAACCGAGACAATATGCTCTTGACCTGCATGGGCCACCACAAAAATATATCACGCCCCAGTCCCAAAAATACGTAGGACTAGAATACGTAAGCATGCCAGCCGCATGGATATGGCAACTCCAATATATGGAAACCAAATCCATACGTACGCTGTAATATGAATATAAAATCCACAAGTGGTATAAAATGTATCATAAGTCACAGGGTAAAATCTAAATCTCATCCACTAAAATCATATAGAAATAAATAACCAGTATCTATGAAACTAGATCTCAATAAGAAGTATCTAAGGATGATAGTTGGATGGAAACAAATCCACTACCAACTCGAATATAAGAGCAAATACAATATGAGTACAACACCACAGCACAATATAAGAATACCAGCTATCCATCACAGCTCGAAGAGAAGATATCCTCGGATCACATGTAACCATCCAAACCTGCGCTCCTGCAAATACTCAAGAAAAGATACACCTGGCAGCGGACCAGGTCCTCAGAGGGATGTAACAAGATACAAAAAATACGAGCCAATTTGAATACAGTAAACATGCATATGGTTTGAAAATAAATAAGTACGCTGTACAAGACAATCTATATGAATGCAAATGAGGACAACTTTTTGACATATGGGCAAGGGTAGGCTACTCGATCTACCTCACAACTCACACACACGTCAATGGACATCAGAAATCGACATACCACGTGGGTAGCGACCAGCGAGACTCCAGAAATCGACATACCGCGGGGGTAGCGACCAGCGCGACACACGTCCGTAGTGCGAGCTATATACTACGGTTTACCAGAGTGGTTAAAAGCCCATACGCCTAATGATTGTCCTCTATGATACTAAGTGCCATGTGTGTGTCAACATATCTAATACATAGTAATGACTGAAAGAAAATTACACATGCAAGAATAAACAGAAATACAATAAATATAAAGAAATATAAGTAGCATGCAAAAGTACTGTAATAATTTGGCAAGGTATCTTGCCTGGGGTCCTGCTGCTGGTATGAATCAGAGTCCAAGTCACAGTCCAAATAGCCTATGTATTACAAATTTATCACGTCAAAAGATAATTTATTTTAATTTATTTAATTTATTTAATTCTGGAATAATTACTCTAAAATCCTATTTTAATCTTATTATTCTGATTTTTATGTTAATTTCTAAATTTTGTCCAAAAAAACTGAATTTTATCAACTCGAGACTCATGGCACGCAAATCGAGGCGATCTGTTGACCAAAAAGTCAACCGACATAAACTCAACTTTCATGCATGATTTTTTGTAGATTTCAGCATAAAAAACATACTGGAATTTACGGCTCGTCCGAATTCAAATTCGTTTGGGAATTATGGCACATACAAATTTTGTATTGTGCACCGATGGTTAAATTCTAACCTAGAAGTTCTACAGAATTAATCAGTATATAAATACTTCGAAATAAATTCTGAGAAAAATATATGTCGATGATCTCGATATTAGCTTTCCGAAACTTTAAACGGTTCATGATTCTGATTCCTGGTTCTCCCGGAATCGCGAAAATATCGAAACACATCTATTTTCGGACATGTTGTGCTCTACGAATTTTCCAGAATTTAATACTAATAATTTAAAAAAAAAATTTATATAATCAGAAAGCTAACCTCATTATCGTTCTAACAAAAAAAACTGGAGCATGTTTGGAGTCCGGAGCTAGGAGATATCGTCTTTTTAATTCGTCATAACTAGTAGAAAATGAGGCTAAATTTATGATAAATTTTGACTATTTTTGGACGAAAAAGAGAGGAATTTGGGGAAGAAAAATATGAAGGATGAGATATTTATAATGGTGGACACTACTTAATTAAATACGACTAGGATTGGTTAATTTGGATAGGATTATGATGAATTTAAATAAGGATAGGATATGCATGAAGTTGATTTCCTAGTAGGTTCAGGATTTGAATTAATTTAAAATAGAGTTTGAATTTATCTCAATAATTTATAATCTTAAATATAATTAAAGATAATACAAATAATTTATAAAATCTTATTAATATCTATTAACACTAAATTAGCATCTATCTAATATTAAGACTATATATATCCAAATAAATCCTAAATAATTTTAAAAATCTAAATAAATTTCTTAAAATTCGAAATAAATTATAGAAAAATATAATTAAATATTTTAAACTAAAATAAATATTTGGTAGGAACGACATGCAAGTATGGTCGTATAGTAAATCATAGAAGTCCTAGAAATTTATGTTTTCTAAGTTTTAATTACCAAAAATTCTAGAAAAATCTCCAAAAATCTAAAATAACCTAAAATAATTCTAAATGAATATTTATATAAGTAAATATACTAAAAAAAATTATTTTCTAATTAACTAAGAGAATAATCTAAATAAATTCAACATCTATAATAAATATAATAATATAAAATATACACAAATACCTATTTTGGGTGAGGGAGTTTACAGAACTCCTGCAACGATTAAACTTTCTTACGCCGGATGTAACTACCACATTTCTAAAATAGGGGTAATTTTATTATTTTGTATAATTATAAATAATATCTTATAAAATTTTGTTATTTATTTAATATGATGCATGTTATATATATAGGTGCTAATATTATTATTGGTTGGTAGATGGACTATTTGATTAGACATGACTCTAGTGGACCTAACCAATTTGACATGACAATTTAATCAATTAGTTAGACTTGTTCATTAATTTAGACCCAAATAGTTAACCATTCTCATTTGAATAGTATTTAGACTTAACCTTCATTATGAAGAGAAGTTTCCTCCCTAATTAATTTTTTCATCACAATCCTCAAAGGGTATTCTAGATATTATACATTACTTGGACAAGGGGGTAGTGGCCGGCCCTATTTCAAGGAGGAGAACACTCTCTCTCCTCTCATTCTTCATTCCAAAATTTTCCAATTAGTGTTCTTCCCCAAATAGCTTCACCCTACACCATTTTCTCAACAAATTTCTCTCATTCACTTATCTTCACCATCTAAGGAGACTAGAAGCTTGAGGTTGGCAAGAGCACTTGGAGAGGGAGATTTTGGATAAGAAGTTGGTGTCAAAATTGTGTCCACTTGACCTTGCATTGGGAATCTATCTTCCAATAGATAAATTATAAGATTTTCTCTCTAAATAGGTTCTAATTGTTGCATATAATCATTAGAAACCTACCCATACATTAGGGCTACCCATAGGAAGAAGTTTTGACTTCTAATTGTCCCTATTATGACTTTTACATTGAGTTTGGTACCCAATTTAGGAGAAATCCGAGGTTTAGTATATCTATTTAGGCTTGTATTAGTGTAATGAGGCTATCTACGTGTCCACAATTGGATACGAGTATGTCGTATCACAATACTTTGTGATACAAAATAATTTTGGGGGTTTTCCTTCGACACGTATGACACACATGCCATATTTTGCCATGACACCTAGAATAGCTAGCTAATACTTTGTTTAGGCTTTAATTATCATTTATGAGATGTTGGTAGGCTTTGGTTTAGGTTTGGAGAAGTTTGGAGTGCGTATCATGAGCGTATCCTAGCGTATCCCAATTGTGTACCACAAGTGTATGGTAGAATGCCTAGTTATTTATTTTAGCATTGGTATTCAGATTTGTGCATATAGATATATCCATATTTTATTATAGATTGCTATATATATATATATATATATATATATATATATATATATATATATATATATATATATATATATATATATATATATATATATGTTGGTGTGTTGTGTGTGTTGCATTTATCTTAAGTGTTAGATTGATATATATAGGTGTGTATATATAGTTATATATGGATAAGGGTGTGTATATATAAGTATACATATAGGTGTATATACATATAGATAGTAAGGGGGAAGAAGTCTGAGTGTGGGCTCAGATGACAGAGGTGTTGGTGGTGATCGGGTTGCACCTGATGTGAGAATCAGCAATGGCATTAGGTAGCAGTAGCAACATTAGGCTAGTGTGTAGTGTGTGTGATTAGGAAGTTAGGAGCGACTGTGATTGAAGTAGCAGTAGCAAGTTTGGGGGCCTGATAGTGATCAAGTTAGGCATTGGCAGCAACCTTAGTTGCATTGGCAACTAAGGCAAGGTGGGAAACAACAGCAGCAAGAGTATAGGGAGATGGGGGTGTCGGGTTTAGTTATGTGTTAACATGATGATGCGACAACGGTAGGAGAAACATCAACAGTAGTAGTAGTAGCCTTGGGGAAAGGTCGGATACTGCACAGTGCAATGAAACATTGCCTGGATAGCAGCATATAATAGGCCAACATGGCAGCATCAACTGTTTTATTTGCAAGCAACAACAGCAGTAACACAAGAGTGTGGTTCAAGTATAGTAGTGAGGGTATAGGTAATTGAGTGTTCAGGGAGTATCATAGATGGGCGTTGTATCAGTAAGTTGAGCTTGTGAGGGGTAGGTTTAGTTAGATATTGGAATGTGTTTGGATGAGTTGATAAGTGAATGTGATTTAAGTGAGTGTCAGGTAGGGTGTTAGTGAGTGTCAGGTAAGGTGTTAGTGAGTGTAGGTACTAGTGATGGATTATAGTATCAGTTAAAGGTAGAAGTAAGGTATCAGGTAAGAATGTGCATCAGGGATTCACTAGTTGTGTTCTAATTTAGATGTTGGAGGGCTGCAAGCAAAGGAAAAGTAGCAACAACAGTTGCAGCAGCAACCTGCTGCCAATAAGAACAAGTAGCACCTGTAGGTGCAATTAGGAACTCATTGATACCAATATGCGTATCAAGGCTTGGTATCTGCTGTGTGTGAGCAATGGTGGTTGAGAGTACGGATGGAGGTTAGCATGTACCAGTTATGGGCTCGAGTAGGTATCAGTTGCATTAGAGTAGTATAAGGTCAGTTTGTGTATTAGAGTAGTGTAAGGTCTGTTTGTGTATTGGAGTAGTGTGCATATCAGTTAGTATAGGAAATGCATATCAGTTAGTAACATAAGTTAATTTATATCAGTTAACATGAGGTAGAGTTAAGTTATTGATAGATATCATAAGTGCATATATACTAGATATGGTATACATATATATATAAGACTTATGTATATATATATAGAGTATCTTATTTATATAGATATTAGTGCTATTAGCTAGAATAGCTAGTATTGACTAGTGATAGCTAGTTAGTGGCTAATATGGGTTAATTACCTTAGTGTGTACCTAGAAACTTGTGCAAGACCTAGGTTTGACTAGTTTGACTGAGATTGACCCAGTTTGATCTGGTTTAGCTAGTGAGACCTAGAAATGGCCTAGAAACTCATATTAGTGCATTTGTCTCATTTCTCACTTTATTAGACCAAGTAACATGATATTCCTATTTAGGTGGGTGTGACACCAGCTCGGATATCGAGATATATCATTTGCTCAGGGCCACAAGCGAGTACATTCTCTGATAGTTTCCATTATTTGATAATTACTATAATACAAGTATTTAGAAATATATTACTTGATTCATGATACATTAGTACACGGACTAGTATACATATGGATCTTCAGTCATGGGATGCTATTCTTGTTTATTGTTCTTCGTGTTCTCATATGGTTATTAGACAATGTTTAATATTAGACAATGTTCAAAGTTCAATGTTCAATGTTTTACAACGCCTTGAGTATCTTGCATCGTAACGTGTCATAGTTAGATCCATTGTACCAGTCGGGAAAAGGAGAAGTGTTAGCTAGATATGTGATCAAAGCCTAGACAATGTTCAATGTTCAATGTTTAAGTTAGATAATGTTTATCTAACGTTTAAGTAGACAATGTTCAACCCAAGCCGATTACATATCTAACTAGTATTTCAAATACTTAGTATAGTTACAGTTCTTCATAATATTCTATTTCAATGTCTTCATTCTATTTCATCGTGATCAGTTTATACCATATTGTTCTAGTTTATCTGTCTCTCCTACCATAGTATGATATTGTTTCATTGTTTCTCGTCGTGTATTACATTCTCTATTTCTGTTTATAGTCATTATCAATTAATTGGAACTACTATTGGGCTGTACTTCGCTCCAATCCTGATTGGATATATTTTTTAGATGACTGGTTAGAGAAGATGTGTCCCACCTTTTATGGAACACAAGATGGTTAGCCGACTGAGGATTAGTACTGGTTACTGAGGCGACTTAGATTTCCTTTAGCATATTGTATATATTCAGTTTTAGACATTGGCATGTATATATTTGTAAATCCCCTGATTTTTTCAAGAATTTTTAAATTTGGATTTTCACAAATTTTTGAATTTTTTTTGGGATTTTTCTGTAATTAAAATCAGGGTTTTAATTATTAAATGATTTTTAAATGATAATAAACAATATTAAAATATTATGGAAATAATATTTTTTGGTGTAAAATGAAAAACTGGACTTAGGGTAATTTTTTTGGATTTTATTGGGCCCCGAACATATTTTAAAACACCTAAAAACTATTTATTTAATTATTTAATATTTTAATTAATTAGTTAATTATTATTTTAAAATAAATAAACCCTGAGCCCATTGGGCCGGCCCAGCCCGGCCCAACAATCTCCGGCCCAAACCCATTGGCCTTAGCGGGTCGGGTCGGGTCCACCCGACTGAACCCGACCCGCACCCGAAAGCAACCCGGCCCCCACTCCCCCGCACGAACCGGTCGTTCCCCCCCCCCCCCCCCCCGTGCCCGCGTCCGGCGGCTCCGTCCGCCGCTCCCCCACGACCCCGCACCGGCCGCCACGACCCCCGCCATTTCCGATCGACCCCCTCTCTCCTCCCCCCTATTTAATCCCCTCCGGCCGCCTCCCTGAACCCTAGCCTCCCCTCGAATCCCCTCCGGCTCCGCCTCCCGCCACCGGCCCTCACCCGACGCCGCTGCTCCAGCACCGCCGGCGACCCCCTCCGCCTCCTCCTCCTTCCTCCCCTCCCTCCTCCCCGTCAGCGAGACCCAGCCGAGCCTCCCTCACCCGACGCCGCCTCCGGCCGCCTGTCGCACGCCGCCGCCGCCCGCCCCAGCGCTCCGCCAGCCGCCTCCACGACCCGCACGGCCAACCAGCTCCGACGACTTGCACAGAAACCCTAGCCCTAGAACAGGCCGGACACAGCTCTGACACTGTGTCAGAGTCTCGTGTCGACACAGGGACACGAAAACCCCGATTTTTGACCATGTTCAGGTACTCCTAACTCTCTGCTCGTAACCCCATTTTCAATTCCGTCTTTTGCGTCGCGAAGCCTGTATGACCCTCTCGGTGCCCGGATAAACCGTTCGGGGCATCGCGTCCTGTAGTGATCGCACACCGCGGTCCAAAAATAGGAAAAGACAACGCCCCGATTCACCCCGGAACTGGGTACGCCCCGCCAAACGGGACGACTTGGTCGCGCGCGGTCTTCACAGATACGTGCGCGTCGTTGATACGAACGTGCGAGATTCCGCAGAAGCTGATTCGGATGTGCGTGCACACCGGAATCAGTGCGTATCCGCGAACAACGCCTCGTATCCGACTTTTCTGTATTTTGCCCTAACTTTGTGTACACACGTCGAATTGAAACGAAACTTGTGCCATCGGACTCGTAGCGATACGCTGGTCCTGTGACCCAAGTTTGGTTCGATTCTGAGAACGTTGACGAAATCGCGTGTCGTGGACCCCACAGGCCCCACTCGATGGGCGATTTTGTGATCGGCTCATCGGAATTCAATTCTGCAAGTTTCGTTGGGTTCGTATCATCGTTCCTGATCTGTTGACACTAAGTTTGGTGAATTTGGAGACCTTTGACCCTGACACATTTTTCGGTGCAAAGCGGGCCCACATGTGGACCCCGTTTTGACCCGAAATTGTCATTTTTGTCCTTGTCTCCAAATTGGACTCAAGGACAGGCGTTTCTAGCTGATTGATATTATCTGGATCTGATGGTGATGTTTGTTTCAGCAACCGGAGTACCGCCTGCAATTCCAACTGAAGTCAGAGCCGCAATTGGAACCAGAACCACAGGCAAGTGTACCTCGCCAAAACTTGCAGTCTTTGCTAAATATTCCTTGGCTTAGTTATACATCAGAGGGCAAGTATACCTTGCCAACTTTACAGTCTTGTTGCATAATTCCTTGTTTTATTTATAACTGTTGTACATGCTTAACCTAGGACCGTGTGGCGTACTTAGCGTCCGATTATCAGTCGGGTGCCAACCCCGTACGCGGTGTTGGGTACGTCACCTAGAGATGGACATTTCGGACCCTTTACTTTCTCGTACTTGTCTTATCAAGTACATTATAACCCAGGACACTTGACACTATTCATGGACATGATCTTCCTAAGATATTCGTGGTGATTCTGTATAGGATACAGGACTTGACATTGACATATGTTCCTAGATACTATATGACTTGTTGCATTAGATTTGATCTTACGTGACATGGACATGGGGCCACATGGACATGAGACGTATGATTACATTGGGTGGGGAGAGACACACAGGCTACAGGTTGATTTTATATCATTCCGGCGTCTCAGTCTTCCGCTGAGCTAGACGACCACATGATATCACTGCTACCGGCTCCCCGACACAGAGCTTGTAGTGGTTTCAGCCTGAGTTCTAGTGCTGCTCTCATCTTGCATATCACTTAGCTGGTTATTTAATATTTTTCTATTGTACCATTTATTGCTGGAGAGACACACAGGCTACAGGTTGACTATATTATGCCGGCGTCTCAGTCTCTCTCCGAGCTAGACAACTACATGATATCGCTGCTACCGGCTCCCCTACACAGAGCTTGTAGTAGTCTCAGCCTGAGTACTGGTGTTGTTCTCACCTGAATTTTACATAGATGGTTACATATTTATCCTGTTTATTTTATTGACTATTTCACTGCATTAGTATGGCTTGTATTTTCTGTACCTTGCTGTCCCCTGAGGACCTGGATCCGAATTATGTCCCCAGGTATAGCCGAAGAGATCCATCCAGAGATATACCGTACATGAGCACTTCCAGGAGCTGTACCAGGACCTGAGGACGAGATCGCACCAGAGGACTTCTCCTGAGCATTGGCTGTATATAGTCAGTTATTTCTGTTTCTATTTCCAGTTCCTTTATTTCCTGTCTATTTGCTTGATGTATCAGACTTGTTCTCGGATTGTTCACCGAGACACTTTTATTGAGATTGTTAGTTTATATTATTTGTATTTATTCTGGCATTTAATCTGTGATTATCTGTTGTGGATGAGATTAGAATAACCTGGGATTGTAATAATTTTTCTATTTCCTGTTAGTCTACAGCTTAAGCATGCCCTGATGGATCCATTAAATTGGGTTGTCCATCGGTGCGTGCTGCTGGCCATTGCCACGTGTCCAGTCCCTCGATATTTTGGGACTGGGGCGTGACAATATTATTGGAGATTGTGTTGTAGCTAGACTAATAGTCTTGGATGTATTATATTATGACTTTCGTGACTCTTTCTTCTAATTCATATCGTGCCATTATCTCCCTTTAGTTTTTATTGTAATTGAGTATTGATTCTCATTTATCATATATCATATTGT
Source organism: Iris macrosiphon (assembly GCA_036927795.1). NCBI lineage: Eukaryota > Viridiplantae > Streptophyta > Magnoliopsida > Asparagales > Iridaceae > Iris > Iris macrosiphon. The sequence goes on along the minus strand of JAYESA010000004.1, from coordinate 29,409,400 downwards.
CCTCCAATTGGAGTTGAGATGGCATGACATGTACCTTATATATATTATGTGAGATATTTAGATAGTATTGTTGACCTAAACAGTGTTCTACCGTCGATGCTGCGGCGTAGGCTGGACGTACCCACGTACTCGTATCCCTACACCGGATGTAGGTCGTGACACCGGACCTCCTCATTCAACAAACTACTTTTGACAACCTCTCGTGATAACTCCATCAAGCGCGGAGTTGCTCATTGACATCACCAGTGTCTTCCAGTTTTTCGGTAGAGAACTTAAAAGCTTACGAGCCTACAAGCATTCTAACACCGTGTCTAAATCTGACCACAACGAAAACTTAGGCCAACCCACCTAAGATAACCAACCCCAGTCTAACGAACACAAAGTACAGATAAAGATATTGTATATAACGGTAACTACGTCACCTAGACAAATCACAATCTATATAACTCAGGTAAAATCACAAGATTGACAAAAATCAATGTTGAACCGTTTGCTCTAATAGGTTCAACCCTCTCACCAGACTCAATAAGAAAAGACAGATATTACAATAAAATTCTCACCCTACCCATAGCGATCTTCCTGAACGAAGGTGACGACTCCTCAATTAGATCTCCTCTTCCTTCTGTCTTAGATGACAATGCCTAAGAGCAAAGTATGAATTTTCTCTTCGATGAATTTTTCTTAGATTTTTTGTTGACAAGCACCATGAATCTCCACCTTGTGCTCTTTTTTTATGTCTCCACCCTCAACACATATATATAGTTGAGAAACATTATTTTATGTCACATGAATTCCTAAATATGAAACCCAAAAATATGAAACTCATTACCTAAAATAGCTAGCACCAATTATGGACGTCCCTCAACCCATATATATAGTTGAGAAACACTATTTTAGGTCACATGAATTCCTAAATATGAAACCCAAAAATATGAAATCCATTACCTAAAATAGCTAGCACCAATTATGGACGTCCAAATATGATCAAATTAAATATTTGATACAGATTTGTAAATATAATCAAATCAAATATTTAATGTAGATTTTTAAATCGCATAAAATCAAATATTTGTTCATATCTTTACCAAATTTAGACTGAACCCAACAATATCGATATCGAGGGTCTCTTTTTTAGGCAATTCGGTACAGAAAATTAACGAAATAGACTATCAGTAAGGGTGAAAAAGTACATTAAGGGTGTAAAAACATGTAAAAGAAGAAAATTTATTTGTCAGAGGTAAACCAATCGTCCAAGATGACTACTACTACATTTAGTTCCAAAATTACTAAGAAATAACACAAAAAAATACTTAAAATTATGCCTAAATATATAAAATATTTTTTTTCTAAAATTTTAACAATTTGTTAATAATTATTTGTTTTTTGATACCAGACAATTTCATCGAAACCGTCGATATTATCATTCCTCAAAGAAACGGTCCGATATCGACAAATGCTCATTTAAAAAGGCAAAAGGAAAGAAAAAAAAATTATATTGAAAGAATGTAGAACTTTACAGTATGTTTTCCTAAATCATCAAGAATCTAGCCATCCTCTACACACAATTTCCTTCTTTTACTTCACTTCACAATGTGGTGTTCCTACTCCAATTCGCAAGCAAGTAGCGATGAGCCCGAACCAATCGCTTCCGGAACCGCTGCAAATCCAAGTTGACATTCTGTCCGTCCAAGTAGACCCTCTTGGTGACCTCCCATCCCTTGGCATTGACGCTCTCCGGATCCCTCAGCACCGGGTCGTCTCTCGGATACTCCCGGTACAGCGAGCTCTCCCTCGCCGATATCGCGTACCGAACGTACTTCAGCCCCAGCTTGGCCGCCGGCTCTCCGTAGTACGCCTCCGCGGCCCACTCCGTCCCCAGCGGCACGACCTGCACGAACACCGCGCCGGGGCGCATGAACAGGAGGTGCGTCATCGCCGCCCCGTGCACGCCGATCACAATGTCGGACGAGTTCAGCGCCCGGTATATCTTCGCCAGCTCCGTAGTCCGCTTCGGCGCCAGAATTTCCACTCTGAAGCCGACCTCTCGTGCCAGCTCCACCAATTCGCCTTGGTTCTCTATCCCTCTCGACCCGTTCCTAGAGACAATCACGAGCTTCGGCTTCGTCGGGTTCGTCTTTACAGTCGTAGTCGTAGTCGTCGTATTCTTCTTCGCCGCGGCCTCTTCGAGGTCTATATCGAGAATCCGGGGCCTGTAGGCCTCGTCGAGCATGGTGCGGAAGTCGCGGATGGTCTCGTTGTTCGCCATCCGGCCCGGGTCGATGGCGAGCTCGTCGTGGATGCGGAGGCCGACGACGGCTTCGGGGAAGCAGTGGGAGCGGTTGTCGCGGGCGAAGTCGATGGGCGGGAAGTCGGAGAGGCGGGAGAGGATGTTGTCGTACTTGGAGACCCACCAGTCGTGGTACTCGAGGAGGACGAAGACCACCTTCCTGTTGTAGCGGTGGGAGGTGATGTAGAGGGGGAGGATGCCGTCGTTGAACTCGTGGTAGACGTTGCCGGTGTAGCCGCCGGTGGAGAAGAAGACGGCGGGGACGTCGTGGTGGACGTCACAGCGGTGGGGGTCGGTTCGGTTGGGGGTGGTGCGGAGGAGGCGGAGCTCGTCGATGGTGGACATGGTGTTGGGCTCCCACTTGCGAGTGTAGGGTCTGATTCTCTCTTCTTTGGAGTCTGCCGCCAAGGTGTTCGACACGAGGAAGAGGGAGTTGGAGGGGGAGTGGGTGCGGACGGGGCCTCGCATGAAGCAGACGTCGGTGCGGCGGGAGGAGCGGTCGCAGCATAGAGAGTTGTTGGCCATGGAGGAGCAAGGGAGGGGTTGTTGAGTACTCACCCCTTGCTCGGCGAGGAGAGAGGAGGAGAGGAGGAGGAAGAAGGAGAAGGAGAATACGGCGAAGAGGAGGAGGAGGCGGAGGAGCGTGGTCGGCTTTCTCGTGTGCTTGCAGTAGTCGACGGCGTGGACCAGAGGGAGGAGAGTGGTCAGGTCGCCGGAGTCCTGCTTCCGGTGGTGGTGGTGGTGCACCATCTCGTTACGTAGTAGTAGCAGTGCAAACAAACTGATGTTAGCTCGACAGAAATGATTGCGTAGCAACAAAAAACTAACTGATAGCTGCGGATAGAACGAAGAGGAGAGGAGAGGGTCTTGAATAGTAGAAGTAATGGAGGAGGAAAGTGTGTGGATAGAGGCGAAGAGAACCGTGTTTTTATTTGGTGTGCTATGACTGGGAACATGGTCAGCAAAGCAAGCAACACAGCTGTAGTTGAACCGGAGAGAATCTGGTTTGCTTTGGTTTGGTTTAGTATGGTTTTGGTTTTTGTTATTATTATTATTATTTTTTTTTTTTAGATAAGAAAAGTGTTGTGTTTTGGTTTTTATCTTAATTGGAGCTTTTTGGTAGACGCACGAAACGGTAAGAAAAGTGTGAAAAGGGGAGGGGGGATTTACGTATACGATACGTACGTATAAATTTTGAATTTTAAAATGTTATTTGGATGATAGAATTGAAAGTTGAGAAAAAAGTAGTTCGGTTGTTTTGATGGTCGTTGAAAGTAAAAAAAAAAAAATAGATTGTTCGAATGGTTGTTGAAATTGGATGTTTTTGATCCTCAAAGTTCTTTTTTTTACAAACAAATAATTGTCAATTAAATCTGAATATTGTAATATAAATTTTATCAAATAATTACTTTTTTATTAACATATAATTAGTGAATATAAATTTCTTAAAATAAAAACTAAAAATCTCTTAAAAGAACAAAAATTGTATTCAAGATAAATTTTATTGACAAATATCGTAATAATTTTTCATAAATTTAGTTTACTCCAATATTTTCTTACACATTTTTTTTAATTTATTCCAAAATTTAATTTATTCATAAAATAATTTATTTTTCACTTTCGTGCAGCCAAACATTTGAGCTTTCATTTTTTTTCTCACTTCTTCCAATTTTTTCTTGGAGGTAATAAGTAAAAAAATTTCATCCGACATCAAACGGTAAAGGATTAAATAAATTTTTTTTTTTAATTATTGCAACCAAACGTATGAACTCGGCCGATTCCTAATTTTTACCCAAAAAAATGTAAGTTTCACCTACTTTCACGGCCGTCAATGGAATAAATCAGACAAGACTTCAAATTTGAACAACCTGGTCAGCTTAGTGCAACCCTCTAGTTTTGATGTGACATGCAAAAGGTTAGCGTTGCGGATAACTTCCACGACATAAAGTAGTGCATCAACTCCGGACAAGGAATCTGTATTATTTGGACAAAGGCTAGCTAGCTGGAGTGATGAGTTTTTTAGGCTAGCTAGCTGGAGTGACGAGTTTTTTTGCAGTCGAGTGGGGACTTAACTAACTACTCCTAAACTGTCTAAATATCTCGAGGTATCATTATGGTGAGGTTTAGCTTTCGGCCAGTGACCTAATTCCAACTCATTTTGGATAGATCGATCGAACTACGGTCTGGCCGAACCAACGGTAGAAGGAAAAAAAAAAAAAATCGAATACATGCGGTCCAGCTGTTTGTGACCAAGTACCACATACCAAAGTTTGATTAGAATTGCTACAGTTGAAGAGAGGAGCCTTAAAGAATGTCGTCAGTCCAAGATGGCAATTCCCTTGTTTCAAATGTGACGGGCCCCAAAGGTGATATATAAATTCAATAATGCTATGACTACAGTGGCGGCCACACGATGGAATTCGATTGGAGGAGAGGAAGTGGTGGGGTCGGATGGAGCCTATGTAATTGAGGGAGAAGATGAAATGAGAGATGGAACCTGATGGGACTCATGTGTAAGATGTGGAAAAAAGAGGTTCTAAGAAGATTGTAAACTTTTGGTTGTAAATTTAGCATTATTGATATAAATTAGACATGTGTGTTTGAACAACTCTTTTTATAGTTTTTATATTTTTAATCTGATAATTCATAATTCAATGGCGAAGCTAGAATTTCGTTACCGATGCAAGAGAAAGGAGCAATATAAAATCTGAAAGGATTAATGACTTGTGAATAATGTATCTTGAGATTCAAATTTATATTAAAAAATTAATCTAGAATGGAATAGATCTGTATAAAAATAGTAGAAAATAATCTAGCAACATAAAATAATATTTGGTGACAAAGGACACAAAATTATACGTCAAAAAATAATATGAAATCTAGAAACCGGGACTCCTAAATTAGTCTTACTATTCTACAAAATAAATTCCTACATTATGAATGTAGAAATTCTCAAACCCGTGTTATAACTCTTGTCAGGACTGTTTCTGAGTATGTGCAAACAGTGGGATTGCGCAGAACCCTACAAATCGGAAAGACTCCAAAAATTTTAACCTTCGTAAGTAATTTTAGATTTAGGCCTCCCTATATTTTTAAAAACTGCAGTAACTGCAGTAACATTTCCCTTATAATGTCATAAAGTATCATATTTGTTTATAATTATTAATTTTTTTTTTTTTAGTATTTGTTCAAGGGTCCTTAGAATGTCATAAACGGTTCTGACTCTTGTGGCTAGGACGGGACCATCGTGGGTAGGACTGTAAAATGGACAACACAGTCCGTTGTCCGTACGAGTCCGGCTCGATAAATGGTTCGACCGCGGGCCGTCCGATTGAATTTACGAACATAACTTGGACATATTTTTTGTCCATTTAAAAATCGGACCGGGACACGATCATGTCAATGTCCGGTCCAAATTTGTTCCTGGACTGTCCGATAGTGGAGACTCCTTTTGATTTTGCATCAATTATGTCATATCGTTTTGGTTTTGCATCAAATTTTGGTTGTCCAGTCTGGATTTTCATTAACATTTTACCATTTTTTGTTGTATTCTATAACCTTCAATTGTATCTTCTTTCAACTTGATTTTTTTTTTTACCAACTATCAAGATATCTTGATAAAGTAACAGCTTTTGATAATATATTTAATTTGTCCGCGGTCCGTCCGATTGAATTAACGAACAGTGGATTGTTCGTCTATGTCCGACCCGAATTCGAACAGTGGACTGTCCGTGTCCGTCCGGCCGTACTCATTTTCATTTTCGGACCGAACACGGACATCGCATTGTCCGTGTCCGTCCGACTCGTTTACACCCCTAATCGGGGGACTCCAATTGAACATTATTTTTCTACAAAATGATCTTCTTAGTTCTTAATCTAAAATCTAAAAATTAGAATTAGTATTAGGTGATGTTTCAGAGTCTTCCAAAACAAGTCCTATGTATATCCTCCATGAAACTTACAAAATTTTAAAAATGTTTATAACCGCCAATATACCTCCTCATATATAGTTAAAAATAAAAAAATCTCAATTCTTCTACCTATCTTAGCATATAATAAATACTAAAATATATTCAATATTTAAATTATATTTAAACTAAGTACATGATATATCTAACTAAATACATATCTAAAATTCTAAGAATATATCTATAACAAATCCTAATTAAAATATATTCAAATCATATTTAAAATATTTTAATATAATTTAAATTTTTATTTAATTTTTTAACAATATTATTATTATTTTTTTTTTTTGCAACACAAGTGAACGTGACCACTAGTAAACAATGTAGAAATTGCAACAAATGTTGTAGTAACAATATTTAATTAGTTTTTTTTTTTTTCAGAACTCCTGATCTGGAATATAGGTGGATTCCAATTCTGGCAAAAATTGTTTTGGGTTCCTGACTTTTTTTTAATCAGATTTGACGATCCATAATGATTTTTTTATCCGACTCAGGGACTAAGTTAGAATTACTAAAGAGAATTAGGAATTTTTCGCCTTTTGAAAGAAAGAAGCAAATGGGAGTTTTAAGTTTCTTCTAGGGTTCTAGTGATAGTATACACAGTTGAAAGTTCTTTAATTTGTATATGGTTGTCCTCTCTTGAAAGAAATTATTTAGTGAGTCGAACGAACTTATCGTAAATTTTGATTCTACTTCGCTTGATAGTATAGAAATGAGTGCATGCTAGTAGCCACATAACAAAGCAAGAATGGTCAGCTTATCCTGGTTTTGCTTAAACGCGTTGCAATGTGCATGTGGGGATAGCAGTGTAATAGAAGGTGGATATAAACTCCAGTTGAAGTTTGGAATTTGGGAGCTTGTTTTCTAAAAAAAAAAAAAAATGTTGCTTACACACTACATATTTCAATGTCAGTCCAGCTATGCGACGATTCCCAGTTGATCACTTTAGTGTTGTTTGTGCTCACTTTATCGCTTTCTTGCAACGGTAACCTGCCATGGCTAGCTTTTCTCCACTCAGATGTCAATCCCAAGCCAGCTGGATGCTCAATCTCGAATTTCTTGGACATAAAATAACGAACAATTTTCTCTCAAGAAAAAGAAACAGAAAATAAAATTAAAATAAACAGATGGATGATATATATTCCTCTACACAAAGTTTTGCTAAATTATATTTTGAACCCAAAATATGGTTTGAAAGGACGTAATAGCTGATTATTCGTAAAAGGGAAAAAATTACAATCATAAAAAATATCCTATAGAAGAGCATATATTGAACGATATTGAACAAAAAACGACATTCCTGTTCGACTTTTTTTGTGTGTATATTAATTAAAAATAAGAAAGATTTGTAGTACAAAATATTTAAGGCTCGAATCTAAACTCATTAGCAATTTGTTGTAGTCTAGTTGGTTAGGATTCTTTATGTCATTCGAGAGATAGGGTTCAAGTCTTGACAATGAAATAATTTTTTTTTTCCGACAACTCTTAGAAACAATTACGTGTAGAAAACGTCCTTAGTTATCTCAACATTAATTGAGCGACCAGATAATTAAGGAATGTTAATAAATATGCATACAAAGAAAACGTCCTTTGTAGGACGTTTTGGGTCTTTTATCGTAATTTTAGCAAATTTGATGCTCTAAATGCAATTTCACGAAACTATAATGCTTTATAGACAATTTTCTGAAAGATAAATGACCAACAATTCTGAGTTTGATAACTTGATTGTATCCTGATTAACATTCCTTAATTATCTCATCTTGACAATGAAATAAATTTAATTTTAATTTTTTTCCTACAACTCTTAGAAATAATTATGTGTAGAAAACGTCCTTCAGTGGAGCGTTTTTGTCACGCCCCGCTCCCAGAATACTGGATAAATACGAGTACTGACATGGCCAACCACACCTTGTAGAATATCGAAGTAAGCCGCAATGTGCTAAGGTTGTCAAGAAGTCAAATGGGTGGACTCTAGCATGCTATGACGTCAGTCCTAAGGCCGACAAATCCTAATATCTCAATCCCTCAACAATAATTTCAAGAGTATATCATACATGAATGTAAAGAGGCATCTCAAAATACATACCACATATGATCATGAAGCTAGTGAATACAAAATACTGCACTAGCAGAGTATAATTATACATGATTAAATATACCAGCCATGGTCAAATATATATATGATGTTGACCGTAATCTCAAAAATATAAGGAGCTAACTCTGCCCCCTTGCTAACACCATAAATCGAGAAATCAAAACGAGGGGTGGAAGAAGGAAACCCACTCGCGAGCTTCGGCCGCAGTCGTACTAGTGTGAGCCATCTTGTTGGAAGTACGGAGGATCCTGGTTCTCTTGCATACTCTTCATAGAGCATTGTTCTTCTTCTTCAGTCAGTCATTTTGGTATACATATTGTATCAAGTTTCAGCACTAAACTTAGCTAGACTCGAAATCAAGCACGGCCAAAAGCAAACTTACATAAAATATGGTGCACTATACTATAAGCTAATTAGTTTTGTAAAACACAAAATTTTGCGAGATCAAACTCCAGAAAAGTAAAAGTGCAACCATAAACCCAAACTCAGGTCCTTGCAATTTCAACCGAGAAAATCAAGAACAACAAGTATTAAAGATGAATGGATGCTCGTCCCAACAATATGAGATAGAAATAAACAAGAAAATATTATGAACTAAAAGCATGCATAATTTTATGGTTTTCTCTTGTGCAAGATGTACTTGACTGGAGTAGCTTCTTAGCATCAACCTCTCATGGTCCAAGTCCCAACAACTTCTCCCTAGGGTTAGGGTTTGGGGGAAGAGAGCAAGGAAGGAGAAAGAAGAAAGAAAGTAGAAAAAAGTGAAAATGAAGAATGAAAGGGAGGAGAGAGGAAACACTCATATATATAAGGGGAGAGGGGGATGGTTTAGCCATGGGTTCAGCCAAAATGAACTAAACCTGGTGTCCAGTCGACATGCATGTCCTAAACCGGGTCTATGGCAATACCAATGGGTATTCTACGGGTCTCGAGTAGTCTCTCTCAATAGGAATAAATACAAATGACAGAAAGCATCATACAAATAAATCAGAAATACATTATCAGAAAAATAAATTGAATATCAGAAATCCAAGAAATACCAAATCTGGAAACGGGTGTGACAGTTTTCTACCAATCCTTAATTAACTCAACATTAACTGAGTGACGAGATAAGTAAGGAATGTTAATAAATATGCATGCATAGAAAACGTCATTCTGTAGGACGTTTTGGGCCTCTTATCGTAATTTCAGCAAATTTGATGCTCTAAATGCAATTTCACAAAACTTTAATGCTTTATATGCAATTTTTTGAAAGATAAATAACCAACAATTGTGAGTTTGACAACTTGGTTCTATCCTGATAAACAAGTACAACGATGATAGGGTTTAATGACATAGTTCGAACAACTACATTTACTTCTCTAGAACGCGGGCCAGTCTCAATGTAAACCCCCATTCATGAAAATAGTATTAGTTATTATTAATTATTTAAATTATTTATTAAGTATAATAATAAGAAAAAGAAAAGAAAAACAGAAATTCCTATTGGACCAAACCCCAACCCGTTAATCATCCCTGCGTAAAACTCGTTTAGCAAAAATCCTGCAGAAACTCTTTCATGCGTAAAAATCCAACCCGCCTAAATTTCTTTCTCTACGCACAAAACCACTTCCGCGCGTATAATAAAAGCAGCAGTGTACCCGCGTAAACTCTTCAGTTTTCTGTGCATAAAACCAAAATCATGCGTATAACTCTCCGCCGCTTTCTATTTCCTCTGACGCGTATAAGACTACCCTGCGTATACTTCTTTCCCCGCGCGTAGTATCAGCAGTAGAAGCAAAACCCAATTTTGCTTTGCTTTGCTTTTCCACACGTGTAAGAATTTCATTCCACCACTCCTTAAAAGATCTTCTCAACCGCACACATAAACCAATAAGAAGAAAACAACAGCAATAGTTTCTTAACCATTAAGTAAATTCCACCGCCTCCTTATTCCTATATATAATCACAACTTCCAAACACTAACCCTTCTTCTTATCACACTTAACATTTCTTTGGACAAACACTTTACAAGACTTTACTCGGCAAGTATACCTTGCCACTGTACATCTATTTACATTCCAAAAATGATACATGCATATTTAATTCTGCCTATATAGATGTTTATTTTACTTTGGACCTGTTTTATAAGACTACCCTAGCATTATGGAGCATCCGTAGATTCATTGGCCGTGACACAGTTATTACACGAGTTGTGAGTCTCATATAGATTTTCGGACTTCGTATTGGGTTGGCCGCCTATACGTAAGGGTCGTGCGTCAGGAATGACTACTAATAAAAACTTTGTATGCTAGTAGACCTGGCAGTTATTAGAGGTATTATTGTGTCATGTATATGACATATTTAGAGCATGGGTCGGGAAGAATAATAATTAAAGCATTTGGGCTCCTTTGCACTTTTCTGTAACGCCCGGATTCTCCGCCGGAGAAAGGGTGATGATGACCACTACATATTACTGGCGGCCTCTGTCATTCAAAAGATGACATGCTTTGAGGCCTCTGATTCTCCAAGAGAGTCACGCCAATCCCATATTTTAAGCCAGATAGCCCACTTGGTGGAAAGTTGTTCTCAAACTACATTCACTTAGATGGTTAGGCGACCCGATGGATGTTTTTATTTCAGTACTTATGGGCATGTTATTATGTATCTTGTTATGTCCCTCTGAGGACCTGGTCCCTTTCCAGATATGGACGAGCAGGAGCTTCCACAGGAGTATGGGCTTGGACCGAATGCTACTTACGAGACTGAGGAGATCTTACCCTCAGAGTATCTGTGATTATGACTACTGTTTATAGATTTTGTTGCTACTCAGTATAGTCGTTTTGTAGTAGATTTGTTTCCACCAGACTACAGTCTCGATATACTTTGGTATCCAGTTATATTCTAGTTTTATTTCTACTGAGTATTTGTGCTGTGGATGAGATATAGATTGTGTGTGACTTGTTGTGACAGTATATTACCACTGATGGATTGCATATTCATTTACAGCGTACGTGTGTATATGGTTTCCATATATTGGAGTTCATATACATACGGCTCGGCGTGTTACTCATTCCTAGTCCTACGTATTTTGGGACTGGAACGTGACATATTTTTGGTGGTGGCCCATGCAGGTCGCGAATATATTGTCTTGGTTACATAATTATACCAAGCAAGCCTGTGTATAGGAAAGATTTTAAGGATCTCATCCATACTTGACTAAAACCTCATTCATCCTTCCAACTATCCTATATTTTATTTTACGCCACAAATCCTCTACTCTTGTTGGTATATACTTTATGCTGCAGGAGATTACCTATTTTTGCGCCATAGTTAGGTATACTTTACGCTGCAGTTATAACAAACTGTTTTCCTACGATCCCTTAGTCTTTCTAAATCTGCGTATGCCATTACATAGGTAAATACCCAGCGTAAACCTGATGATCCCTGAACCCAGCGTAAATAGTTTGATCAGGCGTAAATATAAGGATGATGATAAGCGTATTGTCACTATCTTAGTCATTAAGAAACCAATCTTTTGCAATTAATGCAGAGATATGCTCCGAGCCCTGTGTAGCAACAGCCTTTGACATGGCATTTGATTTTGTCAATGTCACTAGACAACAAAAACCCGGGTTTCTGTGCAAATCACCATCACAGCCGTCCTCTTGATTATCGTGCGGTACTTTTGTCAGATGTCAGGTTTCTGACAAATTCATCCAAGGAAAAAAAAAGTTTCTTACGCTGCCAAGTATGCTATACTTTACGCAGATAAATTTACGAAAACAGTAGTTACGCTCAGATTTATGCGCAGAACTTTTATGCATAGACCTTATGCTGATAAGTCCTGAACTATGTTTTAAGCCGACGATCTGAAATCTTTACTTTACGCTAAACTTCCTTGGAGCCCTGCTCTACACAGCTAGCTCTGAAGCTATGTTTTATGCGGATAACTTTCCAGCATATTTCATACTTTTACATCCTATTTAATACCTGTACCCTGTTTGATTCCCATACCTTGCCTAAACGATTATGTACATTAACTGCAGAAAGATGGATATGCAGAAAGAATGTACTATCACTGAGGGTAACACAACTCCTGGAGTCAATGATCTAACTCAAGGAGGGACTTCAGCAAACCCTAGACTTTCAGGATCAGATGGACAGATTCATAATCCAGCTCCATCTGACTTACCCATTCCACCTAATGGGACTCTTCCAGTCTCATTAGCACCTCAGGATGGCCAGACACAACTGTTCCAACTCTTTCAAATGATATTGAAGGAACAGCAACAACAGGCTGCCACACTAGCTGCAGAACAGAGACAGCAAGCAGCTGAGCAGAGACAAGAATTTCTGGCAGCACTTGAAAGGATGGCTGTAAAGACTACTACACCAGCTCAAGTACTAGCAGCAATACCTCAAGCTAGAGTCGGTTCAGTAAAAGACTTTGTACAAATGGGTCCGAAGCCATACAAAGGCAATGAGAATCCAGAAGAAACTACCAACTGGATCACCCACACTCGGAAGTTACTAGAAGCAGCACAGCTACCCACAGAGCTGTGGATGACAGGTGTGAGAACGCTACTAGATGGTAATACTCATCACTGGTGGGAATCCATGGAACGCCAGTTGGGTACATACCAGCCATGGGAGCAATTCCTGGAATGCTTTGAAAGAAAGTATTTCCCGGACACTGTCAGAGATGCATTATACGATCAGTTTCTCCACTTAGAATAGGGAAACCGAACAGTGGACGAGTATGATGCTGAATTTAGCCGCCTTAGCAAATATGGCGCTGCTCTGATACCAGATGACTTGGCCAAGGCTAAGAGGTTTCATCGTGGATTGACTAAAGAGCTCCAACACTATACTAGCTCCCAGTCCCGAATCTCTTATGCCGAGTTACTGATCGAAGCCAGATTACAAGAAACCATCAGCAAGGGTAAAGGAGGTCAGCTGAGGGTACAACCAGGACCAACAAGAATACAACAAGGAGGACCTATCAGACGTCCTTTAGCTCAGCAACAGCAGTACCAACACAGAGTAGGACCGTACCAGATTTCAGAGAAACCCCAATGCAATTATTGTGGGAGACGCGGGCACCTCTCACGGGACTGTCGAGTCCGCCTAGGAAAGTATATGAGATGTGGTTCTGGACAGCATATATTGAAAGACTGTCCTATACAACAAGCATCAACACTTGCACAGCCAGCACAAAGACTAGCACTTCCAGCACCAAGGCCAGCTCAATAGATGGCTAGACCAGGAGCACCTCGACCTCCGGCAATAGGAGGATTTTAGCGAGGACCACCGCTGCCTGCCCAGGAGGATCAATTCGCGAGGGCCAGACATGGACAACCACAGAGGAATGGACAAGCTTTTACTATGGAAGTAGATGACATGGATCAGGAGATTGATGTCATAGCAGGTATCAATATTATTTTTTACTTTTCCTGCTGTAACATTATTTGATACGGGAGCCACCCACTCATTCATATCATCTAGTTTTATTGCCAAACACAATATTACCTCTACACCTTTACCTAGTTGTGTTAGAAGTCTTACCGGAGGAGGAGTAGTACCTATTAGTAGAATTTGTAGATCATGTCCTATAGTGATACATGGCAGAGAGATGAATGCCCGACTCTTAGTTCTTCCTATGCCTACTTTTGATATTGTGCTTGGAATGGAATGGCTGAGCAAGCACCATGCTTTCTTTGATTGCTTTGAGGAAACATTCTTTTTAAGGTACCAGGCCAGCCTGAATTTGAGTTTGCACGAGGATCCACAGAAATCCTTGATGGTATGCAGCTCGCAATGGACGACGTTGTCTATCATCCCATTATTTCAGAATTTCAAGACATTTTTCCAAAAGAATTACCAGGACTATCCCCAGATAGAGACGTAGAATTATCGATTAAATTAACACCAGGAGCAGCACCTATAGCATCACATGTTTATAGACTGGCAAAGAAGGAGATGAATGAATTAAAGACACAATTGAAAGAACTAGAAGAGAAATATTTCATTCGACCAAGTGCATCACCCTGGGGAGCACCAGTGTTATTTGTACCAAAGAAGGATGGGTCAGTACGTATGTGCATCAATTATAGAGCCTTGAATGCAGTGACAGTAAAGAATAAATATCTACTGCCACGCATTGATGACTTATTTGATCAACTCAGTGGAGCCAAGATGTTCTCAAAGATAGATTTGAGATCGGGATATCACCAGGTGAAGGTACGGAAGGAGGACATTCCGAAGACCGCATTCCGGACAAGATATGGGCATTATGAATTTTTGGTCATGCCATTTGGATTGACCAATGCTCCAGCTATCTTTATGGACTTAATGCATCGAGTCTTCCATCAATATTTGGATCAATTCGTGGTAGTCTTCATAGATGATATACTTGTCTATTCACAGAGCCATGAGGAGCACGAGAAGCACCTGCGGATTATTCTAGAGACTTTAAGAAGATAGCAGTTATATGCGAAGCTCAGTAAATATGAGTTTTTCCTGGACAGAGTCTCATTTCTTGGACATGTTATTACAGGAGATGGTATTTCTGTAGATCCAGGAAAGATCTCGGTAGTTGAGACATGGCATGTTCCTAAATTAGCAGCAGAGGTGAGAAGTTTTTTTGGACTTGCGGGATATTACCGACGATTCATGGAAAACTTCTCAAGGATAACGACTCCTATGACTCGGTTGACTTGCAAAGATCAAGAGTTCATATGGACTAACGAGTGTCAAGCCGCTTTCGAGGAATTGAAGAAGCGATTGACTACGGCACCAGTATTAACTATTCCATCAGGATCAGGAGGATATGTGATCTACAGTGACGCATCAGGGAAAGACTTGGGATGTGTATTGATGCAGCATGGCAAGGTGATTGCATATGCATCTAGGCAATTACGAGTACATGAGAAGAATTATCTAACTCATGACTTGGAACTTGCAGCAGTTGTATTTGCTTTGAAGTTATGGAGACATTACTTATATGGAGAACGGGTAAAAATCTATACCGACCACAAAAACCTAAAATATGTCTTCACGCAGAAGGAGTTAAATATGCGGCAACATCGATGGCTTGAATTGATGAAAGATTTTGAGATAGAGCTATATTATCACCCATGCAAGGCTAACGTTATAGCAGACACATTAAGTCGGAGGCCAACAGCTTATTCCTTAACAACACAAAAGGAATTATTGAAGGATTTGCAAGGTCTTGGCATTGAAATATTATTACCCAGAGCAGACGGGACACTAGCCAACTTGCAAATACAATCATCACTAGTAGAAAGGATCAAGTCAGCATTGCCTACAGATGCCAGATTTATAAGATTAAAAGAAAGAACAGAAGCCGAAGAGAAGACAGGACTGTGCATTCATGATGATGGGACATTACGATGTAGTAATCGTCTATATGTTTCTAATAGAGAAATTCGACAAGAGCTGATGACAGAAGCTCATAGTTCAATATATTTTATTCATCCTGGAGGCACCAAGATGTATTGTGATTTACGACAACATTTTTGGTGGCATGAAATGAAAAGAGAGATAGCTCGCTTTGTAGCTAAATGCTTAGTATGTCAACAAGTAAAGGCGGAGCATCAAAGAACGACAGGGTTATTGCAACCACTCCCGATTCCAGAGTGGAAGTGGGAACATATCACTATGGACTTTGTCACGGGCTTTTCCAAGAGTCCAAGTGGTAAAGATGCAGTATGGGTAATAGTAGACCGACTCACCAAGTCAGCACATTTCTTGCCTTTTAAAGTTGGCCAATCTACAGAAGTTTTGGCTGACCTATATATGAGACAGATCGTGAGATTGCACGGTATTCCAGTCAGCATTGTATCAGACAGGGACTCGCGCTTTACATCATATTTTTGGAGAAGCATGCAAGAGAGCCTTGAAACTCGTCTGAAGTTCAGTACATCTTATCACCCTCAAACAGATGGGCAGTCAGAACGTACTATTCAGACATTAGAAGATATGTTAAGGGCTTGTATGTTAGACTTTGGAGAATCCTGGGAGGACCATCTACATCTTGTGGAATTTTCTTACAACAATAGCTATCAAGCAAGCATCCAGATGGCTCCGTCTGAAGCATTGTATAGAAGAAAGTGTAGATCTCCTGTGTGTTGGAGCGACGTGGGAGAACGTCAAATCCTGGGACCAGAGCTAGTAATTAATACCGTGGAGACAGTAAAGAAAATACAAGTACACTTGCAAGCAGCGCAAGATAGGCAGAAATAATGGGCAGACCTTCATCGTCGTCCTTTGGAATTTAGAGAGGGCGATCATATCTTCTTAAAGATATCACCTACCAGAGGCACCATTCGATTCGGAGGGCGCGGCAAGTTAAGTCCAAGGTATATTGGGCCATTTGATGTACTAGAAAGAGTGGGAGAAGTGGCATATCGACTTGTGCTACCACCTTCACTTGAGGAATTACATGATGTATTCCATGTATCGCAGCTCAGGCGATATGTGGCAGATAGAAGTCATATTCTTGACCATTCGGAGATCATCATTGGGCCAAGCTTGACATATCAAGAGCAACCCGTAGGAATCCTTTATCGTCGAGAGAAGGTATTGAGAAACCAGTCTATTTCCTTAGTCCGCGTGACATAGAAACATGGCTCGCCAGGAGAATCTACTTGGGAACGCGAAGATGACATGCGCCAACGTTTTTCGAACCTATTAACAGACCAAGATATGAATTACTTTGTTAATTTATATCTTCTACTAATCCTTGACTTTTATTTTACTTGGCTTAGTTTTAATTTTGAGGACAAAATTTTTATAAGTTGGGTAGAATATAAACCCCCATTCCTGAAAACAGTATTAGTTATTATTAATTATTTAAATTATTTATTAAGTATAATAATAAGGAAAAGAAAAGAAAAATAGAAATTCCTATTGGACCAAACCCGCAACCCGTTAATCATCCCTGCGTAAAACTTGTTTAGCAAAAATCCTGCAGAAACTCTTTCATGCGTAAAAACCCAATCCGCCTAAATTCTTTTCTCTACGCACAAAACCACTACCGCGCGTATAATAAAAGCAGCAGTGTACCCGCGTAAACTCTTCAGTTTTCTGCGCGTAAAACCAAAATCATGCGTATAACTCTCCGCCGCTTTCTATTTCCTCTGACGCGTATAAGACTACCCTGCGTATACTTCTTTCCCCGCACGTAGTATCAGCAGTAGAAGCAAAACCCAATTTTGCTTTGCTTTGCCTTTCCACACGTGTAAGAATTTTATTCCACCACTCCTTAAAGATCTTCTCAACCGCACACATAAACCAATAAGAAGAAAACAACAACAATAGTTTCTTAACCATTAAGTAAATTCCACCGCCTCCTTATTCCTATATATAATCACAACTTCCAAACACTAACCCTTCTTCTTATCACACTTAACATTTCTTTGGACAAACACTTTACAAGACTTTACTCGGCAAGTATACCTTGCCACTGTACATCTATTTACATTCCAAAAATGATACATGCATATTTAATTCTGCCTATATAGATGTTTATTTTACTTTGGACCTGTTTTATAAGACTACCCTAGCATTATGGAGCATCCGTAGATTCATTGGCCGTGACACAGTTATTACACGAGTTGTGAGTCTCATATAGATTTTTGGACTTCGTATTGGGTTGGCCGCCTGTACGTAAGGGCCGTGCGTCAGGAATGACTACTAATAAAAAATTTGTATGCTAGTAGACCTGGCAGTTATTAGAGGTATTATTGTATCATGTATATGACATGCTTAAAGCATGGGGCGGAAAGAACAATAAGTAAATCATTTGGGCTCCTTTGCACTTTTCTGTAACGCCCGAATTTTCCGCCGGAGAAAGGGTGATGATGACCACTACATATTACTGGCGGCCTCTGTCATTTAAAAGACGACATACTTTGAGGCCTCTGATTCTCCAAGAGAGTCATGCCAATCCCATATTATAAGCCAGATAGCCCACTTGGTGGAAAGTTGTTCTCAAACTGCATTCACTTAGATGGTTAGGCGAGCCGATGGATATTTTTATTTCAGTACTTATGGGCATGTTATTATGTATCTTGTTATGTCCCTCTGAGGACCTGGTCCCTTTCCAGATATGGACGAGCAGGAGCTTCCACAGGAGTATGGGCCTGGATCGGATGCTACTTACGAGACTGAGGAGATCTTACCCTCAGAGTATCTGTGATTATGACTACTATTTATAGATTTTGTTGCTACTCAGTATAGTCGTTTTGTAGTGGATTTATTTCCACCAGACTACAGCCTCGATATACTTTGGTATCCAGTTATATTCTAGTTTTATTTCTACTGAGTATTTGTGCTGTGGATGAGATATAGATTGTGTGTGACTTGTTGTGACAGTATATTACCACTGATGGATTGCATATTTATTTACAGCGTACGTGTGTATATGGTTTCCATATATTGGAGTTCATATACATACGGCTGGACGTGTTACGTATTCCTAGTCCTACGTATTTTGGGGCTGGGGCGTAACACTCAACCATTTGGCTAAGGTGTTCAGTAGGTCAGATCGGACAGTCTGGGCCCGATTTTGATCGAATTTGATTGGACCTGTAAGTACAACAATCAGAGGGTTTAAGGTCAGGTTTGAACAACTGCATTTACTACTTTAGAATAGTGGTCAATCTTAATGATTTGGTCAAGGTGTTTAGTGGGGCATTAGGGCTAGCCTGGACCCAATTTTGACCAGGTTGGGCCGGGCATGAGCCGGGCTGGTCCAGCCATATTAGAAAATTCGGTTCGGGTTGGATTGGGTTATCCAAACCCAACGCGACTAACCGAAAAAAGACAGGATCAATCATGGTCGATAAAAATATCTCAGAAACAAAGTTATTGCATCGAAAATAAGCAAAAAAGTTGAATAGACACAAGATATACAAAAACAATTTTCTTTATTAATAATATTACAGCAAAATTATAATGGTTCAAGGCCAAACGAATAACTCGATGAGAATATTAGCTATCAATATAATAAAATATGCCACAAGACTTACAACTCAAAAAACTATACAAATAATGATATTCCATAAATTATGTCCTTTATATACAAAGAAATTATCTCTCATCGAACATCTTCAAGTTGTCAATTCGAGTTCGAACGCCTCAGCACGTCCAAGCAAACTCCGTACCTGGAGAGTTGGGTAGGGGAGGTTAGCACATTGGATGCATTGTTGAGTGGTCTCTAGCGAACTAAGCTAAATCGACACTGTAATCATGCGAGAGCAGATAAAATTATTAAGTGATCTTTCTATCTTCATAGGATTAGTTAACTTTTCATAAGCACAATATGAAATGCATAAAGGTCATATCGCTTAAACAGTTCATAGACAGATATACATAAAACATATTTGTGTCACTTGACAAAGTTGATCTTACCTAAGGCTACCATCCTCTCATGCAAACCATGTTATCATTTAAAATATATCTATATCATAAGTGTGTCACTGCATCAATTATTAGCCTTCATAAAATATAAATGTGTCATAAATCTGTCCCTACAAACAAAAAGGTAAACATGCAAACAGATTGACGTTAGCATGCAACATAACTATATGATGGTCACTGACACCACAAGTCATCATGGACTATTAATAGTAGGATGATGATGCTTTCGCGTGCAGGTAACTAGTCTCACTGAAGGTCCTGAAAAATACATGTGATCAACACTTATTATCCTAGTTTCTCTTGAAAAATACCTGTGGCCCGACAACAGTTCAAAAAATCAAACCATGTGCACAAGTTGTCAAATGTTCATGCAAATGCATTAACAGTTTAACTATAAAACATATACATTATACATAATTGAAATAACTATACGACACATTCTCTTTTTTACTACCACACATCATTGACCCATTGCTCGCACTATTTTTTTCGATCCAGGGATTACCATATTTACTTATTTTTTACTCCAGGAATTTCTACTTTGGCGACTCAATGGTCCCAAATCTTTTTCCACAAACTACTTCTCTGAAATAACAATATGATATTCAACATATTTATTAGAACAGTACAATATTCCATATGAACGCAATAACAACTCTATATTACACGTCTATATCAACAGTTCAATATTCAATATTTTATAGTAACAAGTTAAGAACAATGATGTAAGCCCCCTCTTTTTGAATAGAGTTATTTTGTTTTTTTTTAATTTTTTAATCATTTTATTTAATCGACTAGAGTATTAATTTTTAAATCATTCTTTTAGATATATGACCATTTGCCGTGGCTTGGATATTTTAAGCATTGTACAACCTTTTTCTTCTAACAAAATTTAAATTATTAATCTAGATTGAGTCTAATATAGTTGGAACATGGATATTTCATTTATTTGATCTCCTCCATGCTTCAAAAAAAAAATATTGATGAACGTCTAGAATTACGGTTACTGTAAAATTGCCTCATTTTGACTAGAACTTGACCCAAACTCAACCCAAACACATGTAGGCATGTAGTGCACCCAAATATCCCCATGTATATATATATATATATATATATATATATATATATATATATATATATATATATAAAATTTATTATATTTATATTAATTTATTTCTATTTATAGGAGTTCTATCTATACAAAGTAGTATATGTGGTATCCTAGTTGGCAAATAACTACCTAACCAATTCCCTAACCACCCAACAACCAAACCTTATCCAATTACAACCCAACAACCAACTTTCCCCCTCAAACTTGCGGCCAAGAGCAGCCCTCCTTGGGGCCGACCCCTACTAGCAATAGGAAACCCCCTCCTAAGTTTAAACCTATCCAAGAGGTATATATATATATATATATATATATATATATATATATATATATATATATATATATATATATATTTATATATAACAAACCCTAACCCTAACAATTCCCTTCCCCCTCTTGTGGTCGATCCCTCCCCTCTCTCCAACATGTAAGAGCATCCCCCATTCTCATCTCTCCCTCACAACATCATCTCCTTCACCAAAACCTCCCTTATCTCTTCCAAAAGCTCCATTTTCATCATTCTTCCACCAAATCTCCACCAAACAACCATAAAGGCTCTACCATTGCCAAAAACCCATCAAGAGCTCATTACCATCATCATCAACCCATCAAGAAGGAAGAAGCAAGTCAAGCACAAGCAAGAAGGTGCATTCTTGAACTAGAAGGGGCACTGTCATCCAAACCTTCAAAGCTTTCGGGTAAGGATTCGAACTATCCATCTCAAATCCCCATGGCATGAATCTCTTAGTTTTATGTAAGTTTAATGTTCTAGAACCCTCCCTTGCCATATTTTCTATCACAAAAATATATGAGAACCTTCATGTTAGATCGATGATAAATTGGATAACGGTAGGGCTATAGTTTTAGACTTTATGACATGATTCTTAGAGGATTTGTGGTTATTTTTTTTAAAAAATAAATTTAAATATGTTTATTTACTGTAAAATAAGTATTTTAGAATTATTTTATGATATTTTTATCATATTTTTGAACCCTAAAAATAAGGGCCACTAGCCCATATTTCGGGTGACTTAATGACATTGTTTTGCTAGTAAATAGAGGTTATTTTGGAAGGAATAAAAAGGTAATTATTTTATTTTATTAAAAATAATAAAATATGATATTAAATGACTTTTACTGGATATAACCTATACCTATGGACTAGCAATGCTCCAAACAAGTTTCGGACAAAACTAGTCAACCGATTGTAGCCCTGATATTGAAATATGCATATTTTGTCATATCTGGAATTTATTGCTAAAAATTAATATAAATCATGTTTAAAATATGGATTTTATTATTTACTATGATTTATGTTCATGTACTTTAATTGGGGACTTAGTCTTAAATTCTGGAAGTTAGAAACTACGAAACTAGGTTCCGATACCCTGTAAAAGTAAGCAAAGTTACTAGAATTAATAACGGACTTGGTTATGCATGGCATCAAATAAATTATATAATTAAGTTATAATTACAAGAATTTTTGATTGGATCCTTAAGCATATTAATTGATTGATAGGTCAATTGAATTCCGAAGGAGTGGACGCGGGATCATCTTTACCACCACTGACTGCAGAATCAGGCAAGTATACCTTGCCAAGATATTTACAGTTCTATATTATTTATTTAATATTATTTATGCATTAGATATTATATTTGTGAGGCTTGGTTGATGTACTTGTTCAGCCTAGGGCCGTCATACGATACTTTGTGTCCGAATAAGATTCGGGTACCAACATCCTCTGCGGAGTTGAGTAACGTAGTCATAGAGTCATATTTACGAACACATGTTGGTGCAAATATTATTTGCACATCCAACCATAGGACACTGGACACTATATTCATGTGACAGAGTCTTTCTCGACTTGTTCGTGGTACTTGAACTCGGGATAGGACTACATGATGCATGATATATGGATGATTATAGTGATACATAGTGACTAAGACTTGTGCTGATAGTTAGAGGTTATGAGCTTGCGTGTCTTGATTGAGACGTGGGATTACATTGGTTGGGGAGAGTCTTCATCGTGCTCTGGGCATATTTTACTTATTACTATTTATTGTGTATTAGGCTTTAGGTTCCCTCTGCGGAATCTAAGGTATTATATATATATATATATATATATATATATAGCTTCCTCCTGGTTCCCCCACACGGAGCCTTGAGTGTACTATTAGATTACGAAAGTGTCCCTTGAGATCTTCCGTGAGAAAGCTACCCCGGAAATAGCAAGGTATAATGTCCGGGGTACGATACTATACTCTCATTTGCATATCACATAGTTGGTCGTAGTAGCTTTTCCCATTTTCATAATATTATACTGTTTACTTCTGGCTTGAGTGTTTATTGTACCTTGCTATGTCCCCTGAGGACCTGGATATGGATTATGTCCCCAGGTATAGAAGAGGAGGTTTACCCCGAGGTTTACGAGTCAGGAGCTAATATCGGAACAATACCAGCAGCCAATGACGAGGTGGTACCAGAGGACTTCTCTTGAGTTTTCATATTCTCTTTATGTATGATGCCTTGTGATTCTTAGATATGGAATTGTATATTGTGACTATAGGGCTGGTGTATTTGAATATATTTTTCTCTCATTATTTTGATACGGGTTGTTCCCCGTAATATTTATTTATTATATTGTGATAGACAGTTTCATTTATGGTATTGAAGGTTGAGACTGGTTTATCATCTTGCCTCTTGTTTATGAATTGGTGGATGAGATTAGATACGTAGACTATGACATATATTGTAGACCATTGTAGTTGTATTACAGCTTAAGTGCACTTTAAAGGGTCCATTAAATTGGGTTTTGCCCATTGGAGTTGTGCTGCTGGCCATTGCCATGAGGCTAGTCGCTTGGTATTTTGGGACTGGGACGTGACAAATGATATTGCTCTCTTTTATTTATCTTGGTTCTTTTTACTTAGCATTAACTATCTCATGGCATAGAAATAAAGACTAGCAGCATCTTTTATTAAATGTGAAGGTAAAGGAAAGAAAAATCAAAATCACCTATCATTGAAGAAATAGCCTTTCATCTCGAACACCAAAATTTCTGCATGATTTCTCTACATGAATTCAAGTCCAACCAAGTCTTTCGAGCCAACCAATTAGTCCACTATATAGTGCGGAGTGGGGCATTAGACTCGTCTGAATCGGCTCTGGGCCGGGGCCGGGTTGGCCTCACATGGTTGAAAGATCCTCCAACCGTCAAAAAAATATATTGTATTAATTGAAAAAATCAATTATTATCAATTTATATTTATATTAAGTAGAGGTATTATTGATTGTACTATGGATAATACTTTGTCAACAGAAAATAGAATCTACTAAATGATTGTCATATAACATTAGGTTCTGTGACAGGTCACAATGGAATTCTTAAAAAATAAATCTAAGAATCATCTCTCGATCATGGAGTGAGCGAGCCTACCAGTAGGTGCCTTGCCTTGTCGAACTTGACCAAATAATGATTATGCATAATAAGCCTAATCTCAACCAAGGCTCTGAAACGTATAGCCTAATCCATCCTAAAATGTCAAATACGAGAGAGCAAGTGTCTATAGTTTGTGTTGTTGTCTAGATAATAATCTGACATTTGCAGTTATTGGTAGAGAATTCAGAATGAAAGAACAATCTGTTGTATACATTGGTGGAAAAAACAAACTTTAGCCTTAGTCTCATATCGGCTATAGCATTTTTCTTTCTTGTCTTTATATTAATTTCTTTCGCATTCTCAACCTTTAGTTGGTGTGAGCTCGGTTCGATTCGACGCTTATATTGTGTGTGGGTATGCATCCACATCTACAGACATCGAATATGAGCCGAATTTTAAGTTTGGGTTCGGATTGAGATTAAAAAATATTTTTATTGGAATTTTACTTTTATGATTTAGTCCGTTGCACATTAATTAGCCATTGGGCCAAATTTTTTTCTAGTATTTTTATAGTTGGGATGAGAGGTATATATATATATATATATATATATATATATATATATATATATATATATATATATATAGCGGGCGGGGTTCGAGTCTTGCTCTTGGCTTCAGTGGGGGTGGGGGGGCCGGTTGGCTATCCAGGGTAGCTTGGGGTGTAGGGTAGAAATATATATATATATATATATATATATATATTAGCTTGGGGTGTAGGGTAGAAATATATATATATATATATATATATATATATATATATATATATATATATATATATATATATTAGTGTTATTTTTTTTGGACTAGTGAGAATAGTCCCACATTGGTTACACCACCAAGTGAGTATCCCAATATAATACTTTGTATGAGTTAAGGTGTGTACATGGGGTGTGGTGGGGCACATGAGTATCATGTGGGAGTATTTTCCTAGAAGAAAAAAAGATAAACTATTTAAAGAAAGCATTTATGTTTTTTGTCACTCTCTTGAAAATATTCTCTTAGGAGCTAAGTCCTAAAGGGGCTTAACAACTCGGACTCGGACTTGAACTCGGGCTCAAGGGCGCAAAGTTTGTTGGCACACTTTGGTCGCTATGCGCTGCTGCGCGCATGGACGCATGGGTCGCGGGCGCATGGCCGCGTGATCCCTCTGATTACAAGATTTGACGGTTTTGGAAAGATATGATCAGTTATTCAGATCCATTTTTTGTGGAATTTGAATTTAAATCGTTCCTATCTTTTCATAACGGATTGGCGGATAGGATTTTTACCCTCTCTTTATAAATACTCTCTTCGTAGCCTCTTTGAGAACTTAATTCAAAAAAAGAGACAAAGAGAGGTTCTATTGCTGCCGCCATTGGAGTCCAAAGTGTTCATGCGAGTCCAGGACAGAGGTGACAGCGAGCGTTCCACAAGTTCTACATGAACTTGCTGGTTCCTGAGAGCAGATCGTGTGGGACAAATTTTTCTTTGAGAAACAGTGATCTTCATCACCCCAGCAATAGTTATTTTCTTCCTCTTCTTCTCTTCTATACATTGTAATTTTGTTTTATCCGTCTGCAACTGCGATTGCAAGGAAGAACTAGAGGTTTGATTTCTGATTCTTTTGTTTACTTCGGTGCAAGTTGTAATAAAAAATATTCCTTATAGTGCTTCGTTGGAATCAAGATCTCAGAAGGTAAACTTGTTTGCAGAAACTTCTGAATTTCGACTACAACATCAGGATCAAACAGAGGGTATACTGAAAAGTTTATTGGTAGCTCTGTCCCTGATCGTGTTTAAACCATCGTTTGATAAGCCCCGAGACTAACAATCTCAAAGCAAGATCTGAGTAAGATGGAGAACAACCGTGCAAGTCTTCTTGACACAAGTTTAAACAAACATGAGAAGTTTGACAGGGAGCATTAACTATCTGGAAGAGAAAGGTCATGCTGAATCTTCAACTCGTAAACGTGATTTCGTGTTGACAGATCCTGAGCCTGTTATTCCGGAGGTTGATGATGCTACTGTTTGGACGAATGCCAATGCAACAGTTGTACAGAACAAGTGGAGGAGAAAAAATAACCTCTACAAGTTGATGATTTTGAAATCTTTGAAAAATACTCTATCGGAGTCATACAACAAGAAGGATCATGCAAAGGACGTCTGGGAGTCACTGGAAAAGTACTACAAGGCAGATGGGAACCGCAACAAAATTTACGTGACCGAAAAGGTCTGGAAGATACAATTTGAGGACGACAAGACGGTGTTGCCTCATGTCAAGAAATTTCTCAAGTTACCTCAAAAACTTGAGGATGATGACATGCCCATGGTCGACGCTTTCGTCGTAGGGGGTATTGTCGCTAAGCTCCCACATGGATGCAGTAACTTTATTACGGACGTGCACCAGAAGAAGCTGGAGGTCAATCTTGAACTCTTAATGCACTGGATCCATGTTGAAGATGAGTCAAGAGATTAAAACAATGTGGATACTCTGTCCAACCAGTTGGCAAAGGCTAACTTGGTGTATGCTGGTGACTCCAAGGGGAAGTAGAAGGCTTCTCACCACAAGAAGAAGGACTTCAACCATTTAAAGGTGAAGTCGGCTTCGTTCAAGCCGAAGCCTAAGTCAGATGTGACTTGTTTCAATTGTGACAAGAAGGACCACTATCGAAAAGACTGCAAATCCAAGCCCAAACCGACAAATCAAAGTGAGCCTATCAAAGTCGTTATGATTGCGCAAGTTGTTACGACTGGTGTAGACACTGACTGGTAGGTGGATACTGGCGCATCCGGTCATGTTTGCTCAAAGAAGGAGTTATTGTGAGACTCGTCTCCCTATTTTCGTATATGTATCCGAGATATGCATACAATTGCTGCAGGACTATTTTCGTATTTTTTGAGCTGCTTTTGGATAATTTCTAGATTATGAATAGTATAACTATCATTTGCTATATAAACCCTCTCTTTCTCTCTCTTCTTTATTCTTCTTCATTTTATTTCTTTTTCTTTCATTTTCTTTTCTCTTCCCTCTTCTGTCATGCCCCGATCTTCCGCAGGCAATCGGTCGTCCCCGCTAGACACGAATCACCGCGTCAGCGCTCCAGCGGGACGATCGCTTGACCCATCTGGGCGTGATGTCGCACTAGTATAAGCCGCGCCCGTGCAAGGCCGTGGTCCATGCAGGCGGTAATAGGTCTAAGCCACAGAGTCGCACAGATTGTCCGAGTGCAATATAATAATAAATGCATATGTGATTGATAACAAGTTCACAGAGTCGTCAATAGCGGAAGCATTCAATAACACAAGTATAGAAATAAAAAAAGCCCTTTATTAATATTTAACAAGTGTTACAAGCGACACTTGGCCGAGATTACAAATCGCTCAAGCCTCTCTCTCTAAAACTGTAAAAGCATGCCAAGTGGCTACATTTGTGGAATGATACATAGGCGATGTTTCAACATTATGTCTTGTATATGTACTTCAGTTTCGGACCAACGTTCCAAGGCTCCAGAGTGAACTCCATGCCTTAGCACGCACGAAGGAGGCATCCGCACCGAACGAGATTCTTTCGCACCCTACAAGCAATCTGGTGGATTATCAATACATGAATGCACTGGTGGGGAGGCTTCTTGCCCGCTCAAAAAATCCAAACACGTTATATAGGTTCCGTGCACCATCTATTAAGTTATCTTTCTATTCTTGCCTTAGGATCAGTTTTATGGCAAATATGAATAGCCTAACTCATGTGGCAGTGCGCCGTACGATATAAAAAATACGGCGAGACTTACCATCTGTCCTTCCCTGTCTAAGAAAAACCAAGTTAAATCAAGCATGGGCATATATTTTGAAATCCAGGGAAAATAGCATATGTAAACACAAGTGTTGTGAGCGAGATTATATTTCGGTTGTACGAGTTACTCGGATTATCGAGTGTGTTGTATAAGATGTTCAAGTGCTCCATATGTACAGGTATGTTATACTCATGATCGTTCAGGTATTTCAGATATTCTCGATGCGATGCAATGACTCGTACGCGGATAGCCGCTAAGCGAGGATGACTTATCTATATGAATAATTATCGCTGGCATAGCCATAAAGGATGACTAGTCTTATGACGAGGATGGAATGCAACGAGAAAGTACATGAGGCTCTACAAACCATCCCGTATAGTACAAGAAGACTATACTAGAAGTTTTATCTGTATCGGCCCCGGTGCCCCTGAGACCGCCCGTGGAACTGAGATCCGAAGATCACCTTTTTCAAGTTGACCGCGACATGCAAGTCTCTAAGATCTTCCAAATTCATATTTTGACATGATAATCCATGATTCTTGTTCTGAACGAGCATTGCTCAAGGAGCTGTGATACTTGATTTGCTTGACATGATTCTCGTCCAGATGTAAACTTGACGTGATTCTCGATCAGTGTTCCACTTGCCTTGATGCATTACCCTGGTTCAGGGACTGTCTTGGTGACCTAACGGTCCCGGATACTTGCAGGTTCATATTGCACAGAAGCACCATTTGATAGTCTTATGGCTAACAAGATGCATGCACGATACGCGACAGTGTTACTTGTTTGTGGCATAGATTATGTGACAAGCATTGAAATGAAGCAACGAGTACAAGTTAACATATAAGCAGGCAATCATGCTTTCTATGAAATATAAGCATTTATGTTGGCACGGGCCTAAGGGTAAAGCAAGGAGGGAAACCATAAAGGGACGTACCGAGCGACATGATCTAGGGACGTGCAGTGTAAACAAGTGAACATTGCACTACAAAGAGTATAATGTTCTACTCGAGGCATAGCGGGGTCTAGTTGCACAAGATAAAGATAACATGCGATGGTCCATATATAAACAAAATTTTATTTCCATGTTCTAACACAAGCAAAATAAGTTAGGATTATTCCCTTAGCTAAGTGCGTTGTATTCTTTATTAGCATGCAGGGGGTGATTCACCTAGCGACTAGCATGTATCGTCCATATTTTAAGTGTGCTGGATAAGTAAAGACAAGTTTATCGTATCCACCCACCTTAGCGATGATTCGCCTCGGTCGAGCGATACTCCGAGTGAGCCTCTGAAAGTCCAAGCCGGAACTCCTGAAGGGTCAAGTCTGGAAATCCTTTTGCCTCAAACGAGTATTCTCGTTGAGCAAAGCGGGTTGGGTCTTCATACTTTTGTCGTTTGAATCGGCAGTCCGCTTGAGCGAAACGGGTCGTTATATTATACACCACCCAAAAAAAGTCTTGTCCTCGAGACATCCTGAGCGCAGGTCATTCTATTGCATTATCAAATCTATTCCAAGCATAGCAATCAATACCACTAGATCCGTTCGAACACAATTTTCTACTCGTTCCTTATACCGTGTCGCGTGTTTGCTGGGTCGGTCTCAATTATGCCTTAGCGCGTAACATATTTCTTAACGCAAGGTATGTTACGATCCATCTTTAATAATAATCTAAGGCTGAGGCAAACTTATACAAGTTGTTATACTTGTTCATGCGGATATTCACTTGCACTAGCATTCGAGATCAACATATTGTGAGTCTGGATCGTGCACATATTCAAAGCATCCTTCAAACATATGTATGTCACCAACTTGGCGATAGCGAAGTCTTAGCACTCGAGTTTCACATATCATTGAGTCTTGGATCATGTACACGTTCAAGGCATCCCTCCAACATATGCATTCAACCAAACTTAAAGATAGTAAAATTGGACAAGCTACTTGCAAAAATCTCAAGGGTTCTCATTTTATGAATCACGATAATACTTCCGACAGGGTCAATCAAATTTTCTAGTTATTTCCTTTCCAACCAAGTATTTGCACTACCGTTAAGCACGATATATTCGGTCTACCGACTAGCGTCCATCCGTTCGGGTCAAACATAACACACACTTACCGTTCCAAGTCTAACTCTAAGTCTTGCTGCCCCAGTTCTATGGCTTTGTTCAAGCAATATGCTAAAGTCGGTCACACAGGTTCTTTCACTTGGCACAGGGTCATCTGCCTAATTACTAGGTCAACTCACAAGGTCATAGGTACAAGTCCAAGCACACGATTCATCGTACAATTTTGTCGCACGATGCTCGCCCCAATTCCTAGGGTTCAACCATTGTTCATTTGTACGGGATATTCTACCCAAGCTCATTTCACTCAGATTTTTAAACATCGAGCACGGATCATCCTACTCACAATAACATATTTGTTTGTACATGGGTCGAGTTCATTCAGTAAAATCCATGATATATCCAAGTTGCAGGATAAGCCTAGTGATTTACATAGTCTATCTCTCCAAATATGTTTTGATAGAATTCCTAACCATTCTAATTCTAGACCACCAAGCCAAGATTCAATTCTAAACCTTTGTTTATAACTCTAAGTCGTCCAATATGATTGACGTATCCGTTCACGAAACCATTAAGCGTTATTTATTTTAGGTTCTAGGCTAACTTATCCATGAAATATTTTTGATTCACTTGCATTTCTAAATTTGTCTTATCGTGTTGAACAAAAAGTCAAGACGATCCATTAGTTGTCACGCTCTGGTCTCCCAAAAGTTCGATCACCCTCGTTGGACATGATATCTCCACGCCAACGCTTCCGCTGGATAATCGTCCTAATCCGGACGTGACGCATGCACGAGGATAGAGTTACGCTCGCACAAAATAAGAACGTCGAACAACATGGTTATCTTCGGCACGATCGAGACACCTTATCATTTTACTTTTTCTCCATCCAAGTTATATATATATATATATATATATATATATATATATATATATATATATATATATAATCCATCAAGTCAAGTCCGTTCATGCAGTAATTATAATAAATCTAGCAAAATCATCCAACTTTAATATTACCGTTCGGTAGATCCATTGTCTTACTTATAGCATTCCTCGAGCAACTAAGTTTCAAATATTCCAGCCCAAGTCTATGCACTTTTGATACATTCTGTTCATCGAGTTCGATTGGATAATCACCGAACGTATGTGAGTTCGATCATCCCCGCCGTACGTGAAATTACCATGCCGGCGCTCCCGCAGGATAATCGTTCTCGTTAGGACTAATTTCGAAGGTTATATTTTCAAACTAGATTTCAAGATCATTCTTCCAAACTCCAAGTCAAATTTGTTATTTCTTATCTCTTTCATCAAACCACAATATTCATTCTCGGGCTAACTTCTATTTGAGCGATATTTTATTTAAGTTCAATTCGTTTGTTTTAATCCGAAATCGCTCGCACGATCCTCCAAGTTTGTCACACCCCAGTCCCAAAATACGTTAGATTAGGAATACGTAAGCATGCCAGCCGTATGTATATGGAGACTCTAATATATGGAAACTATAACACATACGTACGCTGTATTATGAACAATAATTCACAAGTGGTATATAGTTGTCACAGGGCATAACTAAATCTCATCCACAAAAATAATCATAAGTAAATAAATGATTAAATATGTCAATAAACCAAATATGAACTAGTCAAGAAGAACTAATAGTTGGATGGAGACAAATCTACTACCAAACTAGAATATAAAAGTAAACATAATAAGTACATCATCTAATGATCAAAGAGGCTCGAAGGAAAGATCTCCTCGAAAGAGAATGGAGTAGCAAGTCTTGATCCGTGCTTCTGCGAATAGTCATGATCGTCTACACCTGGAAAGGGACCAGGTCCTCAGAGGGATGTAACAAGATACATAGAAGTATGCCAATAAAGTACTGAAAATAAACATCCAAGGGTCGTCTAACCGCCTATGTGAATGCACTTTGAGAACAACTTTCCAACACGCGTGCTATCTGGCTAAAATAGGATTGGCATGAATCTCTCGGAGAATCAGGGGCCTAAAAAGCATGACGTCTTTTGAACTTCAGAGGCCGCATGTAGATAATATAGGGGTCATCTGACCACGCATATCCGGCAGAGCGTGCGGGTTACACAAGGAAAGTACAAAGGAGCCCAAATACCTTACTTGTTGTTCTCCTACCCCATGCTCTATTCATGCCATATCCATGACACGATGAGACCTCTAATAACTGTCAAGTCTTCTAACATATCTCTATTAGCAGTTATTTCCTATCGCATGTCCCATACGTACTGATGATCAGTCAATACGTAAGTCCGTGATCTATATGAGACTCACAACTCATGTAAAAAATATGTCATAGCCAAATGAAATATAAGAATGCCTCATGATAATGGGGTGGTCTCGTAAAACTAGGTTAACATGCATAATATATAATAAAGATAAAATACGACGCCACCGTCATTGCACCCAAGTTATTCTTGGACGCACAGTTTATATAATAGTTAAAATATATGAACTAAATAACATAAAAAAAATCCATGCACCATATAAAATATAAATCATAGTACAATGGCAAGGTATACTTGCCTGCTCTGAAAAAGGATGAAGTCGTAACTCAAGGCGTCGTCCGATCCGTCACATAAATTAAACAAGTTAGGTTACAAAAGTGGATGAATAGGTTCCTTCATTTTAATATATTTTAATTCTGAATAAAATAACCTAAAATAGTATTTTAATCTTATTATAATATGATTTTATTGTTTAAACCCTAATTTTGGTCCAAAGAAAGTCAACTTTACAGATTTGGGATCCATGACACGCAAATCGAGATGATCCGTTGACCAAAAAGTCAACCAACTCAAATCCTAGATTTTTATGTGAAATCCTATATATTTCAGCGCAATATGAATGTCGGAATCGACGGTTTCATAAAATCACAAGTCGGTAAAGTGTTATGGCCACAAGGGAGCACAGATGACAGTTTTCGGTGGTTTTTTATTTACGTCCACGTTGCACGAATTTTACAGTAGATTAAAATTATATTTTAAATTCGGGAAAAATAATTTTATGGAAGTTCATCATATCAGCTTTTCGAAACTTCAAACGGCTCATAATTCTGAGTTCGGGGTCTCCCAAAATTTTGAAAACACCAAAACGCGTCTGATTTCTGACAGTTGGCACTTTTAGAATTTTCTGGAAAAATAGGTTTAGAAATTATTAAAATAATTTATATATTCAGAAAACTAACCTTGATATGGTTCTAACCAAAAAAAACTGGAGCGTATTTGGAGTCCGGAGCTAGGAGATATAGTCTTTTTAATTCGTCATAACTACTAGAAAATGAGGCTGAATTTATGACGAATTTCGACTGTTTTTGGACGAAAAAGTGAGGAGTTTGGGGGAAAAAAAATGAAAGATGAGTTTATTCCATAAGTCTAATTGTATTTATAATGGTGGAGACTATTTAATTGAATACGACTAGGATTGGCTAATTTGGATATGATTAGGATCAGTTTAAATAATGATAGGATATGCATGAAGTTGCTTTCCTAGTAGGCTCATGATTTGAATTAATTTAAAATATAGTTTAAATTTATCTCAATAATTTATAATCTTAAATAGAATTAAAGATAATACAAATAATTTATATATAATCTTATTAATATCTATTAACACTAAATTACCATCTATCTAATATTAAGACTTTATACATCCAAATAAATCCTCAATAATTCCATAAATCCAATAATTCTTTAAAATTCTAAATAAATTACAAAAAAATATATTTAAATATTTTAACTCTAAAATAAATTTTTGGTAGTAACAACATTCAAGTATGGTCTCATAGTAAATCATGAAAGTCCTAGAAATTTACGTTTCCTAGGTTTTAATTATCAAAAATTCTAGAAAAATCTTCAAAAATCCAAAATAGCCTAAAAATGATTCTAAATAAATATTTATATAAGTAAATGGATCAAGAAATTTATTTTCTAATTAACTAAGAGAATACTCTAAAGAAATTCAATATCTATAATAAATATAATAATATAAAATACAGACAAAATACCTATTTTGGGTGAGGGAGTTTACAAAGTTTCCAACAAGTTTCCTTAACCAAGATATCGATTTTTATTTCCATGAATTTCTATTCGATATAAGCCTTATCATTTATTTGAGACATTCTCCAATTGTTCAATTAGACTATCGCACGAGACCTACGAATCTGTTTGGATATTTCTAAATGATCCATACACCACTCAAAATTGAGTCACCCAATCAAATCCTCAATCGATATTCGCATCAATCGCTAGCATATTCACCAAGTTTTTCTTAGAATTCTTGCATGATACTTAGCATCGTCTGATAAATCTTAGTCTCGTATATATATATATATATATATATATATATATATATATATATATATATATATATATATATATATATATATATATATATATCCGGTTGATAGTCATCCAAGTAACCATATTCGATTTGTATCTTCCGACATAAAATACCATCTAAGCTATATTCCCAAAATTCAAGCACGATTCTCTATGTTCGCCTAACAGATAATCTGATAATGTTTCTTACGATTGCAATTGTAATTCTGACTCATCCCTTATCTGAACGATATCCCAATCTCGTTGTAACTTAGCTTGCAACAAAGGGTCTTCGCGTGCGATACTCAACACAACTTAGCCGAAAGACTGTGTGCATAGCTAACCATTCGGACGATATTCTATTTAGCATACTAACCAGTTGGATAATCATGTATAGGCATTCCGGTTCGCACATATCTTGCAAATTCTAGCACGAGTCTAATCCCACAAGTCTAGCACAGGTCGGCACAAAGGCCTTCGCATCATAATTTCGTACAAGCAATCACATCATTCACATACACTTTTTTGAAAGTATTTAGACTTATGTTTTAGAAAATTTCGATGGGACATTGAGAGAGAGAGAGAGAGAGAGAGAGCATATGCACATAACCCACGAATGAGCTTTCAAAACTGAGAAAATCGAAACAAAGTCCAAAGACGTATAGCCATGCTCTGATACCAATATGTCACGCCCCGATCTCCCACAGAAAATCAGCCGTCCCTGCTAGGCACGAAGCATCGCGTCAGCACTCCCGCCGGATGATCGATGGACCCATCTGGGCGTGATATCGCACGAGCGTAAGCCGCGCCCATGCAAGGCCGTGGTCCATGCAGGTGGTAATAGGTCTAAGCCACAGAGTCGCACAGATTGTCCGAGTACAACAGAATAATAAATGCATAGACGATTGGTAACAAGTTTACAGAGTCGTCAATAGAGGAAGCATTGAATAACATAAGTATAGAAATAAAATAAGCTTTTTATTGATATTTAACAAGTGTTACAAGCGACACTTGGCCGAGATTACAAATCGCTAAAGCCTCTCTCTCTGAAACTGTAAAAGCATGCCAAGTGCCTACATTTATGGAATGATACATAGGCGATGTTACAACATTATATCTTGTATATGTGCTTCAGTTCCGGATGCAACGTTCCAAGGCTCCAGAGTGAACTCCATGCCTTAGCACACACGAAGGAGGCCTCCGCACCGAACGAGGTTCTTCCGTACCCGGCAAGCAATCTGGTGGGTTATCAGTACATGAATGCACTAATGGGGAGACTTCTCGCCCGCTCGACAAATCCAAATACGTTATATAGGTTTCGTACACCATCTATTAAGTTATCTTTCTATTCTTGCCTTAGGATCAGTTTTATGGCAAATATGAATAGCCTAACTCGTGTGGCAGTGCACCATACGATATAAGGAATACAGCAAGACTTACCAACTTACCATCCGTCCTTCCCTGTCCAAGAAAAACTAAGTTAAATCAAGCACGGGCATATATTTTAAAATCCAGGGACAATAGCATATGCAAACACAAGTGTTATGAGCGATATTATATTTTGGGTGCACGAGTAACTCAGATTATCGGTTGTGTTGCATATGCTGTTCAAGTGCTCCATATGTACATGTGTGTTATACTCATGATCGTTCGGGTGTTTCAGATATTCTCGATGCGATGCAATAACTCGTACGGGGATAGCCGCTAAGTGAGGATGACTTATCTATATGAACAATTATCGCTAACATAGCCATAAAGGACGACTAGTCTTATGACAAGGATGGAATGCAACGAGAAAGTATAGGAGGCACTACAAACCATCCCGTCCAGTACAAGAAGACTACACTAGAAGTTCCATCCGGATCGGATCGACCCCGGTACCCCGAAGACCGCCCGTGGAACTGAGATCCGAAGATCACCTTTTTCAAGTTGTCCACGACATGCAAGTCTCTAATGTCTTCTAAATTCACATCATGACATGATAATCCATGATTCTTGTTCTGAACGAGCATTGCTCTATGAGCCGTGATACTTGATTTGCTTGACATAATTCTCGTCCAAATGTAAACTTGATAATATTCTCGATCAGTGTTCCACTTGCCTTTATTCATTTCCCTGGTTTGGAGACTGCCTTAGCGACCTAACGATCCCGAATACTTGTAGGTTCATATTGCACAGAAGGACCATTTAATAGTCTTCTGGCTAACAAAATGTATGCATGATATGCACATTATTACTTGTTTATGGTATAGATTATGTGACAAGCATTGAAATGAAGCAACGAGTACAAGTTAATATATAAGCAGGCAAGCATGCATTCTATGAAACATAAGCATTTATGTTGGCACGTGCCTAAGGGTAAAGCGAGGAGGAAAACCGTAAAGGGACATACCGAGCGACATGATCTAGGGACGTGCAGTATAAACAAGTGAACAGTACATTATGAAGAGTATAATGTTCTACTTGAGTCATAGCGGAGTCTAGTTGCACAAGACAGAGATAGCATGCGAGAGTCCATATATAAATAAAGTTTTATTTCCATGTTCTAACATAAGCAATACAAGTTGGGATTATTCCCTTAGCTATGTGCATTGTATTCTTTATTAGCATGCATGGGATGATTCACCTAGAGACTAGCATGTATCATCCATATTTTAAGTGTGCTGGCTAAGCAAAGACAAGTTCATCGTAGCCACCCACCTTAGCGATAATTTGCCTCAGTCGAGCGATACTCCGAGCGAGCCTCTGAAAGTCCAAGCCAAAACTCCTGAAGGGCCAAGTCTGGAAATCCTTTTTCCTCAAACGAGTATTCTCGTTGAGCAAAGCAGGTCGGGTTGTCGCACTTTTGTCATTTGAATCGGCAGTCCGCTTGAGCGAAATGGGTCATTACACTTCCCTCTTCTCCTTAACCCGATGTGAGACTTGTCTCACTATTTTTCGTATTCGTATCTGGTATACGTATACTGTTAATGTATATTGCTTTATGTGCATTTTTCTAGATTTTTTAGCTGGTTCTGTGTAATTTTAGATTTTTGCATGATGACTCACCCTTCCCTTGCTATATATAAACCAATTCTTTATCTCTCTTCCTCATTCATCCACTTTCCTTCTCTTTTTAATTTTCTTCTTCCCTCTCCTCTTCCTTGGCCGAACCCAAGCTCCCCCCCAGTCGTGAGCATGCACTCTTGGGTAGTAGTGGTAGTGGTAGTAGTGGGTTTAGGCAAGTATATCTTGCCAATGAGGAAGAATTTGAGCTATTGTACTTAATTAGTTTCCTTGTATTTTATTAGTCTATAATATGCTTTGTGAACTTTTCTACATATTTACTTCTTGGTATTTTCAGTATTGAAGTCTTGGTTGGAGTATATCTAAGTTTTTAGTTTGGAGTTCCATGAGTTTTACTTGGTTTTGATCTCTTAAAACTTAATGTCTTTCAAAACTAGTTATTCTATGTTGAAGAGCATTCAATTTCAAGTGATTTAGAACTTTACTTCATTGGATTTGGACTAAAAATGAGAATGTTATGGAGAAAATAAGTTTTCATGAAAACTCAAAAAATTTATAGCTAAACTTGTTGTTTGGGACGATGGAGATTTCATGCGGCCAAACCTCTATGCGGCAGAGAGGCCATGCGGCACAAACACTTATCCAATATACTTGCAGTATACACCCATCTTGTCGGGTGCATGACTGATTTACACTTGAGTGTTCTGAAACTAAGCACTTGAAAATGTCAAGTGGCAGAACCCCTTGTGTCCAAACTCACTTGGGCGAATGAAACATCTATGCGGCCAAACATCTATGAGACAATGGATGCATGTGCCTCTTTCTTATAGGCGCATATCCCTGCACCGTTTGGGCATGCCTTTTCATAACTTTGTCTTTTCTTCTGACACGCATTTATTAGCCAGTCACGTCGGTCATTTTCCTGACACGACCAGTCACATCGATCATTTTCCTGACATGCATTTATGACCCATCACTCAAACACTTTAACCGAGGAGTGGACTTTGTGCATAGCATGCGGCCAGCCCCTTGCATGCGGCCAGCTTCTTGTATGCGCCTGATTATTCCATGCGCCTATGGCACTTGTAGTAGCATAACTTCTTCTGATATATTGTGTGTGTTTTAATTGCTTCCCTTGTGTGGCCTAAGTTGTCAATTGCTGACAATGCTAGTTTTCTCTAAAATTGATTACAACCATATTGTGATAACTTATCGGAGCATGGAATTTTACTGAACATGGATTATAGTTACACTGCTAATCATTAACTCCCGGCACCAGACTTGTACGGATATTCCTGATAAGTGTCTCGACGAAGCGCACCCTGACATGCTAGAATTTCCTGAACTGCATTACTTGAAATGATAAGATAACTTCCCATGGTTAATTGCTTGTCCCTGTCCTGAATATACTCGTCAAGCTAATATCTCGTCTTTCATCATGTCTAAAGCAGATTCCTGAGCACTACGGTCATGAGTCCTTGATAACTTGTCTAAGTTAATAACTAGAATAATGATATAGAAAGCATCTAGAAAGATTTTCTGGCTACATGCAATTCCGGTATCCCAGCGACACCTGATGGATTTGGAGCTTCTTTCGTGAGGGGCACATTTCCAGTACGCTGTCGAGTGTTGCAATTACATCTCGAATATTATATATAATTTAATTATATGTTATATATTCTTACACCTAGATAACCCGGATAGTCTGTAGAGCATGTGGCTGTATGGAATCTCAACATGCATGTGTTAGTAATTAGGGCTGTGATAACCCTAGTTAGCTAATAGTAGTAAGCCGTAGGATATGATTGTTCGTGATTGCTTGATTTCTAGTCTAGTCCTGTCCTGATTGATCTAACAACTGATCCGAAAACTGATCTTGACTACCGATTCCAAATATTCTTGATTTTACTCCAGAACTATTTAACTGTTAGACTTACATGTTGCATCTATTTAATGATTTCTTATGCCATTCCTTAAGTGATTTGTTTGCTTGCTGGTTTTAGTTCATAAGTTGGCTCCCTTGTGGTACTTTGCTATTTTGGGGTCTAACCCCACTGGTTTTGTATGGCCAAATTTTGGAACAACACCGCATAATCTCCCTTATTTTCTGCCTCAAGATGGTGAACACCTGGAGCACCCGAGGACATGGATGGATTTTTTTTCATCACCCACTTGATCTTGTACATTATACTTTTGAGGCATTTATCCATCGAGCACGTATTTAGCTCTTGTTTTGGAACTTGAAAACCTGTCTGCAGGCCTACATATAAAATATATTCTAGACTATAGCTAGAGCTGATCATGTAATATTGTACTCTTGCTAGTTCTTCATTTTATAACTACCTTCATGATCATCTATGTATGTATACTTTGGGACACCTTACTACTATATGTTTGGTGATCATACATCTTGTAACTGTTGCTTGCTTGAGATTGAGACACCTAGGGTTCTTGACCTAAGAATGACTGCTGGATTGTAGAGTAAATCCTCACATGTCTAGACAGTCGTGACCGTATCTCGGGGTATAGAGTACTCTGGTATACGCAGATGGCTTTGTCTGCCTCCACTCTCCAGTATTCTGGTTCTGGGGTATGACACAGTTTAAGTGGTGGCCCATGCAAGTCTAAAAATTTAGAAGTGTATGGGGTTTACCAGTGTTTAGATGTCTCAATCATGCTACTCCTTGATCTCCTCCAGTATCGACTCTAAATCCCTGAAATCTTGATTCAACATCTTCTTTGATCCTTGATTAATCATGTTCGTCCCTTTGATGATCCTTGTGTCCTCTATCTTTCAGGGATACTGTTCATGGTCCTTCTGATCATCCAGCACGAGTTCCTCCTGTAACCATCACTTTTTCGGAGAAGGATATTTTATCATTTTGTATTATTGGTATTGTTAATAATAATAATAATAATAATATATATATATATATATATATATATATATATATATATATATATATATATATATATATATATATATATATATATATATATATATATATATTAGATTGTTATTATAGTTAGTGGTAAGTGTGTTAGCCCATTAGTTTGACTTAGTGCTAGTGAGCCCAAGTGGACCCAACTAGACTTGACTTGAACCATTGATCCAATTAAATATTTAGTCCTTGTTTAACTCATTAGTTTAGGAGAATGGGTTAGTTATCGAGTTTAGACTATTTGACTTGAGTCATTAGTTAGTTATGAGTAGATTACGTCTATTAAACCTATTTAGACTTAAGAATAGAATATTCCTTACTTAGGATTAGTGGATCCTTTTCATAGGAGATTAAGAAGGGATTTTTAGTCAAAGCAACCACCCTAACCTAACCCTAACCCTAGAGAGTAAAGGGCCGGGCACTTAAGGAGGGGGTATTAATAATCTCTTAGCTCCTCCTTAGTTTATTTACTCCTAATTAATTTATCCCCAAATTTTTCCAAAATTTGAGAGCAAACCCAAATCCACCCACTCTCAAATCTTATACCATTCCATTCCAAAGGAGACTAAGGAACTTGACATTGCTAGAGAAAGCTTTGGAGGAAAATATTTGGCTAGGGATTGTGTCCAACCTTTATTTATATCCATTTGGTAGTAATACATTGGAAATCTATCTTCCAATAAGTATGTCTTATTTTTCTTCATCAATTTTTATTCTAATTATTGTATTAGACCTATAGGAACCCTTCCATTGCTAAGGACTACCCATAGGAGGAAGAACTAGGTCCTAATGAGCCATATTGTGATAGTTACATTAAATTTTGTGCCTAAATTAGAAAAAATCCGAATTTGGGACACCAAGTATTTTATAGATGTTTTTTTTGTATCTAATGATATTAGATAGGGTTTGGAAGAGTGCTCATGTGTCCACAATTGGATACGGAGAGCCGTATAACGATACGTCATGATACGGGGAGTGGGAAATAGGTATTTCTATGCAATGGTGTCCTAGTGTGTCATTCTTTGTTAATGGCATTGTAAATTAGTTATTCTAGATTTTTTATATCATACTTTATATAATATAACTTATTTCATGAGGATTGGGGTTGTATCTTCATGGTGTGGGTGCCTTGAGTATCATAGTGCCTACTAGGTGTTTATTGTATTGTATCATGGAGATGTGGGGTGTTCATAAGGTTTAGTAGGAGTTTATGAGGTGTAATACTTGTGTGTGTTTTGTGTTGTCTAGAGAGTGTGTTGTGTGTGTATGACTATGTTATTGTGTCTGTGTTGTTGTGAGTGAGGTGCAGTCGGGTTTGTGCCAAGGTGCACAGTGGTAGCAGCTGTGTTGAAGGGTTGTACTTATGTGTGTAGAGGTAGGGGTGTGATGCAATGCTTTAAGCCAAAAGTTCTCGGGTAGTTGCAGTACATGATGGGGAAAACTGATGCATTCAGTAGGATTAGTTGCTAAGGTAGGAGTAACTGTGTTGGGTGAGTATCATAAAGGTTGAGTGTTGTGTGTATATTTGTGTGTGTATCATATGTGTTGGTGTACCATGGTGTATGTGTGAGTACAAGAGAGGTTTATGCATAAATGAGTGTGTTAATATGTGTCTCAGGGGTGCAGGAATCTGCATATATAGCAGTGGGTGTATCCATTAGTGTTCAAGCTTATTAGATATATGTTATTGAGAGTGTATCATGTAGTGTATACCATAGTGTATCCTAGTGTTAGGGAGAGTTTGTGTTTAGTGCATATTCAATGAGTGAAGGTATGAGCAAATAAGACCAATCAAGTGGGGTGAGATGAGTGATAAGAGTATCTGTACAAGTATTTAGGAGTGTGCATCTTAGGTACTAGAGTATCAGTACTTAACTATAATGGTGTGCTTTAGAGTATCAGGGTACTAACAAATAGGTTGTATCAGAGGGCGTAACAATTTGGGTATGATGTATGGCCAATAAGCTCGGGTAGGCAGGGTTGGTAGATCTGCAGTGTTGAGGTTGTTGCCTGTGCAGAGGTGTAAGGATGTGAGGATGGGGAGAGTCACTGGCAGTAACAGGGATGGGTGTATATTGGGTGACTATAATGTGCAGGTCATTGTTTGCAGCAAGTTGGCAACAATAAGTAAGGTAGGAGGCTCTGGTTGCAGAATTTAGAGGGTGCATTCAATGCACAGTGTGCAGACAAGTAGGACTAGTTGTAGGAACTGCATTGTGTGCAGTATGGGAGCCTATGCTATGCATATATTTGTGCACTCAAGCACAAGTGCAACTGCACCACAAGGAATCTAGTGCACCAATATGGGAATGTGGTAGCAGTCCTAGTGTAGATAAGTTGGAGGAAGGTGCAAGTGAGTATGGACTAGGGTGAAGGTATTCAATAAGAGGGGTATTTTGTGTATCCTAGTGTGAATCAAGGTAAATATGTGAGAGCACATGGTTGTGTTGGGTGTGGGAGTATTGGGTTGTGTTGTATGATTGTTAGAGTGTAAGATATGGGTAAGTCGGTATCAAGTATATAGTGTCAAGTTATGGATAAGGTATTGAGGTATTGGTGTTAGATATGAGTATTGGTGTTAGATATGAAGGATAGGTAGTGTCGTATCATGGGATAACCACATTTGTTACCAATGAGTGGTAACTTGAGGTAAGATTAAGATATTAGGTAGTGGAGTGGGCTACTAAGGTAATGAGACTAGGTATTGATTCATAGTCAAGGTAAGGTAATGGGCTAAGTAATGGAAAAATACTATGATACGGGTTAAGATACGATGATACGGGGTAAGGTAATTAGTTATAGGCCAAGGTATCACTATAAATTATATGTATAAGTATATATTAAGGTAATATATGCTAGAAACTTATTATTATAGCCTAGAAACCTAGTATTGGCCTAGTATTGACTAGTTTTACCTAGTTAGCACTGAAAACCAAATAATGACTTTTAAGACCTAGTATAACTTTATAAATCTTATAAATAGGTTAAATCAACCTAGAAACTAGAAAATAATCTAGTTTGACTGTGTTGATCTAGATTTGACCTTGACTATTGTGACCAAGTTTGACCTAGAAATCATAATTTAGTTTATTTAAGTATGTTTATTACTTCAATACACCAAATGATATAGAAATTTTATATATAGGTCAGTGTGGCACCAGTTCGGACAATGATTTGCATTCATTGCTCTGGGCCACAGACGAGTATATTCTCTAATAGTTTTTATTATTTGATACACTACAAGAAAAATAATATTTGGTGACAGCTTTTTTTTAAAAGGTCGGTAAAACCCATAAACTAAGCCATTTTACTGGACGGTTTAGGCCTCGTGTCAATTAAACCCCTGTTTTGTGTTAAGTTTAAAATATTGTACCCCTTTAGTTGACGAGTTTAGGGGAACTGTGTCACCACCCCATTTTCAGAGCCGGGTATTTTTTTTTTTAATTTAGTTAATTGTGCATTATTTTTATTTAATTGTATTTATAATTAATTAATGATTGTATTATATTTTTATTGTTTGTTTTAGGA
The DNA here is from genome assembly GCA_036927795.1 of Iris macrosiphon. Lineage (NCBI taxonomy): Eukaryota > Viridiplantae > Streptophyta > Magnoliopsida > Asparagales > Iridaceae > Iris > Iris macrosiphon. The sequence continues at coordinate 29,365,414 of JAYESA010000004.1, read as the reverse complement.
TTTTGGCTAGCCTGGACCCATGTCAGACCCTAGTGGACCCATGTCCGACCCAACCCACACCCTTGTGAGAATTATTTTGGGGCTTAAAATATTTATTTTATTTTTAGGAAGTTAGTTGGAGAGATTTGGAACTAGTTTGAGTGCTTTTGGAACCCGGAACCCGAAACCAAGTGAATAGGGGCATTTTGGGAATGTGGAACTTATGTAAACCCCTATTTACTTCCTTTGGCCGGCCCCAAACCCCTCCCTACCCGTGATAACAGCAGCCCCACTTCCTCTTCTTCTTCATTCTCCATTCTTCTTCTTCTTCTTCTTCTCCATTCTCCACTCTTCCTTCTTCTTTTCTTCTTTCCACTCTCAAGTAAGTTCCCATTTCTCCTCTTTCTTCTTCTATTCTTCTTTATGATTAACTCTAACCCTACATTCTTCCCTAACCTAGGTGGGTAGAGCCTAGATTTTGTGTTGGAGCTTGGATTGGGAGCTTGGAAGCTTGGTTTGGAGGATTTGGAGCATTTTGGAGATTTTGGCTTGGGATTCCAACTCCCAATAGGTAAAACCTAACTTTCCCCTTCCTAATTATTTTTGTGTAGTATGATTAGTGTTGTAGAACCCTCCTAGACCCTAACCCTACCCGTAGGAGGAAGTTGGAACTAGTTGGGTAGTGTTTGGAGACTTTAACATTAGGTTTTGTGTCGAATTCGGGTGGAATCCGAATTTAGCCCAATTTTGGTTGATGCCCTAGGTTAGATGGACCTAGGTAGACGTTGTCGGGTGTCTTGAGGGTGAGTGCGTGTCTCCGTTCGGACACGGAAAGCCGCGTCGCGGAGAAACGGGCGTTTCGGGCGAATTTGGGGCTTTTCGTCGTCGCCGATTCTAAGTGCGTGTGCGTTTCCGCCACGGGCCTAGAATCGACGCGGGAGCACATTTTCTAGGATCTAGACATCGTGTAGAGCGCGTGGGTAAATTTTGGGCCGATTCCGAGTTCGTTTGGTGTGCGTTTCAGGAGATTTTCCGAGCCGCGCACCACGTGTTCGTCGAAATGACCGAACGGCCATTTCGACTTGGGTTCCTCGTTTCGGGCTTGTGCGCACGTTGGGTTAGCATCGGAAAGTGTGTGCTAGGGTTTTTGAGTTATATTTTATATATTTATAGGCGTTGGTGAGTGTCGGGGTCGTTGGGCGTGCGTAGGTGGGGCGTTGTGAGCGTTGTGTGCATCGTTGTGGTAGTGTTGTGTTTGTGTATAATTGTCTCTATATATATATTTATTTGTGTGTGTGTTCCTATATATATATATATATATATATATATATATATATATATTCTATTTATATATATATATGTGTGGTTATGTGTTTGTGAGTGTGTTAGTGAGTGCTAGTGTATGTGTGTAGGTGAGTGCTTGTGTGAGTGTGCGCTAGTGTGTAGGTGAGTGTGTGTGAGTGTGTGTGAAGTTATATGTATTTATGTTTGAGTGTGTGAGTGTGTATGTGTATATATATATATATATATAGATATATGAGTGTAGATATATATGTGTGTATATATATATAGATGTGTGTTTATATATGTATAGATATATGTGTGTGCTTATGTGTGTGTGTTGAGATGTGTTTGTGTGATTATGTGTGTGTGGTCGTGTGTGTGTGTGTGCTTGTGTTTGGGTGCAGCAGAGCGAGGCAGCGGACTGCACACAGCCGCTGCAGCAGCCAGCAGAGCGAGGCAGCGCCGCGGCAGCAGCTCGCTCGAGCGAGGCAGCGCTGCAGCATCAGCAGCAGGCTGCAGCAGAGCGCGCGGGCGCAGCAGCGCCGTAGCAGCAGCTCGCTGCAGTACGGCCTGCAGCAGCAGCAGTTCCAGCGCCGCGGCAGCAGCTCGCTCGAGCGCAGCGCTGCAGCAGCAGCAACAGCAGCAAGGCAGCAGCAAGGCAGCAATTCAGCCATGTAGCAGCGCTAGTAGCAGCAGTATGCGAGGGAGAGAGAGAGAGGTATATATATATAGATGGATAAGTAGATAGATATAGATACATATATCTAGATAGTTAGGTAGATAGATGATAGTTAGATAGAATGATAGATAGATGGATAATAGGTATTAGATAGATAGTTAGATAGGTAGAGATCTAGTAGGTAGGTATCTAGATATCTCGATAGAAAGATAGATTAGTTAGATAGATTGTTAGAGAGATTAATAGATAGTTAGATATTTAGATAGATAGTTGGATAGATAGATTAAATAGATAGATTAGATATAGGTAAATGGATACCTAGATAGTTAGAGATAAATAGATAGATACTATATAGATACTAGATAGTTAGATAGATAGTTAGATACCTAGATAGATGCATAAGATAGATAGATTATTAGATAGATAATAGTTAGCTAGGGAGATACATATATAGATACTAGATGGATATATAGATATAGATAGGTAGTTAGATTACTAGATAAATAGGTAATAAGATAGATAAGTAGGTAATGGATAGGTAGATAGTTATATATATATCTAAGGTATAGATATTTATACCTATAGCTATATATATCTATAGATATCTAGAGAGATAGATAGATAGATTTATAAATAGATATATACATAGCTAGATAGATAGTTAGATATCTAGATATAGATATATATATATATTTGAGGGTAAGGTAAGGTAAGGTAAGGTAAGGTATTGGGTGTAGATACCTAGGTATATGCCTATATGTATTAGATATCTATATTTTAGCCTAGATTATAGCTAGATATATATGTTTATGCATAGTTAGCTAGCTAGAGGGGTAGTCGGGTTGAGTTTAGAGCGGTATCCCAATACCTTGAGATACCGAGGTATCTCAATACCTTAAGATAACCAAGGTATTGGATTTCGAGCGGGATATTTGAGCAATAGCCTAGGAATAGTATTGGAGTGATTTTTATATGCTTATGTGTATATATTTACGCGTGCTAGCATAGGTTTTAGAGGCTATAGGCGGGGTATATAGCCTAGGTTGAGGTATCGGATACCGAGGGTATCCCGGTATCTCAAGGAGGCGAGTTTGTGAGTTTTCTAGCTTAATGAGCTCGGTTTGACCTAGAAATTCAGGAGCACCCTAGTTTGACCCAGACTTGACCGTAGTTGACTCGGTTGACCGCCAAAGTCAACTTTTGACCTAGTTTTGACCTAGAGTTGACTTTTTGGACCAAGAGTTGACTTTTTGACCCAGATTTCACCGGTTTGACCCGTTTGACCTAGAACGACCCTAGAAGCCTATTTTTAATTATTTCATATCTGTTTAACTCATTAGAACCCTGTTTAATCTTACTTTTCGCATTAGGTCCTTGCGACACCAGTTCGGATCGCCAGTTGCTCAGGACGTCAGGCGAGTACATTCTCTGATAGTTTTCATTATTTGATGATTATTATGATTCAGCTTCTAGTATAGTATCATCTGATTATTCTGGCACAACACGGGACACTGATTGATATTTCTGAATTCATTTACTTGCGACACGTACATTTCATATTTCTGGCCTCTATTCTGGAATCACTACTGGCATCACCTACAGGCATCACTACAGGCATCACTCATGTTCAGGCTGGACTCATCTTGATTTACGTGTCGGGTCTTGGATCCACTTGTATTAGTCGAGGCGGAGAAATACTCAAGTAGACATGTAAACATTCCTATCTGGCATCATCAGGAATCACTCTCTCTGGTCTAATCTGGAATGATAGCAGCCGCGCACCCAGTGCGCGGTGAGCCGTACTTACCCCTAGCCGTTTATATGTCGAAACAAGTATTTCAAAGATACCGAGTTTATTCTTTATAGTCTGGACTCTCATGCATTTCTTGACTTGTCTCACTTACATGTTTCTGGACTTGACTCACTACATATTTTTTATGCTGAACTCACTACACGTTCATGTGCACAGACTTACTCTTAGTGTAGATTTCTTGTATCTTACAGTTATTACTATCTTGCTCTGATATCCATGCATCTTTACCTTTATGCACCAGTTATACATATTTTTTTGTTTCATACTGCTTCATTCTTCTTGCTACTTGCTATAACTGTTTTATAGTTTTTATCATTTAAATGGAACTGCTGTTAGAGATGTACTTGCTCCAGTCCTGACTGGACATATTTTTCAGAGTATCCGGAGGATTGGTGTCCGACGTTTTATGGACCTGAGCCTGTCGATGGTGCAGACAGGGACCCTCTAGTTTAGGAGTGATTTCCGGGTTGGTAGCCGGGATCACTGGGACCTTGTTGTTGTTCTTATTAGCTTTTAGCACCGGATTTGTCTTCGGTTTTGGATTGAGACCTTGTATTGTATATTATTTTGGATGATTTGGATGATGTATTATTATTATGGATGTTGTGGTTGTTGTAGTAGTTGTTGTTGGTTAGACTTTATAGCTGTTAGTCTTCTTTGTTATCTTATCGTGCTTAGATTCGTGATTGAGTATATTGTGATTATCATTTGATATTGCTCCTCCGTTTGGAGTTAAGATCTTGACAGGTTTATATATTGATTGTGTGGTTGCCCTCCTTTTGGAGAGGTCATGGCCGATTTTTGTGAGATTATTATCTAGATAGTTGACCTAGATAGCGTTCTACCGCCGATGCTGCGGCGTAGGCTGGACGTACCCACGACTCATGCCCGATTTTTCGGGTGCGGGTCGTGACATATTTTTGGTGGCGGCCCCATGCAGGTCTCGATTCGCAATTAGTGCGATGTCGTGGTGGTGCAACAACTTAGTTGTACTGCTGCGAGCCTGCTATAGGATCTAGGATCTAGGATGAGAGTGTACTCAATCACGACTAGGAACAATTTCAATCTAATTATTCTGAAATTGCTTCTTTTAAAATATTACTGTCCTTCTTTGATGATATCGTATTTTGCGCCGTATTGACATCTTTTGATCTGTGTTCAGGATGCCTCCGAAGACACGATCTCGTCGTACCGCCCCAGCTGTTGCCACTGAGAGGTCTGCTACCTCTCGTCCGGCTCGTATTCAGGCAGCTGCTACCGCTCCACTCACCACTCCTACGGTTGAGGGAGCATCTGCTTCTCTCGGGGATCCTCCTTCACCTGTCGATCCGAGGACTACCCCAGTCGTTCCGGTGGTTCCTCCACCGCTTCCTGCTCCAGTAGATGCCACGCAGTTGTTTGCGTTCTTCAGGGAGATGATGGACGCGCAGCACCGTCAGGTGGATGTGATGAGGCTGGGCATTGAGAACGCCCACCAGGTGGCCATGACGGCAGTGGATAGGGTGGCACAGGTTCAACCACAGGCAGATCAGATTCAGCATCCGAGGTCGGGCAATATTATCGACTTCCAGAGGATGCGGCCCAAGGAGTTCCGTGGTACAGAAGGGATCCTGTACGCGGATGACTGGATAGAGCAGATCGAGGGGATCTTCAGGCTGGCACAGATTCCAGACAGCATGCAGATAGAGGCAGCGGACAGTCAGATGTTCGACCTCGCTTTGACGTGGTATCGCACAGATACGAGGATCGCAGCGCCAGGGCTTACTTGGGAGGCTTTCAAGAGGCTTTTTAAGGAGAAGTTTTTCCCAGATGTGGCGCTCAGTGCTTTGGAGAGCCAGTTCGAGGCCCTCGTCCAAGGGAGCATGACAGTGGACGAGTACGCAACAGAGTTCTGCCGTCTGGGCAGATTCGTGGATGGCTTGAGTGAGGCAGCTAAGGCGAGGAAGTTTCGCAAGGGCTTGGTTATGGCGGTCAAGTCGTTGACCAGGAGCGACCGCGAGGCAACTTTTGAGCAGATAATAGGAGATGCTCAGAGAGCAGAGGATGACTTGGAGCTCAAGTCCAAGAGAGGCAGGGATGATTCAGGCAGTGCCAGTGGTAGTACGGGACCGGCTAAGCGTCCCTATGTGCAGAAGACAGCACAACAGGGTCAGGATCAGAGGGTGCCCACTTGTGCCTACTGCAGGAAGGCAGGACACACCTGGGATGTTTGTAGGAGGAGGCTGAAGGTGTATTTGTTCTGTGGATCCGCTGCTCACCAGATGCGAGATTGCCCTACTGTACCTCCATTGGGTGGAGCACAGGATCAGAGAGTTGGAGCTAGGCCATCTGTGGCACAGCATCATGCCCCATACCAGCAGAGGGATACACCCCAGCAGGGCAGGGCTTATGCGTTGACGGTCGAGGAGGCCGATGCTACGGATGTCGGGTTAGCAGGTCTGTCTCTTATTTCTTCTTCCTGTCCTTTTCCATTCCTGTGGTGTGCTTCATTAGTACCTGTTAGACTTTTTGTGCTGTGGTAGATAGTTTAGTGACCCTAATTAAGACTGTGAGAACACGACCAGTAGGACCTTGATCTTGTATGTTGTTTAGGTAGAATTTCTTGACTGTGCTTGTTGGGGGTTTGACCTAGAGAGAGTGTGATTGACTTTAAATTTCGAGGACGAAATTTTCTAAGGAGGATAGGCTTGTCACCACCCCATTTCCAGAGCCGGGTATTTTTTTTATTTTTAATTTAGTTAATTGTGCATTATTTTTATTTAATTGTATTTATAATTAATTAATGATTGTATTATATTTTTATTATTTGTTTTAGGATTTTGGCTAGCCTGGACCCATGTCAGACCCTAGTGGACCCATGTTCGACCCAACCCACACCCTTGTGAGAATTATTTTAGGGCTTAGAATATTTATTTTATTTTTAGGAAGTTAGTTGGAGAGATTTGGAACTAGTTTGAGTGCTTTTGGAACCCGGAACCCGAAACCAAGTGAATAGGGGCGTTTTGGGAATGTGGAACTTATGTAAACCCCTATTTACTTTCTTTGGCCGGCCCCAAACCCCTCCCTACCCATGAGAACAGCAGCCCCACTTCCTCTTCTTCTTCATTCTCCATTCTTCTTCTTCTTCTTCTTCTTCTTCTCCATTCTCCACTCTTCCTTCTTCTTTTCTTCTTCCCACTCTCAAGTAAGTTCCCATTTCTCCTCTTTCTTCTTCTATTCTTCTTTATGATTAACCTTAACCCTACATTCTTCCCTAACCTAGGTGGGTAGAGCCTAGATTTTGTGTTGGAGCTTGGATTGGGAGCTTGGAAGCTTGGTTTGGAGGATTTGGAGCATTTTGAAGATTTTGGCTTGGGATTCCAACTCCCAAGAGGTAAAACCTAACTTTCCCCTTCCTAATTATTTTTGTGTAGTGTGATTAGTATTGTAGAACCCTCCTAGACCCTAACCCTACCCGTAGGAGGAAGTTGGAACTAGTTGGGTAGTGTTTGGAGACTTTAACATTAGGTTTTGTGTCGAATTCGGGTGGAATCCGAATTTGGCCCAATTTTGGGTGATGCCCTAGGTTAGATGGACCTAGGTAGACGTTGTCGGGTGTCTTGAGGGTGAGTGCGTGTCTCCGTTCGGACACGGAAAGCCGCGTCGCGGAGAAACGGGCATTTCGGGCGAATTTGGGGCTTTTCGTCGTCGCCGATTCTAAGTGCGTGTGCGTTTCCGCCACGGGCCTAGAATCGACGCGGGAGCACATTTTCTAGGATCTAGACATCGTGTAGAGCGCGTGGGTAAATTTTGGGCCGATTCCGAGTTCGTTTGGTGTGCGTTTCAGAAGGTTTTCTGAGCCGCGCACCACGTGTTCGTCGAAATGACCGAACGACCATTTCGACTTGGGTTCCTCGTTTCGGGCTTGTGCGCGCGTTGGGTTAGTATCGGGGAGTGTGTGCTAGAGTTTTCGAGTTATATTTTATATATTTATAGGCGTTGGTGAGTGTCGGGGTCGTTGGGCGTGCGTAGGTGGGGCGTTGTGAGCGTTGTGTGCATCGTTGTGGTAGTGTTGTGTTTGTGTATAAATATCTCTATATATATATTTATTTGTGTGTGTGTTCCTATATATATATATATATATATATATATATATATATATATATATATTCTATTTATATATATATATGTGTGGTTATGTGTTAGTGAGTGTGTTAGTGAGTGCTAGTGTATGTATGTAGGTGAGTGCTTGTGTGAGTGTGTGCTAGTGTGTAGGTGAGTGTGTGTGAGTGTGTGTGAGGGTATATGTATTTATGTTTGAGTGTGTGAGTGTGTATGTGTATATATATATATATATATATAGATATATGAGTGTAGATATATATGTGTGTATATATATATAGATGTGTGTTTATATATGTATAGATATATGTGTGTGCTTATGTGTGTGTGTTGAGATGTGTTTGTGTGATTGTGTGTGTGTGGTCGTGTGTGTGTGTGTGCTTGTGTTTGGGTGCAGCAGAGCGAGGCAGCGGACTGCACACAGCCGCTGTAGCAGCCAGCAGAGCGAGGCAGCGCCGCGGCAGCAGCTCGCTCGAGCGATGCAGCGCTGCAGCATCAATAGCAGGCTGCAGCAGAGCGCGCGGGCGCAGCAGCGCCGCGGCAGCAGCTCGCTGCAGCGCGGCCTGCAGCAGCAGCAGCAGTTCCAGCGCGCAGCAGCGCCGCGGCAGCAGCTCGCTCGAGCGCAGCGCTGCAGCAGCAGCAACAGCAGCAAGGCAGCAATTCAGCCATGTAGCAGCGCTAGTAGCAGCAGTATGCGAGGGAGAGAGAGAGAGGTATATATATATAGATGGATAAGTAGATAGATATAGATACATATATCTAGATAGTTAGGTAGATAGATGATAGTTAGATAGAATGATAGATAGATGGATAATAGGTATTAGATAGATAGTTAGATAGGTAGAGATCTAGTAGGTAGGTATCTAGATATCTCGATAGAAAGATAGATTAGTTAGATAGATTGTTAGAGAGATTAATAGATAGTTAGATATTTAGATAGATAGTTGGATAGATAGATTAAATAGATAGATTAGATATAGGTAAATGGATACCTAGATAGTTAGAGATAAATAGATAGATACTATATAGATACTAGATAGTTAGATAGATAGTTAGATACCTAGATAGATGCATAAGATAGATAGATTATTAGATAGATAATAGTTAGCTAGGGAGATACATATATAGATACTAGATGGATATATAGATATAGATAGGTAGTTAGATTACTAGATAAATAGGTAATAAGATAGATAAGTAGGTAATGGATAGGTAGATAGTTATATATATATCTAAGGTATAGATATTTATACCTATAGCTATATATATCTATAGATATCTAGAGAGATAGATAGATAGATTTATAAATAGATATATACATAGCTAGATAGATAGTTAGATATCTAGATATAGATATATATATATATTTGAGGGTAAGGTAAGGTAAGGTAAGGTAAGGTATTGGGTGTAGATACCTAGGTATATGCCTATATGTATTAGATATCTATATTTTAGCCTAGATTATAGCTAGATATATATGTTTATGCATAGTTAGCTAGCTAGAGGGGTAGTCGGGTTGAGTTTAGAGCGGTATCTCAATACCTTGAGATACCGAGGTATCTCAATACCTTAAGATAACCAAGGTATTGGGTTTCGAGCGGGGTATTTGAGCAATAGCCTAGGAATAGTATTGGAGTGATTTTTATATGCTTATGTGTATATATTTATGCGTGCTAGCATAGGTTTTAGAGGGTATAGGCGGGGTATATAGCCTAGGTTGAGGTATCGGATACTGAGGGTATCCCGGTATCTCAAGGAGGCGAGTTTGTGAGTTTTCTAGCTTAATGAGCTCGGTTTGACCTAGAATTTCAGGAGCACCCTAGTTTGACCCAGACTTGACCGTAGTTGACTCGGTTGACCGCCAAAGTCAACTTTTGACCTAGTTTTGACCTAGAGTTGACTTTTTGGACCAAGAGTTGACTTTTTGACCCAGATTTTACCGGTTTGACCCGTTTGACCTAGAACGACCCTAGAAGCCTATTTTTAATTATTTCATATCTGTTTAACTCATTAGAACCCTGTTTAACCTTGCTTTTCGTATTAGGTCCTTGCGACACCAGTTCGGATCGCCAGTTGCTTAGGACGTCAGGCGAGTACATTCTCTGATAGTTTTTATTATTTGATGATTATTATGATTTAGCTTCTAGTATAGTATCATCTGATTATTCTGGCACAATACGGGACACTGATTGATATTTCTGAATTCATTTACTTGCGACACGTACATTTCATATTTCTGGCCTCTATTCTGGAATCACTACTGGCATCACCTACAGGCATCACTACAGGCATCACTCATGTTCAGGCTGGACTCATCTTGATTTACGTGTTGGGTCTTGGATCCACTTGTATTAGTCGGGGCAGGAAAATACTCGAGTAGACATGTAAACATTCCTATCTGGCATCATCAGGAATCACTTCCTCTGGTCTAATCTGGAATGATAGCAGCCGCGCACCCAGTGCGCGGTGAGCCGTACTTACCCCTAGCCGTTTACATGTCGAAACAAGTATTTCAAAGATACCGAGTTCATTCTTTATAGTCTGGACTCTCATGCATTTCTTGACTTGTCTCACTTACATGTTTCTGGACTTGACTCACTACATATTTTTCATGCTGGACTCACTACACGTTCATGTGCACAGACTTACTCTTAGTGTAGATTTCTTGTATCTTGCAGTTATTACTATCTTGCTCTGATATCCATGCATCTTTACCTTTATGCACCAGTTATACATATTTTCTTGTTTCATACTGCTTCATTCTTCTTGCTACTTGCTATAACTGTTTTATAGTTTTTATTATTTAAATGGAACTGCTGTTAGAGATGTACTTGCTCCAGTCCTGACTGGACATATTTTTCAGAGTATCCGGAGGATTGGTGTCCGACGTTTTATGGACCTGAGCCTGTCGATGGTGCAGACAGGGACCCTCTAGTTTAGGAGTAATTTCCGGGTTGGTAGCCGGGATCACTGGGACCTTGTTGTTGTTCTTATTAGCTTTTAGCACCGGATTTATCTCCGGTTTTGGATTGAGACCTTGTATTGTATATTATTTTGGATGATTTGGATTATGTATTATTATTATGGATGTTGTGGTTGTTGTAGTAGTTGTTGTTGGTTAGACTTTATAGCTGTTAGTCTTCTTTGTTATCTTATCGTGCTTAGATTCGTGATTGAGTATATTGTGATTATCATTTGATATTGCTCCTCCGTTTGGAGTTGAGATCTTGACAGGTTTATATATTGATTGTGTGGTTGCCCTCCTTTTGGAGAGGTCATGGCCGATTTTTGTGAGATTATTATCTAGATAGTTGACCTAGACAGCGTTCTACCGCCGATGCTGCGGCGTAGGCTGGACGTACCCACGAGTCATGCCCGATTTTTCGGGTGCGGGTCGTGACAAACTGTCACAAAATCTACCTCTTTTTCTTGACGGTTAGGTTAAAGCCGTCAACTAAATTCTTGGGGGGGATTCTCGCGGCTATTTTAGCTGCCATTATCGTAAATATGTCAATTTTTTTGGATTAATGACGATTTTGATATATTAAGAAAATAGGAACGACACTGTTCAAGAGCCCGCATCTTTTCGAAAACAAAATTCTTCCTCTGAAAACCCCTCTTCTCCTCCCATTCCTCTCAAAAAACCCCTCTTCTCCTCAAGTCCTTTCTCTTTCCTCTCAGAAGACACTCTCCCTCCACTCCCTAAAATCCATTCCTCGACGTCCTCGATCTCCTCGGCGGCCTACGTTCCCTCTTCAAAATCCTATCATCTGTGGCAACTTCACCATGCGGCAACTTCGGTCTTCACCATGCGGTAATATGCAATTCTATTTTATATTTTCTCTTTGTAATTCGATTTTATGGTAATGCAAGTTGAAGTTAGGGTTTTTTTGGATTTTATTGAGAGTAGGGTTTCTTGTGTGTGGCTAATAAGGATTTTATGGAAAGTAGGGTTTTTTGTGGATTTTATTGAGAGTAGGATTTTTTTGTGTCTGGCAACTGTGTCGTGTCCTATTTGTGAATCAGTAGGGTTTTTTTTGGATTTTATTGGCATATGCAACTGTGTCGTGTCCTATTTGAGAAAGAGTAATATTTTTTGTGGGTTAATTTTGGCATACTCAACTGTGTCGTGTCCCATTTGAGAATCAGTAGGATTTTTTGTGGGTCAATTTTGCCATATGATGTGGGTTTTATTTTTATTGACAGAACTAAAACTGTGTCGTATCCTAGGATTTTTTTTAATTTGTTGGTTTTATTGACATACTCAACTGTGTTGTGACCTAGAATTTTTTTTATTCACAGAACTGGTTGTAGTATACTAGACCAATATACTAATCTACTGCCTCATTCTTATTGCAGGAAAGGAAGGAGCACCCAGATTGAGGTCGAGATTACGGTCATCTAACGCTACTGCTCAGGTATATTTATAACCTGGTTATATAATCTGCTGCAGTAGAATTTTTGATTGATATATATGGAACATCAGACAAGACAACCATGTCTAAGTCATGGATGTCGAAGGATAGAATGTGCAGTGAATATGAGAAAGGATTAGAAGAGTTTCTTAAGTTTGCAAAGCTCTGTTTAAATAATCCTATTTCTATTCAATGTCCATGAAAAAAATATAGAAATTTAATATTCCAAAAGCTAGGGGACGTAAGAATGTACAGCTGTTAGCCAGTTATATTGGTGACCTATAATCTACCGCCATGGTTGTGCATGAAAAGGAAATTCATGATGTTGTTGCTATTGATATCAAGTCCGCACCAACCGGGCAACGAGATTGATGTTTATTTAGCACCATTAGTTGAAGACTTAAAACTTTTATGGGAAGAGGGAGTTGAAGCTTATGATGCACAAAATAAAGAGTTCTTTACTTAAGGCTGTATTGTTGTGGACCATCAACGATTTTTCTGCCTATGGAAATCTATCTGGTTGCACTACTAAGGGGTATTATGCTTGCCCCATATGCGGGAAAGATACTTATGCGCCAAGACTGAAACATAGTGGTAAAGATGTGTATACTGGTACAAGGAGGTTTCTCTCACGCCACCATTCGTATCATAGTCAAAAGAAAGTTTTCAATGGTAAGCAGGAATTTTGTGGTCCTCCAACACCATTGAGCGAAAAAGAGATATTAAAAAAAGGCTAGTCAAATTTTGAACTCCTGGGGTAAGAAACATAAAAAGTGCAAAGCATCAAAGTCTAGTGAAAGAAGATGGCTGAAGAAGAAGTCAATCTTCTTCACACTTGACTATTGGGAACACTTTCATGTTCGCCACACACTCGACATTATGCACATCGAGAAAAATATTTGTGAGAGCATATATGGTACATTGCTTAAAATTCCCGGAAAGACAAAGGATGGAGTCAATGCTCGTCTTGATCTTGTGGAGAAGGGGCTAAGGACTGAACTACAACCTGATTTTGAAAAAAAAACATACATATTTTTCGCGAGCTTGTTATACATTAACAAAGGATGAGAAGAAGATATTTTGTCAAACATTGTTGGACATAAAGGTTCCGGAAGGTTACGCTTATAATATCAGAAATCTTGTCTCAATGCAAGATTTGAAGCTTTATGGTCTCAAATCTCATGATTGTCATGCCCTAACGCAACAACTACTACCCGTGGCAATTCGTTCAGTTCTGCCTAAGCTGCTTAGAGTTGCTATTACTCGGTTTTGCTTCTTCTTCAATGCAATATATAAGAAAGTTGTGGATGTGAATATGCTAAACGATATTGAAAATGATCTTGTGGTCATATTATGCATGTTGGAAAAGTAGTTTCCACCGTCTTTTTTTGACATTATGGTCCATTTACCTCTATATCTTGTTGCACGAGTCAGGATTTGTGGACCTGTTTTCTTGACGCGGATGCATCCTTTTGAAAAGTGCATGAAACCTTTGAAGGGTTATATGCGCAATCATAACTGTCCAGAAGGATGCATTGCAGAAGGTTACATTGCAGAAGAAGCAATATAATTTTGTAGCGACTATCTATCACATTTTGAGGCAATAGGAAATCCCCTTGCAAGGAAGGGCAACATTCAAGATGAAAAATCTTTGCCTGGAGGTCGTCTCGTAGCAATTGATCGTAAAGAATGGCAACAAGCCCATTTATATGTTTTGGAGAACATGAATGAAATTGAACCTTATATTGAGTAAGCTACTTTATCGTAAATTTTTTGATTTTCTAATTCATTGTATAAAAATTGTTACATTGTATAATAAGTTCTCATAATGGCTTAACAGCAAGAATATGGAGTGTTTACACTTACAATATCCCCTTAAGTCTAAAAATAGAAAGTGGTTGCAGGACAAACACAACCAGACATTTATCTATTGGTTACAACAGAAGGTAGTTGTTGAAACAAAATTAATATATTTATACTCTTTCTTATTCAGATATTAAAGAATATTAATAATATTGAATTTGTACAGGTTGATGGTGTATTAAATATGAAATAATATATCTCACAAACTGTTAAGTGGCTAGTACAAGGACCTAGCCACCATGTAATTAAAAAGTTCTGGATATGTTATTAATGGTTGCCGCTACCACACAATAGATCGTGCCAATGCTCGAGTTAGCCAAAATAGTGGAGTTAGTCTTGTAGCTACAATAATGCAGATTGCAAGTTCGAAAGATAAGAATCCTATAGTAGAGGACATGTGTTTCTATGGAGTTATCAAATAAACATGGGAGCTCAATTATCATAGCTTTAACATTCTAGTATTTAAGTACGATTGGGTCGAGAGTAAGGGTGTTAAGGTTGATGAATTTAGTTTCACATTGGTGAACCTTAATCGAGTTTGGTAGAAATCAGATTGTTTTATTTTAGCTTCGCAGGCCAAGCAAGTATTTTATGTAAAAGACCAACTAGATCCTTAATGGTCTGTTATTTTGTCTACTAGTCCAAAAGATTATCTACACAAAGAAGATTCTGAAGACATGGATAATTTGATGTAACATCATTCCTTTACTAATGCATCATTGAATGATGGGTTGTTAGATGTTGGGGATGATAATAATACGTTTTATAAAAGAGTGGGTTGTGAAGGGGATTGGGCTGATTAGTAAATTTGTATCTGTGATTCCTTCATTTGTTTGGTTTATTTTATCTCATTTACTTATTTGAAGGATGTTAAGCTAGATCTAAGTGCTACTGTCAAACATGTCTTTAGTTTGACATAAAGATGAAACCTCCTAATGAAAACTCAAGCTCTGAGGTTAATAGATATATTTAACTACCTTGTTTCTGTTGTCACAGGAGGAAACTGGCCCCTCCAAAAGAGGAACAAGAGGGACTACAATGATGAAGAGAACAATTAAACGGAGAAGTGATGGAACGAGGAAGATTGTCACTTTCAACTAGGTTGGATAGCCTATCGGAGAGGTCGAGACAGAATGTGTTAGTCTGCTAGGGGTTGTTGCACAAAGTATGATACCAATCACTTATAATGATTGGCGAAGAGTCCCAAAAAATATTAGAGAATGCATGGGCCTCAATTGAGGTAAATTTATATTGAAGATTAAATTTTTTTTGAGTTTATTACTTGGTTATTAGTAATCTTACTTAATATGCAGCAAAGTTTTATTGTGGATCCACGAGCTAAAAAAAATTTGATACAAACGATAGGTGCTGCAACAAAGTCATTTCGGCATACCTTAACGGAGTATGTTCTTGCCAATATGGACAATATTACAGTTTTAAAATATCCACCTCCAATTTATAGTTTCATCCATCAAACTCAATGGAGCAAGTTTGTGAAATCAACACTTTCTGAGGACTTTCAGGTATCGGTCTCGAGAATTTGATTAACTTCTCTACTTCATACTTTGTTACTTATCATATGTTACTTATGATTTTAGAAGCTTCGCATAGAGCAAGAAAATAGGAGACGCAGACATGTGAAAAAACAAATATTCACACAACTATAGTTAATGTTATATGCTTTAATATTGACAAATAATGTTGTCCACTTTAATTTGCATAGTGGGCTTCGGATGTATCATTCTCAATGTGGAAACCAAGTTAAAATTTTTAAATTGAATTGGTTATCATTTAAGGTACACTATATTTCTCTCGTTAGTATATATAAATAAGAAATGAACAAGTGTGTAAGGACTTTGCTTTTCTATGCATAGGTGCCAGAACAAAGTGGCGCTATCGAATGTGGTTACTACGTGATGAGATACATGAAAGAGATCACAAATAATCCAAGCTTGCTTAATCCCAAGGTGATGTTCTGCTTAATCAACATGTATGTTTAAAATATATTATGATCACTTATATCTTTTTCTTCCTATTACAAACAGTACAATGAGAAGAGTAAGTATAACTTTGACGAGATTAATGAAGTTCGCATTGAGTGGATGGATCATGTGTCACCGTTCTTGACCTAGCCATTCCTAAAGGTAATTTTTGGACTTTATCTAGGATTTATAGTCATTATGTGCTGTATATTTATGCATTATTGAATATAAGGATATTGTTTAGTAGTGAAGTATCATTGCTGCCCTTAATTTTGTGTTCAGGATACTTGTTGATATCGATACTCATGATACTAAGCCACTACTAAGCAACTACTAGTATTAGCTCTGATACTCATGTTCAAGATACTAGTGTTCATGATACTTGCTGATACTATACCTAGGGCTAATTGTTGATACTCATGTATTAGCTATGATACTTTGATACTACTAAGCCACTACTAGTAGATATTAGCATCAACTTGAGCTATACTGTAGATATTATCTCTGATACTAACTATACCTAGGGCTAATTGCTGATACTCATGTATTAGATATGCTACTTTGATACTACTAAGCCACTACTAGTAGATATTAGCTCTGATACTTTGATACTAACTATACCTAGTAGATATTAGCTCTGATACTACTAACTAGCCACTACTAAACAGGGCCTTATCACCACAATGCTCTGATACTTCACTACTAAGCTCTGATACTTCTACTTCACAAAGCTCTGATACTTCTACTTCACTAAGCTCTGATACTTATACTCCATAATGCTATGATACTTCACTAACAATGTATTTTTAATTGGCTACAAGGATTCGATGAATGATGGTTTGTGAAGCTGTGGGCTTCGATTTAGGGTATTTTGTGTTTGTGAAGCTGCGGGCTTCAGTTAATGGTATTTTGTTGTATTTTGGCACTTTAGTGAATAAAATAGGGTTGATATCATGTACGAGTGTTCTATGAACAAGTTTTTTTGTTGATTATTGTACAAATTACTGGTTGAATATTGTACAAACATGTTTGTTTTTGTTAATGTAAATATATCTATTATAAGTTATTTAATGTTTGTGAGAGTTTCTGGAATTTATATTATGCATTTCTGGAATTGATATTATGCATGGATCTGGTAACGTAAATGGGAACCGGCAACGTAAATAGGAATTGATAAACAAGTTCTCTTGACGGCTGAAAAACGTCAACAAAAATAACCTATATTGACGGTCATCAACCGTCAGCTAGGCCACAGTCAGGAAAGGTATGCACCTATATTGACGGTCAAAAACTGGGTTTAGCTGACGGCTAAAACCCGTCAACTAAACTCATTCTGGCAACCGTCAACTAAAGTGGGGACTTTTGTTGACACTGGCCTAGCTGACGGAAGGGAAACCGTCAACTATACCCTTTGGCAACAGAGTAAAACCGTCAGCAAAAGTCATTTTTCTTGTAGTGATATTTATTATGATTCATGTTTTATAGTATTACTTTACTAGCTTCCTGACATGCTGGTACACGAATTTGTATTGTATGGATTTATTGTCTTGTGATACAAAGTTTCAGGCCTATTGACGTTTTGGACTAATGTATTTTTGGTCTATCGATATTTTCTAGACTATTGAGATTCTTCGTGTCGGGACCTAGATCCATGAGTACTAGTCAGGCAAAAAAATACCTAGGAGACATGTGAACATACCCTTTCTATCCCATGAAAAGACTGTATCTAACTAGTGTTTTGAAATACCAAGTTGACATGTGAACGGCTAGGGGATAATATCTGGCAAACCACACGTGTTGTGTGTGGCTGCTATTATTAGAATACCAAGTTGACCTTTCTATCCCATGGTCTTACTAGAATAATAGCAGCCACACACAACACGTGTGGTTTGCCAGATATTATCCCCTAGCCGTTCACATGTCAACTTGGTATTTCAAAACACTAGTTAGATACAGTCTTTTCTGGATTACTCTATTCCTGCTGGTTGTATATTTATATTGACAAGTTTAATAGTTTCACATATCTGTCTGTCTTTACATACTTATAAGTTCTTCTTCTTATTTTTCAGTGTTTCCATATTTATCTGCTTACTCTATTTTGTACCCTACTTTTTATTATCTGCTCATCTAATATTTTATCACTAGTTACAGTTTCATAGTCTTTGTCATTTAATTGGAACTGCTATTGGGTTGTACTTTGGTCCAATCCTGACTGGATTTTTTTTAAGATGATTGGTTAGAGAATTTGTGTCCCACTTACTATGGGCCACAGGATGGCGAGCCATTTGAGGTTTCTCCCGATCTAGCTACTGAGGAGACTTAGTTATTTCTATTATTATATTATATATGTCACAGTTTAGATATTTTGGCATGTATATTATATTTAAGACTATTCTGTTGTACTTAGTCTATTAGACTTGGCTGGATTGTATTGTGACTCTGTGATTCTTTCTTCTATTCCATATCATGTCATTATCTTCCTTTAATTTTATATTGTGATTGAGTATCGATTATCATATTATCATCTTGTCCTCCTTTTGGAGTTGAGATATCATGACAGGTATATTATATATATATATATATATATATATATATATATATATATATATATTGTGAGATATTTAGATATTATTGTTGACCTAGACAGCGTTCTACCGTCGATATTGCGGCGTAGGCTGGACATACCTACGTACTCATACCCTCATTTTGGGTGCGGGCCGTGACACCTCCAGTGGATGGACAATATCCTGCCGTCCAGCAAACCCTTGAGGTTCAGCCTCAACATTCTGGGGCCGGGTCCAGAATAACTCAGAATGAGGAACCCCAGATCCAGTCAGTAACTCCCGTGCAACCAGTATCTGATGCAAAAGGGGACAACAGTATGCTAATTGGTATTCTTCGGGAATTATTGGCATCCCAAGGACGCCGAGGGGATGTACTCACTCAATCAGTACAAGAGGCTTTGGAAAGAGGCGGACAACGTGCCCACAACTCAGCAAGCAACTTCAAGCGCCTCCAACCCTCATATTTCTCTGGCACCGAGGATGTGATTTCATCGGATGCGTGGCTTCAGAAAACTAAAGCAATTCTCGAAGCTGCATAAGTACCAGCAAGATAGCAAGTGTCAGTGGTTCGACTGTAATTACTAGATTTGGCCCGAGACAGGTGGGCAGCACAGATGATTTCTTTGACAACACCCGTCCCTTGAGCCATCTTCATCAAAAGATTCCAAACAGGATACTTTGAAGCAGTATCGCGTTATGATCTATAGCAAAGGTTTAATAACTTGAAGCAGTTGGGCATGACTGTCGACGGCTACGCGATAGAGTTTTACAGACTTAGTCGGTTTGCTCCCGCCTTGGTGGCGATCGAATTAGATCGAGCAAGGAGGTTCCAGCAGGAACTTTATTTGTAGATCATATTGGTCGTGGAACAACATGAGTTCCAAACTTTTAATGTTGTGTTGAGAGCAGCAAGGAGGCATGAGTATACCTCCCAGAGAATCGTGCATAGGATTGGAGGATATAAGATGACCCACATATCAGGAGGTTTTTATACCCAATCTTCAGCACCAGCCCCGACAGTTAGGGCTTTAACTATTGGATCTCCGAAGAGGCTAATTTCAATAGCTTCGGTTAAACAAACCACCCTGATCCAAAATTAGCAACAAAGAACATCTTCTTCAGCAGAGTGTTCTGATTGTGGGAAACCTGGACACGTAGTTTCTGAGTCCCGCGGAGCACATGGATTTTGCTTAGCTTGTGGTGTTCCAGGTCACAGAGTGAGATCTTATCCACACAGAGCTAGTTCATCATCATCCCCTGCAGGACCACAGTACATGGCTCCAATATCGGTTCAACAGAACCAGGGTCTGAGGCCCTTGCTAACCCAATCTCAAGTATTCCAACAATAGAAGCCGCAACAGTATGTACAAGCCCAAGCTCAAGTACAAGGCAGGCAAAGAGGTCTGCAGCAAAGAGTACCAACATCAAGAGGACGAGGCCAAACTATGGCACTCACCGTGTTGGATCAATTAGCTTCAGGTGAGGTATTGGCAGGAACCATTCTTGTCAACTCTCATTCAGCTTCAGTATTGTTTGATTATGGTGCATCATATTCTTTTATGTTTGTACGATTTACGATACGAATGGGGTTAGAACCCAAATCCTTATTAGTAAGACTCAATATACTTACTGGTAACGGTATCGTGGGAGTAGATCAAGTTTATGGCTCATGTTGAGTCGTAGTATACGAGCGAGAGTTTTCCATACGTCGAGAGTTTTCCGCTAGACTAATAGAATTTTCTATAGAAGATTATGACGTCGTCCTAGGAATGGATTGGTTGAGTGCCCGATACGCAACGATAGATTTTTATGCTGGCAAGGTTATCTTTCATATCTCTTGAGAAGAAGAATTCACATTTTCCAGAGGTGAGACAAAGTCTTCATCAAAAACCTTGAGGATGACAGTAGCATAAGAAGTACAATTGCCCCGAGTAGTCTGCAAATTCCCATATGTATTTTCGGATGAGCTTCCAAGCATGCCATCAGAAAGAGATATCAAATTTTTTATTGATTTAATACCCAGAACGACACCAGTATCAGAGAGAGTCTACAGGATGGCACCTTCAGAGCTAGAAGTCTTGTACCGAATGATTGAAGAATTGAGAACCAAGGGATTCATTCATGCTAGTGGATCACCTTGGGGAGCTCCGATGCTTCTTGTGAAGAAGAAGGATGGTACATCACGTTTATGTGTTGATTATCGTACACTCAATGCGATAACCATTAAGAACAAGTATCCATTACCTAGGATAGACGACTTGTTCGACCAGCTTAGTGGGGCGACTATATTTTCAAAGATTGATTTAAGATCAGGTTATCACCAAATCAAAGTCAGGAAGCAAGATATACCCAAGACGGCATTCAGATCGAGATATGGCCATTGGGAGTTTCTAGTGATGCCTTTTGGAGCAACCAATACGCCAACAGTATTTATGGATCTCATGAATCATATTTTAATGCCCTACCTAAACAAGTTCATGATAGTATTCATCGACGATATCTTGGTGTACAGTCGAAGTAAAGTAGAGCACGAGCGGCATCTTCGTACAGTTCTTCAAGTTCTCAAAGAGCATAAGTTATATGCAAAGGTTAGCAAGTGCGAGTTCTGGCTTGATCGTATTTCATACTTGGGTTACATCATTGCTAGAGAAGGAGTTAAAGTGGATCCCAAGAAGATAGAAGTGATTGAGATATGGCCAGTACCCAGAATGGTTGAAGAAGTTCATGGTTTCCTGGGATTGCCAGGATATTATCGGCACTTCATGTTAGATTTTGCTAGAATTTTTGTACCTATGACGTAGTTGACAAGGAAGGATGTGCACTTTAATTAGACGAATTATTGTAAAGCTTCTTTTGAGAAACTCAAAAAGAAGTTGATCACGGCACCTATTTTGACTCTTCCAGATAGGTCAGGTGGGTTTACCGTATATTATGATGCATCGGGCAAAGGATTATGATGTGTTCTTATGTAGCATGACAGAGTTATAGCTTATGCGTCTCGTTAGCTTCGAGACCAGAAGAAGAATTATTCGACGCATTATTTGGAGTTAGTAGCAGTAGTGTTTGTACTCAAACTTTGGAGATATTACCTATACGGAAATCGAGTAGAGATTTTTACTGAAAACAAAATTCTGAAGTACGTATTTACTGAGAAGGATCTCAATATGAGGCAGAGGAGATGGCTAGAGTTAATGATAAACTATGACCTTGATCTTCAGTATCATCCTGGGAAGGCCAATATTGTAGCAGATGCTTTGAACCGGAGGGCCGGAGCCTATTTCTTGACAACGCAGCAAGAGATTTTAGAATATCTTTAGGAGATGGACATAAAAGTAGTATTGCCTGGTAACACGACACTAATAGTATCACGACCCGATTCCATAGAATCGTTTGAGGCGTCCCCCGAATCGTGACCGCCGTGCGGGCCTGGGGTTGCGCCCGCACAAGGCTTTAATGATTTGCATAGCAAGCATATATTCAGAGTACGCAGATAAATTGAAACACAGATTTAAAATATGGAAAAAATTTCTTTATTGATAATGAACATCTATTTCAAACTCCTGAACGAGTCAGCTAATATGCCGCACGGGCTTACAAAAGAGTTGACTCAAAATGAGATAGCAGTCCTGTATATTACATCCCTTTATAAACTCAAAGTGATAAAGACCTCCAGGCTGGAGGACGGCTTTGCCACGAAGCTGCATTGTGTATGGAAAGTTGCAAGCTTCTTCTTCAAGTACTTCAAGGGGCGCGATGAAGATGCGCCTACAGCTGGACTGGATTCGGGAAGACGACTTCGGCTCCTCGCTCGGTTCGCCTTGGTGCGGAGAACCTGTTTCAACGAGGGTCAGTATGTCGAAACATACTGGTGAAGGTGAGCTAGCCGAACTATACCAATCAACACGTTGTTTTAATGAAGCATGCATATTTGTGGGTTTCTATCTTGCATTAGTTCATTTACAAGTAAGCAGCATATAGAATTTACTGAAATGAACGTGCCACCGTTCGGTGATTTTACCTTACCGTCTGAATCACCTGCACAATACTTACCATGCCTTTCCTGCCACGAAGACATAAGTTAGTTTGCAACAGGTTTAAATATACACGATGATCACTGGTATGGTTGCCATAATGGACTAGTCCGAGACAAGGATAGCTTGCAACGATAGTACACGAGGCGCTGCAAGCCATCTTGTCCCGTACATGATGACTATTACACGAGTTCTGCCCGGATCGGATCGGTGCCAGTGTCCCAGCGATCGTCCGCAGAACCAATATCTTGTGCACAAGTTGTCCATGATCGAACACGATTAATAAGTTAACAAGTCATGCATTTGAGGCAACACGAGTGCAAGAACACGAGTACACGATAAGCAGTAATGCATATTTCAATTTTTGCATAGCCTCCCTGAACAATTATGCATATACAAGATGTGATCTATACTTAGCACGGTTTATAGAATATTTGCACGAACAAGCATACTAAGATAACAGTTCACATGTTTGGTTGATAAGCATAATAACCAAGTCTATTCTCTTTTATCTTGGTTTCTTTTATTATTACTTGGTATCGTTTGATTGGGGCAAAGAAGGATGCAGATTTTAGGGTGTGAAGCTTGGAAGCAGGGCTAGCTAATCGGGTTGGTAGCCACTCACTTGGATAGTTGGAAGGAAGAAGGAAAAAGGTGCTTCACGACTCCGCTCGCAAGCCGCCTACTGCTCGTTCACCTGCATCACGAACAGCTCGATCAATACTCCTTCCACTTTTTCCAATCTCGAAATTGAAGTGCGATTAAATGAACGAAAACAATGAAATCATCGAAACCGTTCAAGGAAAATAAGCAAAATCCTAAAACCAACTCAAAGCACGAAAGCAACAAGCGACATCGAAAACCAAGGCAATAAAAGATAACAGCGGAGAGGTCCCTCCTGACTCTGCCGCTAAGTCGATCCCGGGGGCACGTTCCACTGAATATGGGAATCGATTCCAAAGAAACAAATCCATAACGAGGACGAGTTCTTAATTCAATCTATCCCGATCGAACAATACCGTCTTGTGTTTCTTAGCCGCGCTCTCCGCATCGGGAGAACGGGGCGCTACAAATAGCAAGTCTGCAAGTTCAGTACTGCATAGTAGAAAATATCAAGGTAGCACAGTCAACAAATGTCAAGCTTCAGCGACTCAGAGCAGAGTGTGAGGCCCGATGTAGAACAGAACTGAGCATTCACAGCGACAGAACCCTCCATTTTGGAAATCGTCTTTGTGTACCCAACGGAGACATTAGTCGCAAGATTATGTTAGAGGCCTACAGTTTGAAGTACTCAGTGCATCCAGGAGGAACAAAGATGTACAGAGACATTTATCAGTATTTCTGGTGGAATAGAATAAATAGAGAGAGATAGCTCAGTTTGTTTATCGATGTTTGGTCAGTCAACAAGTTAAGCTGAGCATCAGAGACCAGCAGGACTTCTTCAACCTTTACCAATTTTGGAGTGGAAGTGCGAGCATATCACCATCGATTTTGTGTCAGGTCTTCCTAGATCCTAGCTGGTAGAGATGCTATTTGGGTAATAGTGGATCGACTCAAGAATATTGTAAACTTTTTTCCTTTCATAATAGGCTAGTCCATAGAGCACGATTACCAGTTAGCATAGTCTCGGATAAAAATTTTAGATTCGCGTCATACTTTTGGCAGAGCCTTCAGAAGAGTTTGGGGACCAGTTTAAAGTTTACTACAACCAACCACCCACAGACAGACGGTCAGTCTGAGCGTACCATTCATACTTTAGAAGATATGCTTCGATTGTGTACCCTTAACTTTGGAGGTTCATGGGAAGATCACTTGCACTTGGTCGAATTCTCCTACAATAACAGTTTCTATGCCAATATCCAGATGGCTCTATTCGAGGCACTATATGGAAGGAAGTGCATGTTACCATAGCCAGGGATGATATTAGCGAGAGGCAATTGCTTTTTCCCGAAATGATATCTTAGAAAGTTGAGGTAGTAAGGTGTAGAAGCAAAAAAATATGCCTCTTTAAGATAGCGCAGTTTTCTATAAATAAACTTAACAGAGGAAGAATGGCTCACTTTCTCTCTATTTAGAGGATGACGCACTTTCTACTTATTTCAAAGGATGACGCACTATTCAGAGAACAGAAAAGTGGCATACTTTCAAGTTGCTTTCATCAGTACAGACAGGCGTATAATTTACATGTTTGCTTTTCCCCCGGAGCATTAAATGCAATGAATATGACAGACTGGAACAGAAATCAAAGAGTCAGAAGTCATCATTATAGCTGGGCTGTGGTACGTAGACCCATGTTGTCGTTTAGCGACCCGGCCGTTGAGCCAACTTCTTCAAAAGTGCGTCTTTGAGCCAATTTCGTCAAAAGTGCGCCGTTGTGCCTATTTCTTCAAAAGTGCGTGATTGAGTCAACTTCTTCAAAAGTGCGTGATTGAGTCAACTTCTTCAAAAGTGCGTCATTGTGCCAATTTTTTAAAAAGTGCACCATTGAGCCAACTTCTTCGAAAGTGCGTCATTGTGCAAATTTCTTCAAAAGTGCGCCGTTGAGTCAACTTCTTCAAAATTGTGCCGTTGTGCCAACTTCTTCAAAAGAGCGCTTGTATAGTTAATCTTTCCAAAAGTGCGTCAGTCTCCATACCACTTCTAAAGTGCGCATATTATCCTAACTGACAGTGAGCAGTTATGAGTGCATATTTTATATGCCATTCTTCTTGTGAAAACTGTACAAATAACTATCCCCCACGAACTATGCTTTCATCATATAGGAAGTTACGTGTCAAGCATGCAGCAAGTTATGAACCCACTCATTAGGAATATGGGGTGTTAGTCTACCAAAAGTGCGCGCACAATGGTAAAATGGTACAGATTGTCCAAAGTGCGCACACACTCTCATAACCACTCCTAAACTCTATAAATACAGGATCGGTACATCCATTAAGAGAGACACAAAGAAAAAGAGGGGGCTAGAATTTTTTAATCTTTGAAATTCAAGAACAGAAGGAAAGAAATAGAAGCTTCTCGTGTCATTTTTTCCAAAGCTTTCTTATTGTTCAACTCTCCAAGTTGTTCACAACATTCCCTATATTTTTTCTTCATTATGTGGTCCAAGGAGTAAAGTGATTGTTCGCAGATCAGATCTCTACAACTATACTTTTTCAGAACCAACTATACTTAGATTCCTGTTTAGGATCTTTTGTAATTTTCTTTCTTTACAATAGTTTGTAATATAAAAGTTTTGTATAAACTTTTCTTCGCAAACATTAGGAAGATCAGAAAGCATCTTCAAGTAGCACAAGATCGCAAGCGTCATTAGGCCGATTCGCATTGGCGATCTCTTGAGTTTTCTGTCGGCGACCATGTATTCCTTCGAATTTTGTCTACCTGCAGCGTTATTAGATTCGGTGTGCGGAGAAAACTTAGTCCACGGTATATAGGTTCGTACGATATTCTCGAGCGAGTAGAAGATGTTTCTTATCATCTTGCTCTTCCGCCGTCACTTCACGAGATACATAATATTTTTCATGTATCCCAGTTATGACTGTATATACCGAATTCAAGCTATGTCCTAGATCGTTCGGAATTGGTTGTTGGTAATGACCTTTCGTATTAGAAGAATCATGTATTCATTTTGCACCGAAGAAAGAAAATTCTCAAGAACCGGACCATTAGTTTAGTTCAAGTTGCTTGGGGGCATCACTCACCGGGCGAGTAGACTTGGGAGCGTAAGGATGATAGCCATGCTCGATACCCGTATTTATTTGACTCTTGAGGTATACTTGTTCGTATATCTCATATCGTAATCTTGTCTTGTGCATGCTTGTCTTGCTCTAGGTAGTTCGTAGCTTGTGATCGATTCTCGTATGCTCTTGCTTGTTTTAAATTGCATATTTTCCTGGAGTGTTCTTGCTAGATCTTATACCTTGTTGAAATTACGAGGACAAAAATTTTCTAAGAAGGTGAGAGTTGTGAGACTCGTCTCACTATTTTTTATATTTGTATCTGGTATACGTATATTATTGCTCTATATTGCTTTCTATGGATTTTTCTAGCTGTTTCTGTGTAATTTTAGATTTTTGCTTGATGAGTCACCCTTCCCTTGCTATATATAAACCAATTATTTCTCTCTCTTCCTCATTCATTCACTTTCCTTTCCTTTTTCATTTTCTTCTTCCATCTCCTCTTTCTTGGCCGAACCCGAGCTCCCCCCCCCAGTCGTGAGCTTGCACCCTTGGGTAGTAGTGGTAATGGTAGTAGTGGGTTTAGGAAAGTACATCTTGCCAATGAGGAAGAACTTCCATTATTGCACTTAATTAGTTCTCTTGCATTTTATTAGTCTATAATATTCTATGTGAACTTCTCTACATGTTTACTTTTTAGTATTTTCGGTTTTGAAGTCTTGGTTGGAGTAGATCTAAGTTTTTAGTTTGGATCTTCCATGAGTTTTACTTGGTTTTGATCTCTTAAAACTTAATATCTTTTAAAAGTAGTTGTTCCATGTTGAAGAGCATTCAATTTCAAGTGATTTAGAACTTTACTTCATTGGATTTGGACTTAAAATGAGAATATTATAGAGAAAACAAGTTTTAATGAAGACTCAGAATTTCCATGGCTGAATTTGTTGTTTGGGACGATGGAGATTTCATGCGGCCAAATCTCTATGCGGAATGAACTCTTGCCGCATATACTTGTATCATGCACCCATCTTGTTAGGCGCCTGACTGATTTACACTTGAGTGTTTTGGAACTAAGTAATTGAAAGAGTCACGTGGCAGAACTCCTTGTGTCCAAACTCATTTGGGCGAATAAAATATCTATGCGACCAAACATCTATACGATAACGTGTGTATGCGGCTCAGATGCATGCGCCCCTTTCTTGTAGGAACATATCCCTACAGCGCTTGGGCATACCTTTTAATGACTTTGTCTTTTCTTCTGACACGCATATGTTGGCCAGTCATGTCGGTAACTTTCCTGACACGACCAGTCACATTGTTCATTTCCCTAACATGCATTTATGACCCGTCACTCAAATACTTTAACCGAGGAGTGGACTTTGTGCATAGCATGCGGCTAGCTTCTTGAATGAGACCAGCACATTGCATGCGGCCAGCTTCTTGTATGCGCCTGATTATTCCTTGCGCCTATGGAACTTTTAGTATCATAACTTCTTCTGATATATTGTGTGTGTTTTAATTGCTTCCCTTATGTGGCCTATGTTGATAATTTCTTCCAATGCTAGTTTTATCTAAAAATAATTACAACCTGATTGTGATAACTTATATGAGCATGGAATTTCCTTGAACATGGATTGTAGTTACATTGTTAACCATGAACTCCAGGCACCATACTTGTACGGATATTCCTGATAAGTGTCTCAATGAAGCGCACTCCTGACATGCTAAAATTTTCTGAACTGTATTGCTTGAAATGATAAGATGACTTTCCATGGTTGATTGCTTGTCTCTGTCCTGAATGTACTCGTTAAGCTATTATCCCATATTGCATCATGTCTAAGGCAGATTTCTGAGCACCACAGTCAGAAATCCTTGATAACTTGTCTAAGTTAATAACTAAAATAATGATCTAGAAAGCATCTAGGAAGATTTTCTGGCTACATGAAATACCGGTATCCCAGCGACACCTGATGGATTTGAAGCTCTCCATCGTGAGGGACGCACTTCCAACACGTCGTCGAGTGTTGCAATTACCTATCAGATATTATACCTAATTTAATTCTATACTATGTATCCTTACACCTGAATAACCTGGATAGTCATCGGGGCATGTGATTGTATGGAATCTCAATATGCATGTATTAGTAATAGGGCTATGATAACAGTAGTTAGCTAATGGTAGTAAGCCGTAGGATATGATTGGCCATGATTACTTAATTTCTAGTCTAGTCCTGTCCTGATTGATCTAGGAACTGATCCGAAAACTGAGCTAGAGTATTGATTCCAGGTATTCTTAATTTTACTCCAGAACTGTTTAACTGTTAGACTTACCTGTAGCATCTACTTACTGATTCCTTATACTATTCTTTAACTGATTTATTTGCATGCTTATTTTAGTTCCTAAGTTGGCTCCCTTGTGGTACTTTGCTGTTTTGGGGTCTGACCCCACTTGTTTTGTATGACCATATTTTAGAGAAATATCGCAGGATCTCCGGTATTTCCTGCTTTAAGATGGTGAACATCAGGATCACCCAAGGACATGAGTGTGTTTCTTTTTCATCACCCACTTGATCTTGTATATTATAATTTTGAGACATTTAACCACTGAGCATGTGTTTAGTTTATATTTTGGAACTTGATATCCTACCTACGATCTATATGTAAAGTATATTCTAAACTATAGCTAGAGTTGATCATGTAATATTTTATTATTAATAGTTCTTTATTTTGTAACTAGCTTCATGATCATATGTGTATGTATAGTTTCAGATGCCTTATTATTATATATTTGGTGACCATACACCTTGTAACTTGTTGCTTGCTTGAGATTGGGACACTTAGGGTTCTTGACCTAGGAATGACTGTTGTATTGTATAGTAAACTCTCACAGGTCTAGACAACCATGACCGTATCTCGGAGTATAGAGTATTCTGGTATACGTAGCTAGCTTTATCTTTCTCCACTCTCCAGTATTCTAATTTTGGGGCATGACAACCGAAGCTTGGGGGACGGCCTTAGCCGCGAGTTTGGGCTAGTGTTAGTAGTAGTAGTAGTGGGTCTAGGAAAGTATATTATGCCAACCATGAAGAACTTGTACTTTTGTATTTATTTAGTTTTCTTGCATTTTATTGGTCTATGTTGTGCTATATGAGTTTCTCTACATGTTTACTTCTTGGCATTTTTGGTTTTGAGGTCTTGAATGGAGTAGATCTACATTTCTAAGTTAGAGTTTTCATGGGTACTAGGATTTTTTATTTTATTTTGATCTATTAAAACTTAATATTTTTGAAAACTAGTTGTTCTATGTGTTAGAGCTTTTTTATTTCGTGCAATTTGGCTTTTGAATCACTTAATTTAGACTTAAACTAAAAGTTTTATGACCAA
Source organism: Iris macrosiphon (assembly GCA_036927795.1). Taxonomy (NCBI): domain Eukaryota; kingdom Viridiplantae; phylum Streptophyta; class Magnoliopsida; order Asparagales; family Iridaceae; genus Iris; species Iris macrosiphon. The sequence continues at coordinate 29,335,648 of JAYESA010000004.1, read as the reverse complement.
AATAAATTTTGGAGCTTTGTTCTCGGACCTATTTGATAGGAACGATGAACAATGTTGCATGCAGTGGGTCATGTACAGAAATCTGGCCGCACGTAGTGCGCAGCGCACAGGTTTCTTGCCGCCACATGCGTCACACGCATCACTCTCTGGCTGCGAGCAATGTGCGGTGCATGGAATTTTTGTCGCGCATAGTGTACCGCACATGGAATTCTTTTCGCGTGCATCAGTACGCCGCGCACATAATTCTGGTCGTGCGCATGTTGACCCAGATGACCTATTTTTTCTTGTTTAACTATTTTTTTAGCTAGAATCACACAAAACTCAAAACATGAAAGTTTTAGATCTTTGTTTTACCTTTCCAAATATTTTTGAATCACCCTATTTGGATTTAGAATGAGAAAGTTATGCCCAGTTTTGTAAAATGTGTTAAAATCTAGTTTTGTGCAATTTTACATGTTTGATTATTTTGTGCATTGTTGCTATATTCTTCAATTGATTTGATTTTCTTAAACTTAACCTTGAGAAAGTGTACATATTGTTTTCCTGCCTTTAACTTGTGTTAGTTCTTGTAATAAAGCTTAGATTTTTAGCCCATGTTTATGTAAATACTATATTGATATTCCTAATAGGGCTCGATGCAGCGCACTTATGACTCAAGATTCTTGTACTGCCCTGATCAAGGCTATTAATAGCACCCGTATTGCATGACATGTTATTCCCGTGGTTGAATTTCTGATTGTGCATGTCCAGCTATTGTCCAGTCTTGCATCATGCCTAAGGCATATTCTCGAGCACCACGGTCGAGAGTCTTGATTAAACTGATCAGGTTAATGAACTAGATTTGATATCTAGAATCATTTAGGAAAATTTCATGGCTACATGCAATCTCGACATCCCAGTGACACCTGTGGATTTAGATCTCTCTGTCGTAAGGGACATTCTTCTAGCACACCGTTGAGTGTTGCATTATAACTAAAAATATCTATATATGTTAATTATATTATGTATCCCGTACGTCTGGATAATCTGAATGGACTGCAGGGCATGTAGCTGTATACAATTTTTAAATTGTATTTGATAGTAATTAAGATTGTGATAACCCTAATTAGTTAATTATTAACAAGCCGTAGGATATGTTTGGCCGTGATTGGTTGATTTTTTGTCTTGTCCATGCATTTTTCTGTTTATTAACGCTGCAAGTTTACTTATAGTCACTCCATTTATATTTTAAACTACTTCATATCTTATGCTTATTTTGCATACTGGTTTTAGTTCCTATGTTGGGCTTTCTTGTAGTACTTTGCTATTTGGGGTCTGACCAAACTGGTTTTGTATGGCCAGATTTTAGAGCAGGACCCGAGGATCTTCTATACCTTCCTTCAGATGGTGAACACCCGGAGCACCAAAGGAATTGAGTTGGTTTCTTCATCATTCGCCCACTTATCATTATAAATTATTCTTTTGAGGCGTTTAGCCATTGAGCACATGTTTATCTCATGTTCTTTTGAACTTGTTATATAACCTAAAGGGCAGGACATAATTGGCATATTTTAGACTATAGCTAGAGTTGATGTATAACTTTACTCTTGCTGGTTCTCCTCTTTTGTATAACTAGTTTCATGATCATCTGTGTATGTATAGTTTGGGATGCCTTACTATTATATGTGTGATGATGATAAATATTGTAACAGGTTGCTTGTTTGTGATTGAGACACCTAGGATTGTCATGACCTGAGATTGCCTGTTGGAATGTAGAGTAAAGCCTCATATGTCTTAGACAACCATGACCGTATCATCGGGGTATTGGTATACTCTGGTATGCGTAGCTGGCTTTATCTTCCCCCGCTCTCCAATACTCTAGTTCTTGGATGTGACAGTTGTTCACCACCTATAAGCCTACATGCATATGAGAAGGTCATGGTGGCGAACCAGGCACAAGCTGAAGTACTTGGGACCGGAATGGTGGTACTGAATTTGACTTTAGGGTAGTCACTGATGCTTAAAGATGTGAAGCACATACCGGTGAGACAACTGCTCTGTATTCTCCTCAATCAAATGGAGTAGCTAAAAGGAAGAACATGACGTTGACAGAGATGATGAATTCAATGTTATTGACTGCGGTATTCCAAACTGCTTCTGGGGAGAAGTTGCGCTCATGGTTAATTTCATTCTCAACAGAGTGTCGTATACAATATTCGATGTCACTCCTCATGAACTCTAGTTCAAAGTCAGACCCAACTTGAATATCATTCGAGTTTGGGGGTGTCTGGCATTTGTGAAGCTTTCGGACTTGAAGATTCAAAAGCTGGGTACGGGGACTACGAAGACTATCTTCATGGGTTATGCTGAGAAGAGTGATGCTCGGATGTTTCTTGATATAGAGTCAAATCATATCATCGAATCTTGTGATACAGAATTCTTTGAAGATAAATTTATAAGGCACAAGAACATTGTTATCGCGAACATTTCAGAGAATAGTGTGAGTACACATGAGGCTAATGATTCCAATAAAAATGTAGTCAAAGAGAAAGTTGTCATTCCAGAGACAACGTTCGAACCAGAACTCATAGAACCAGTGTCTAAGCGAGTAAGAAGAAGGAAGGACTTCGGAGAAGATTTTGTCACCTATCATATGGAAGCAGATCTTTTTACCTATGGCGAGGTGAGGCAAGGCGATGAAGACCAGAGACGTTGTCTTCTAGAGGGAGCTTATCAATGATGAGTATGACTCAATAACCAACAACACATGGGTGTTGGTCGATCTGCCTGAAGTAGCTAAACCAATCGGATACAAGTGGATCTTCAAGAAGAAGATAAAGGTCGATTGAACTGTTGATAAGTTCAAGGCAAGGCTGATATCCAAAGGATTTTATCGGAAGCAGGGGATCGACTACTTTGACACATATGCTATTGTAGCACAAATGAAAATGATTAGGATGTTGATATTTTTGAGCTCAATTCACAATCTAGTTATACATCAGATGGATATTAAAATAGTATTCCTGAATGGAGAGTTGACCGAAGAGATTTACATACAACAACCAGAAGAATTTATCGTCAAAGGCCTTGAATAAAAAGTCTGCAAGTTGGTAAAATTATTATATGGTCTGAAGAAAGCTCCCAAGATGTGGCATAAGAAGTTTGATAAAGTTATAAGATCAAATGGCTACAGGATCAGTAAGACGGATAAGTGTATTTACACAAAGTTTGCTGAAGGGAGAGGAGTTATTGTTTGTCTGTACGTTAATGACATGTTGATCCTAGGTACGGTTCTAGCACGTGTCATTGAGACAAATAAGTTCATCTCATCCAAGTTCAATATGAAGGACTTGGGGGAAGCTGATGTTATCTTGGGGATAAAGATTATCCAGACGGAGACTAGAGTGGCACTGTCATAGTCTCATTATATTGTGAAGATGCTCACATGTCATGGATATCAGAATCTTATAGGGATCGATACTCCGTACAGGTGTGACAAGAAGTTGAAGCCAAATCCAAGGGAACGTGTCAGGCAGCTAGAATATTCAAGCATTATCGGGAGTTTGATGTATGCAATAACTGCCACAAGGCCTGACATAGCTTTCTTCGTAGGGATGCTGAGTCGGTTTACGAGCAATCTAAGTGTTGAGCACAGAAAAGTTGTGAAGAGAGTAATGAGATATCTCAAGAAGACTCAGAAATATGCACTGTACTACAATGGGTATCTGACAGTAGTGAAATGCTTCAGTGATGCAAGATGGTGTTCAGAAGTAGAATGCGAAAGGTCCACAGGAGGATACATCTTCTCCATAGGTGGAGCTGTTATATCTTGGAAGACGAACAAGCATAAAAGGCTCCCTCATTCCACGATAGAATATGAGTTTTATGTACTGGAGGCTGCAGCACTGCATACAGAGTGGCTTCGGGAGCTCATGTATGATCTTTCAGTGGTTGGTGCGCAGATTCTGATGATATCGATATACTGCGACAACCAAGCGACTGCAGGAGTGGCATCAAATGATCTCTTCAATGGTAAGAAGAGGACTGTGAGACTTAGGCACAGAACACTGAGTGAACGCATCAAGGATGTCATCATTGTAGTAATTAATATTCGGAGCCAGGTGATCTTGGTGGATTCATTCACATAAGATACTACATTGAATGAGCATGTCGAGGATGGCATCATTATAGTGTTTGATGATCGGAGCCATGAGGGTCTGGAAGATTCGTTCATATAAGGTCTCAAGCATCAGCTAATCATAAGAACTATAAATGAGCATAGTACTCTATGCTACCGTAGGGTGACACCACCATGAGGTACTTAGACAGGGTAAATCCTCGGCTTCGGGCCAGGTCACAGTGGCAGTAGTACTGCATATAGTTAAGAACACAACATATATGGGCTTAGAGGACTTCTGATATTGTGTCTTCATAATCCTACCATTTAGTTTTATTACTACCAAAATAAGTCAAATCAGAGACGAATATAGCGACTCCAGAAAACGACGTCGCTAATATTATTGAACTTAGCGACATCTACAAAAGACGTCGCAATACATGGTTGTCGGTGATATTTTGCGATATGTAGAGAGAGTCGGTGTACGTCGCTAGGAGTCGGTGTACGTCGCTAAATGTTTAATAATAGTGGCGTTTTGCGACCCCAAATCTTATGTGTCGCGATAAATTTAAAAGGTAGCAACGGTTAGGGACGTCCAGTATTAACGTCGTTAAATTTCTTCATATAGGATTCCGCTGGTTCGACTTTTCATTTCATTTTTCCCCAAAATTTTATTTTCCTCCCCCTACCACCCCGTTGTCGACGACTACCTCCGAGCCCCCGGCGACCCCCTCTCCGACCTCAGCGATCCCTCGCCCCCGCCTCAGCCGTGCCCTACCGGTTCTCGGTGGCCCACCTGTCATGCCCCAATCTTCCGCAAGCTCGATAGTCCCCGCTGAACGTGAATCACCACATTTACAGCTCTCCCGCAGGACAATCGTTCTCATCGGGACGTGATGCCGTACGAGCCTGGAGTTGCACTCGTACAAGGCGATGTTGTCAAACACCAAATGTTATCATTGAAACAACCAAGTTGCAGCGGAAGTCAAATATTGTGTACCAAGCACACAATTAGAGTATACGCAGAGAAGCTCACGATAGGGTCCAAATGAGATGCCCCGAGTCAATGCCACAAAGGCGATGCCACGGAGACGATGAAATAACTCTTGCTCTTTCTCTAGCCCACAAAGGTACTTACAGTTCATACATCATGTCCCGTATATCCAAGCAGCGTCACTACGTCTGTGTACCTGAAATAATGCCCACAAACGTGGGTCAGTACACAACCGTACTGGTGAGCGGGGTAACCCACTCGCCTAAGCCGACACTAAGTAAAGTAGTGAATGCACACAGTTAAAATGGTGATCTTTCTAGTTGAATCCTAGATTCGTTTCATGGCATATGGATGACATGTTAAGGAAAGCAGTAAAGCAGTTTAAGCATGCTAGCATTCAATCTCAAACCAAACGACAAGCAGTTAATATAAAGCTGACCCGTCTAACTCAATGTCATCGCTTGCACGATAACATATCGAACCATCAGTCTCGCCTCAATATCCATCCAGAACCAAAGTTTATATATCCCACTCTCGAGTGCACACTCTTGCCGAGGCAAGGTGGCCGCGCCTACACGATGCACAAACCAACCAAAGTAAAGCAAGCCAACATCTATTCTTATATGAAGTCACTGGCCAAAGGCCATAAAGGACGTTGATCGGACAGATCAAATGCGGTTCTATTCGAAACAGCGCTAAGTAGCTAACCCACCTGAATCGCATCCAACCGCTGGCACCGCGCCCAAGACGCGTTACCCAATTGTCTCCTCCATGGTCGAACGGTCCCGGTGCCCCGGAGCACCCGTTCGAGAAAACCAAACCCTGTGCCACCCAGGTTGTCCGTGACTATGCAGACACGTAGGTATGACGAGAGGATCGAACATTCTCGCCCCACCAAGCGATCCTAGACTCATTCCATCAATAATCCAACCAACACATCCATAACCATTCTTCCAACATGTTCTTCCAAGGAACCCAAATCTCGACCTCAAAACATAGCCCGAGGCATCAAAATATCAAGTATTTCATAGGCACGAAGCCTCTTCTCAACACAATCCAAATTGGTGCAACACCTATGCTCGAAGCTAAACCCATGGCACAATGCCGTTTCAGTGGCACAATATCACATTCGTGGCACGATGCCCCATCAAACGACACAACGCCCTCGCCGATACAGTTGTTCGGTTTCGAACCACAACTGCCTGCTTTACAAGACAAAGCATCCTTGTGATACACGCGCACGGATGCACGTTCGCTCGCCCGAATCCCGATATTCCTATTGCCTCAATTGTATCATTCCAACCTGTATATTTCCAACCGTCCAAGCATAATCCCAAGTAATCCAACCGATTACCTCAAATGAATAATCCAGCTATCGTATCCAACTATCCAACGCGTAAACCATTCACGCCACAATCCTACCAAGCCAACGACGCACACTCTATGCACGCCTCAGTGTAGTGCTTCCCGATGTTTCAGCCCAAGTGTTCAAGCCTTTACGTGTTTTCCATATTATTAGGCATGAAGGAGTAGAGGAGAAGGGAAAGAGCCCACTCACAATGTTTGATTCCGTTAAGCATCTTGTCCTGCCGATACGGCCAATCTCTTGAACCCGTGGTCCGATGCAAGCGCGATCTACTCAACTGGTATGACCGTACGAGCAGGCCGTGCTTTCCAAATCATCCGACCGATCAGACTAAGGAAGACGGCATTATCGTTTCCATTCAGCTATTCAGTACTGTTCGGAACGAACACCTGATTTCCATCGAACCCGCTAGCCCTCTGCACATTGAAACCAACTCGATTAATCCTTCTTCCCGAAATCCGACATTTCAAATATAACCAGCATTTGATTCATTCAGTCCGACTCAGCGTAACGCTCCGAGCGGTTGCGGGCGTTACATAATATACCACTTAGAATCAGGTTCGTCCACGAACCGTGCTGGTACTCATTCCTTACTAGCATGCCACAATCCAATTCCATAGGTCTGCTCTATGCAACTCTCATATACACTATTTCTGACACAATATCTCGTTCTGCTGAACGCTCGTACAAGTTCCAAATTCCCACATCCTCCTTGCAGCTCAACCCGAATTTCTCGTATCGCTTAGTTTTGTATCGTACATATATTTAAGGCGTCCCTAAAATACATGCATTTCAGCCGAGCTTTGCGATAGCAAATTTGAACAAGTTACAAGGGTATCTTTATGTTCGAGGCGTCCATATTGCTTTGCTCCCAAATTGGACCAAATCACGATTTCCATTCCAACATATTCGCTCGAGCACTATTTTCAATTATGCAGATTTTTTACCGATTCAATGAGTTCGCGTTCCAGCTCAATTCACCCCACTATTTCTGAAATCAGTACTAGCAACATCTCCAAATATTATCTCGTGCACCGAACGATTCTCACAACTGATCTACCCCAGCTATGCGACTTACCCAAATATCAACTTGCTTAGATCAGCTCAGTCCAACACATTCCTGCCATCTCAATATCTCATAGGGTGAACATCTATATTGAGGTTCGTGTGATCCACGAAGATCTCGCCGCCACGCCAAAGGGATTTGTGTCGCCACGATTTCAACGTGGACACACTCGCCACAATTCTTAGGTTGTGCATGAAATAGTTCTTCGCGCTGCTTCCACTGCCTCGAAGCATAGGATATCACCTTCGCCTTCCAAATGAGCACGCTTCCCAGACTAAGTTTCGAGACATCTTGTAAATCTGAGGCAAATCTGTCCCTTCCAGTATTCGCAAGGATTTGATCTGAACGAGCCGCTGCTTTAACTTCACGAGCTAGTTTCACAGTCGTCAATTCATATGAATGCTATTCCCTTCCAGGGCACGATGAGTCAGAGGCGATGCCATCGATAAAAATCTGCGACTCTGAATCTCATCAGTTGACAAGGCTACTTCCACCATCGCTTCGATCTTCCGGCTGTATCTTCAGCTGAAGACTATCCCAAGGATCTCTCAAATCCAACACTCAGTCAATAAGCCAAATCATATTGCCTCACATCTGCCCTCGACGCATTCCCAAATACGCTGCCTCAAGGGTCGTTCTATGGGTCTACCATATTCATATCCGATTCAGCGGACAAGGTCGCTTAGGGTTAGCTGTCCCGAAGCTACGCTTGATAATTGTAATCATCACGATGGACAGTTACTATAAACCATGCTATATCTCATCTAAAAATCTGACTCCAAATCCAACCATTCATCCGAGCGAAGTTTCCGAATCCGAGAACCGCGCTCGTTAAAACCTTATTCCATCAATCCGCCGTTCTGTCCTGAATCCATCAAATTTCTGAATTGCATATTCGATTCTCGTACTACAATTTGCAATAATTCTCAAAACCCAAGACTTGCTCCAATTCTTATCCATTTACTGCGTCCCACAATGCACTTCCAACTTACTCGAGCAGCGCAGTGATTTGTTCCGACGTTGCTATCACATTTAGCTATCTTCAAACGTCCGCCCACGTCTTCCGGAGAATCCGTTTACTATCGATGCACCATCTTGCCCAAAATTCCATTTCCGCTAAACCTGAGTCAACTTCACGAGCAGCAACATCCAAAATCTTTCAAGTTTGTGTGAATCCATCGCATTGTCCCTCCAAATCAATATCGTGTTTCTTTGCTCAACCAACAGCTCAAATGCGTTGCCCAAAATCATAGTCCGTGCTCGCTATCATTCCGATACTCCCATCGCTTTGCTCAAGCGTAACCCAAATGTTCGTTCCGATTCGATCCATCTCTTAAGCCCAATGATGCTTTCCATTTGCACCAGTCCGTTCACGATATGCTCAACTCAATATTCGCTTGCTCCATTTTCATTCTTTTCAACTCAACCGACGTGCACCAACCAACTTGTATTCTCGTTTCACGAGTCCGTTCAGGCAATTCCCATAGATGTCCAACCAAAACATTTCCAATGCCTTGCTCAAAATGTGGTATCCCATATACCACTCTGAATCAAGTCGCTACTCGCATTACAATTTCCTTCACAGATCCAAGATCCGTTCGAACCATCCCTTATGCATACTCATGTCTTTCCCAATTCGAGTCTGACACAAAACTCAGGCAACGCTTGAATTATCCAACTGTTTCTCAATCCGTCTGATACTTTCTCAACACGAGCAATCGTGCAATGATTGTCTTCCAAATAGTCCAACCCAATGCCCAACGGTTTCACACTTTTTGTTGTATGAGCAACTCGTTCCAACTTATCCATATATTCCCGAGCCAAACTCAAACCTGCTCAACCGATGCGCCACAGCCAAAATTCCAACTTCTATCCAACACAATCGCTTGACGAGCAACTCGTTCAAGGATCTATTCTCTTCGAATATTTCTACTCAAAACATGCCGCATAACCAAATCTCGTTAGCCAACCAACTGATCCATTGATGCAATCAGAAACTCTCAAATGATAAGCCAAGCAAGCCCAACGAAAGCCCATACTTGTTGCACAAATGCAACAACGCCAACCAACTTGCTGCACGAATGCAACAACGCCTAACGAGACTAAGCGATCCTACGAAAACCAACCAAAGCAACCCACCCAAGAAATATAATGCAACCAAAACCAGCAATAATTAGACTTATTGCATGAAACATCCGATGCGGCACCGAGTAGAGTCAAGAGCTAGACGACACGCGGAAGCTATTTAGAGTTTGTGATGAAGCGAAGGACCAAGTCCAAAGAAATAAATCGGGCGCTCTGATACCAATTTGTCACGCCCCAATCTCCCGCAAGCTCGATAGTCCCCGCTGAACGTGAATCACCACATTTACAGCTCTTCCGCAGGACAATCGTTCTCATCGGGACGTGATGCCGTACGAGCCTGGAGTTGCACTCGTACAAGGCGATGTTGTCAAACACCAAATGTTATCATTGAAACAACCAAGTTGCAGCGGAAGTCAAATATTGTGTACCAAGCACACAATCAGAGTATACGCAGAGAAGCTCACGATAGGGTCCAAATAAGATGCCCCGAGTCAATGCCACAAAGGCGATGCCACGGAGACGATGAAATAACTCTTGCTCTTTCTCTAGCCCACAAAGGTACTTACAGTTCATACATCATGTCCCGTATATCCAAGCAGCGCCACTACGTCTGTGTACCTGAAATAATGCCCACAAACGTGGGTCAGTACACAACCGTACTGGTGAGCGGGGTAACCCACTCGCCTAAGCCGACACTAAGTAAAGTAGTGAATGCACACAGTTAAAATGGTGATCTTTCTAGTTGAATCCTAGATTCATTTCATGGCATATGGATGACATGTTAAGGAAAGCAGTAAAGCAGTTTAAGCATGCTAGCATTCAATCTCAAACCAAACGACAAGCAGTTAATATAAAACCGACCCGTCTAACTCAATGTCATCGCTTGCACGATAACATATCGAACCATCAGTCTCGCCTCAATATCCATCCAGAACCAAAGTTTATATATCCCACTCTCGAGTGCACACTCTTGCCGAGGCAAGGTGGCCGCGCCTACACGATGCACAAACCAACCAAAGTAAAGCAAGCCAACATCTATTCTTATATGAAGTCACTGGCCAAAGGCCATAAAGGACGTTGATCGGACAGATCAAATGCGGTTCTATTCGAAACAGCGCTAAGTAGCTAACCCACCTGAATCGCATCCAACCGCTGGCACCGCGCCCAAGACGCGTTACCCAATTGTCTCCTCCATGGTCGAACGGTCCCGGTGCCCCGGAGCACCCGTTCGAGGAAACCAAACCCTGTGCCACCCAGGTTGTCCGTGACTATGCAGACACGTAGGTATGACGAGAGGATCGAACATTCTCGCCCCACCAAGCGATCCTAGACTCATTCCATCAATAATCCAACCAACACATCCATAACCATTCTTCCAACATGTTCTTCCAAGGAACCCAAATCTCGACCTCAAAACATAGCCCGAGGCATCAAAATATCAAGTGTTTCATAGGCACGAAGCCTCTTCTCAACACAATCCAAATTGGTGCAACACCTATGCTCGAAGCTAAACCCATGGCACAATGCCGTTTCAGTGGCACAATGTCATATTCGTGGCACGATGCCCCATCAAATGACACAACGCCCTCGCCGATACAGTTGTTCGGTTTCGAACCACAACTGCCTGCTTTGCAAGACAAAGCATCCTTGTGATACACGCGCACGGATGCACGTTCGCTCGCCCGAATCCCGATATTCCCATTGCCTCAATTGTATCATTCCAACCTGTATATTTCCAACCGTCCAAGCATAATCCCAAGTAATCCAACCGATTGCCTCAAATGAATAATCCAGCTATCGTATCCAACTATCCAACGCGTAAACCATTCACGCCACAATCCTACCAAGCCAACGACGCACACTCTATGCATGCCTCAGTGTAGTGCTTCCCGATGTTTCAGCCCAAGTGTTCAAGCCTTTACGTGTTTTCCATATTATTAGGCATGAAGGAGTAGAGGAGAAGGGAAAGAGCCCACTCACAATGTTTGATTCCGTTAAGCATCCTGTCCTGCCGATACGGCCAATCCCTTGAACCCGTGGTCCGATGCAAGCGCGATCTACTCAACTGGTATGACCGTGCGAGCAGGCCGTGCTTTCCAAATCATCCGACCGATCGGACTAAGGAAGACGGCATTATCGTTTCCATTCAGCTATTCAGTACTGTTCGGAACGAACACCTGATTTCCATCGAACCCGCTAGCCCTCTGCACATTGAAACCAACTCGATTAATCCTTCTTCCCGAAATCTGACATTTCAAATGTAACCAGCATTTGATTCATTCAGTCCGACTCAGCGTAACGCTCCGAGCGGTTGCGGGCGTTACACCACCCGCGGCTCCAGTCCCTCTGAGCCCCCGGCAACCCAACCACGGCTCTAGTCCCTCCTCCCTCCTTCAGGCGCTCCTTTCCCCCCCCCCCCTCAGTCGTGCCCTACTGACTCACCACCGCCTTCGATACGCCACCGCCCCCCATTCTCAGGTAAACCCTAACCCCTAGGTCTTTTAAAAATGACATTGACACACACAGACACTGATACAGACACTGACACACACTGACACAACGGAGGGGAGGAGGAGTGGTTAGCTAGCTAGGTTATGAAAGCTTACATAGAAGTCGGTGACGGTGCTTGTCGACTTCGCTAGTACGACCTTTATTTGCATGTCGAACCTACCAAAGTAGTACTGTTTCTTGAACCTGAATCCCGAGTCGAAGGCCTGGTTGAGCGTAAGCTACAAGAGTTCTTGAACATGAATCCCGAGTCGGAGGCCTACTCTAATTTTTGACGTAGTTGATTTTGGAAATTTTTGCTCAAGATCATGACACTCACCCCCCCCCCCCCCGAAATATATATGTTAATACACATTCAATAATTTCAAGTATATATGAAATAACATATTCTTTATTACTTTAAGGCAACCGTACCCTCCCGATATTTGGATTGGGGTTGGATATGATCATGGTTAACTTTCGGATATTTAGGTAATCATAAGTGTCGATTTCTAACTATGATATAGGTATTTGATATAAATTTGGGTATATGTTGTAGTCAAGATATTGTGTTTGGGTATAGGTAGTACCTTGTGTGTGTGTGTGTGTGTGTGTGTGTGTGTGTGTCAAGTGTATGAGAGTCCTCTTGTTCCTTGTGTGTGTGTGTGTGTGTGTGTGTGTGTGTGTGTGTGTGTGTGTGTGTGTGTGTGTGAAGTGTATGAGAGTGCCCAAGTGAGAGGTATGTATGTCTATATGTTTGAGTGAGGGATAGGTGAGCCAGTGAGGATTAATAATTTATATAGATAGATACATATATAAGGGTATAGAAATATACAGTTATAGAAGTAGGTATAAATATGTGTTGAATGTCAAGAGTGAGTGGCCTAGAGTGTATGTTGTACCAAGATACCAAGCGTCAAGTATAATTAGTATCATGGGTATTTAAAACTATATCCTAGTGTCAAGATACATGAGAGTTTCAATGTGAGATTGTGTACCATGGTATGTGATATCCACATGATACACAAATACCTAGAGTGTTATCAAGACCTATGTGTATATTGGACACTCCGAAGTCAAATGTCCTTGCCATCCCTTCTCTGAAAAGTAAATTTACATCTGTAAGCCTTCTTGAGACTTGTTGAATTTTACCAATTTTTGAAAAATTATAGAAAAGACAAAGAACGCATCAAAGTGTCCATGTCAGATTTTTCAGAAATCTCGTATAACTCTAAAAGGCTCAAAAAGTCTTAATATAAATTTACTTTTCAGAGAAGGGCTGACAATGAATACGTGATGACACATATTTAATAGGATTTGAAATCCGAGTTGTCCACATGTCTACTATTTTTGGATAGTCATGAATTATAAAACGGATATGAACCACGATATGGATACTCACGCATCACAATTCGAATACTCACGCATCAAAAGGAGTTGTTACTTTGATGAACATGTGTATCCATCTTTGCATCCATTTGGATAATATACTTGAACGATGTCTATTCATCTTTTTAGAAGTATCTAAAAATTGATCTGAATTACTACCTGCGTCATCGTTTGTGGATGTACAACCATCATTACGATGACATGTGCGGGATAAATTCATACATGGGGTGGAACAGTTCCTACAGTTCGTTAAGGCGTTCCCTAAGTACATGGACGGTACCAAAATTAAGTGTCCGTGTGTGAGATATCGCAACTTGAAATATCACTCAGAAGTGGATGTGACTTATTATTTATACTCGAGGAGTTTCATGCCAAATTACTATCAGTGGACCTCACATGGAGAACTTGTGTCTTTAGCATCGGAGCCGGAGCCTTATGTGGAGCCGTATATGGGTGTCCAAGACCACGCTGATTACGACGACGGGTGAGTGAACATAGTTTTCAATGCTGCCGAGCCTAGTTTCGATCCAAAAAATTATGATGCAGCTGAGGAGGCACTGAATGTCGATGGTGCAAAGTTCATAGAGTTACTGGAGAATGTAAGAACTCCATTATATCCTGGTTGTGAGGATAATTCACCATTGGAGGTGGTTACAAGACTATTGAGCATCAAGTCTGATTTTAACATGTCGCAAGAATGCAACAACCGACTGATGGAGTCGATTATAGAGATCTTGCCGGCGGGTGCTAAGTTACCTAAAGACTTCTACCGGTCTAAGAGGATGGTGAGATCGCTCTGGATGGAATACAAAAAAATCGATGTATGTCACAACGGGTGCATGTTGTACTACAAAGACGACAAGGATAAAAATATGTACAGATTTTGTGGTGTTGATCGCTAGAAGGAAACTAGTACAGAAAGTTATGTCGATGTAAGAAAGCCGACCGATTCGATGCACTACTTGCCTTTAACGCCACGATTGCAGAGGTTGTTTATGGTGAATGAGACTGCCGAAAACATGAGTTGGTACAAACGAGAACAAATTGAAGGAGTATTGGATCACCTATCTGATGGAGAAGCATGAAAGCACTTCCATCGAGAGTATCCCAATTTTGCTTTGGATTCGCGTAATGTAAGATTGGGTCTCTCCTCCGACGGTTTTATCCCATTCGAACTTTCGGGCTATCAGTATTCGTGCTGCCTGTGATTTTCACCCGGTACAACATACCACCTTGGATGTGCATGAAGACTTCGGTTATGTCTTAACCATCATTATTTTGGGTCCGAATAATCCAAAGAGGAACATCGATGTGTACTTGCAACTGTTGATAGATGAGTTGAATCAGCTGTGGAAAATAAGTGCTAACACGTACGATGTTTCGAAAAGGCATAATTTTCATATGAGGACAACACTTATGTTGACCATCAACGACTTTTTGGCTTATGACATGTTATCAGGATGGAGCACTCTTGGTCGTCTCTCATGTCCGTATTGTATGGACCGCACTAAGGCTTTTTGTTTAAAACAGGGAGAAAAATCATGATTCTTCGATTTTCATCGATAATTTCTGCCGTCGGATCATCCGCTTAGGAGGAACAAAAATGCATTTCATGCCAGTGTTATGAAGAAGGAAAATCCACATCCTAGGAGGCCCGGAGACACGATATGGGAAGAGGTTAAAGATTTACCAAGTGCTATCGAAGAGCCTACTAAAGGGTACAAGTGCGATGGATTTGGTCACACTCATAACTGGACGAAGAGGAGCATATTCTGGGAGCTGCCATATTCGAGCACCAATCTGATCAGACATAACCTTGATGTCATGCATATCGAGAAGAATGTGTTTGACAACATAATTAATACTGTGATGGACGTAAAGGGGAAGACGAAAGACAATCCCAAGGTTAGGTTAGACTTGGAAGAAATATGCAGACACCATGCGTTGCATTTGATAGAGGAAGGGAATGGAAAGTATAAGCAGCCTAAGGTAATTTTCTCACTGGATAAGGAGGATAAAGGAAGACTTTACAGGTGGATTCATGGGCTAAAATTTCTAAACGGGTACGTGTCAAATCTTAAAAGATGCGTTGACCCGAAGGAGAACAAACTGACGGGTATGAAGAGCCATGACTGTCACATATTCATGGAGAGGTTAATTCCAATTGTATTTCGGTCATGTAGTTTATGATCCATTGACTGAGCTTAACATATTCTTCATGGATCTTTGTTCTACAAAGTCGATCATCCAGAAAAGCAAGAGAAGGACATTACGGTAACACTATTCAAGCTTGAAAGAGTGTTCCCTCCTGGATTCTTCGACTCCATGGAGCATTTGCAAATTCATCTTTCTTACGAGGAACGTATTGGTGGGCATGTCCGTTATCGGTGAATGTACCCGTTCGAGCGTCAACTGAACCACCTAAAGAGAAAGGTAAAAAAATAAGACACGAGTCGAGGGTTCTATTTGTGAAGCCTATGTTCTTGAGGAGATTATAAACTTTTTCTCGATGTATTTCAAGCCGCATGTTTTTACTAATAGAACAAGAGTTCCCAGAAACGACGACGGATATCAGGAATCTAATGATGTAATACTGAAAGTATTCAATGCTTTTAGTAAGTCTTCGGGCAAAATGAATAAGGGATATCTGAATGACGACGAGCTAAAGGCTCCTCAGTTGTATATATTACTCAACGGCGACGGGGATGAAGTGGAGAAGCTAGAGGATAAGTAATTAATACGTCAACGTTTAAGTCATCTTAATGTAATAGTATACGCTAATATTGTTACACTAATCGGATGATATTTTATTGTTTTTCAGCACATTTAATGATGAGGTGAGGTCGATGAGACCATAATAACAGATGAAAAAGTAGAACAAAAAATGAGACTTAATTTTCCTTCTTGGTTGAGTACATATGCAAGAATATTTTTGTGTATGCACTATGCACAATAATTAACATAACGTTGAACTTAATATTATTTTCTTGGTATTTAGGTCGATCATTCCCACACAACACTCGAGAATGAGTCTATTAGAACTCTAGCCAAGGGACTAATTTATGCCATCAAAATTTGGCCAAGTTACTGTGTGAATGGGTTTAGGTTCAAGTCACCAAAATCCCTGATAAGAGACAGCTTCTTGGATCTTGATTCTACGAAAAATAGTTGTTTATGTATCAGATCTTCGAGCTACAAAGATGTCGATCCAGACAATAATTTCTATGGCGTCTTACGAGAGATTGTGGAGTTGACATATAATTATGGAACAAAGCCTGCTAAGATCGTGTTATTCAGGTGTGATTGGTTTGATCCGATCCAATATCAAGGTTGAAAAATAGACAATCATGGTTTTGTGGATATAAACTACCGTCGTCGATATTAAGGCTATGAACCATTTGTCCTATCAAGTTAGGATCAGCTCGTATACTTCACAACTTATCCTAAATAGGGAACAATGAGGTCGGACTGGTGGACAGTATGCAAGACGATAGCTAAAAATACCTTTGATGTTAACGAAATAGCTTATCAGGAGGATGAGCTACCTATTGTAACAAATATTTTAGATGTTGACTCAACGAAAGTTTCTCATTACACGTCTAATCGTGTGAAAGAGGTAGAATTATCCGAAGAGAAAGATGAAGTAGATAAAAGTGAAGATGGGGAGGACGAGGAAAACGAAGAAGATGAATTTTTAGAAGAGGATTGAAAACAAATAAAATTCATTTAGAACTTTAGCCATGTATTGTATTTTTAATGTGTAATATAATATCCATTTTAACTGTATGGATACATATATTTATATTTGTTATCAATTATATTCATTGTTTTTATCTATCTTACCAGATGGCACCCATGACCCGAGCACGTGCACGTCGCTTGAGAGAGGCACCTCCTACTGTTAAGGAGGAAATGACTGTTAAGGAGAAAGTGGCACCTACTACTGTTAAATTGGAAGCGGTTGTTAAGGAGAAAGTGGCAACTCATACTGTTAAGGAGGAAGTGGAACCTCATACTGTTGGGCAGACACAATCTCAGAGGGGGAGTTCCAGTCACCCATCACCTATAGCGGAGATTGATCACCTAGACGCTGCTTATGCGAAGTATTTGAGGGACTGGGTTCTGCCCCAGCATATTGAATTTTCTTGAGAGATTGAGAAATTGGATAAGACTTATGATGTGACTGTGATACTTTTATTGTGCTTATTGTGTGACTGTGATACTTTTATATTGTGCTTATTGTGTGACTTTGATACTTTTATTTTATGTTTATCGTGTGATTGTGATATTTCATATACTTTTGTGATATTTTGTACCCAGAAAATTCAACGGAGGGTTGTTCCGGGTCTGTTTATTTTTATGTTATAAGTTTGTGTATTTGTTTTATCATTATATTTTATTATCATGTATGACAAGACGACGAGAATCATACGAAAGTAGATCCTCTAGACGGAGTGCTCCTTCGGTACAGGCTATTGGTTCCGGATCTTAGTCGTGGAGTACTCCAGTATACCAATCAGTCACATCTCCGACTCCGTCGACGGTACGTGGCAGTACTCCTAGGACCAACAGTTCTATGCCTGAGACTACTCCCCCGTCCAGCCTTCCTCCTACTGATGGCACCATGGAGACAGAGGAGCTGATGGAGGAGGTCGAGTCGACTCCGTCTGCGAATGATCAGAGCGATCCTCCATGCGCGCCTCCGGGCGAGACGAGGATAGAGATTTGGTGGGACGGGCCTAGCAAGTAAGTTAAATAGTTAACATTTTCCAAATGATTATACCTATATATTCATGAATTTAATTATCGTTGTATAGATATCGTCCCTCGGCGGTACAGAGAGCACTGTGACATTTTCTGAGGCAGAACTATGGTGGGTCATGGATCAACTACTCAGATGCTCATGAAGATAGGAAGGCATTTTGGTTTACCTACTTCAAGGTAAAAATATATTTACTTTTAATATCAATAATTTATTTGCATATTATGTAACTCTCTATTTTACATCTTGTAGAAAATCTATTTCTATCCACCACATCAGGTTGAGAAGATCGAGGAGCAGTTTTCTGCCGTCGCCGCCAAGCTGATCCTTGATGCGATCAACGACCAAAATGTCCGTGATCGCGACGTAGAACTGATCCATGGTTGGATCACGCCTGAGCAGTGGACTACGAACCCAAGTACAAGGAACGATCGGAGAAGGCAAAGGCGGCTAGGTCGATGGCAGGAAAGTGATATGGTGGCTCGATTCCCATGACGAAATATTTTTGTCGTCTGGTATGTATTTTATTGAATATATATTATTTTAATGCAAGTAGGATAAGATGTTTAATTTTAATAACAAACAGTATAAATTTTAACAAGTACAGAGGGGTGAGGACGCCAATATGGTGACAATCTTCCTAGCCACCCATCGGAAGGACGGAAAGCTCATCGATGAGAAGGTCACGTAGACCTATGTACGTTTTACTACCCTGTGTTAGTTTTAATATAACTTAGAAAATATGCAAATAGATATCTATAAAGTTAATAATAAGTAACTTAGACGTTAGCAACCACTTTTCTATGACGAGTATCTTAAACTATGTGAGCGGGCGACTGCTAGTGCACCTGCAGAGGGAGGGGCTGGAACTTCCTCACAGTCCTCTACAGCTTCGTCGACGGATAAGCTCTGGATGACCGTCATTGGTGGTCTTCAAAGGGGTATGTACTACGGTACGAGATCTTATGGCGCCTATGTTGCGCCGCAGTCATCCAGGGCCTCCTCTATTAGGCTGCATTCTTGATTGAAGGATGTTTGTTATCTTTTGCTTAGAAGACCAGGAGAGCGTTGACCGTCAGATTGCTGACCTGCGTGACGAGTTGCTACGGAAGATTACGGAGCAGCCACAATCTGCACCGCAGACGAACGATGCGACGATCATCGCACGTTTTGATTCGCTCGAGCATAGCCTTATGGAGGTCAGGACTCTGAGCCATACGACAAAGCACAGCCTTATGGAGCTCGAGACTATGGGCCAGACGACAGAGCGCAGCTTGGCAACTCTGGTCGCGTCTACGGAGCACAGACAGACAGGGCTTGAGGGGTCGCATACGGCCATGAGAGACTCACTTGCGAGGATCCATGCGACCCAGGATTTGTTGAGCCTGTCGGTGGCGGAGAACACTTCGAGGGTGGCATCTGCCATGGATTCATACAATGCTCGACTGCTAGCATTGTAATCATAAATATTCTTTAAAGTGCTTTGTTGGAATCAAGACCTCGAAAGACAAATTTGTTTGCGAAAGTTTCTAAATTTCGACTACAACATTAGGATCAAACAGAGGGTAGACTGAAAAGTTTATCGGTAGCTCTGTCTCTGATCGTGTTCAAACCATCTTTTGATAAGCCTCGAGAATATATATATATATATATATATATATATATATATATATATATATATATATATTGTATTTTTTTAGTACTCGTAACAAGAACTTCTCTCTTCTTCCTCCTTCGCATACTAGAAAAACAAGTTTTCGTTTTATTTGCCAGGGCAAAAGTTAAGTTCAGATCACTCTTTCAAAACTGTTTACAGTGACGAAAAGCCGGTAGAAGAAAGATTTTACCTCTAGAAGGAATTCGAAAAAAGTCTGTACATGGACCTCGAATATTCTCTTCGGACAATGATTCGTACACGACTCATTCCCAAAGACTGGTAACACTACTTTTGATTTCTTGTTTTTATTTTGTTCACTGAGAAAGGAAAAGAACTTTATATAACAGAATCATATTTCAGAGATGTGCTTCATATGTGCATGGTATTTACACAATGCTCGGAGAGAAGCGCTCTACTACACTCTTCTCTTCACGAAGTTTTACTAGTGCATTCCAATGTATTTGTCGAATTCTTTCCCTGGAGAGATTCAACAATCTCCCAATCTCTTCACACGATCGAGCCTTCTCCTCCCCGTTCAATCCGTAGCGCAACCTTATGATACGTCTCTCTCTTTCGGTGAGTGTCGCGAGAAGGTCTTTCGTCATCTGCAGCATCATCTGTCTATTGATCATAACTTCCGGGGTCATTTCATCTGGGCCTGGGATAATTTCCTACACATCCAATTGCCAGAGAGACATAGTATTGAAGAATTTTCAAGATGAAGGGTTATTTTCTTTATAGTACCAAGTACAAGAATTTACAAAAACTTGCATATACAGCAAAAAATGTTTGCTGATATTTCATACACAGCACAAAAGATTAGGAAATTTATATTTAGAGAAACAAAACGCCCTTCCGTGGTTTAGCCTGTTGGACATGGGGTGGGGAGGACGGGTGTATGGGGGAGAGGAAAAAAGTGTTTAGAAAAACAAAACGTCCTTCCGTTTGGCGGAACAACTGACGAAAAAAAATTGTGATCACGAAAAAGATCCTTCGGAAGGAAGTATATTGCAAAAAAATGCCTTCCGTTGGACCTTTTTTGTGCATATTAATTATTTTTTCCGGAGAACAGGACTTAAAAACACATTCGCCACTAAAATTTTAATTTTATTACTAAATTTCGTCACTAAAAGTCCAATTTGAAAGTTCAATTTTGTCACTGAAAGACCAATTTCGTCACTAACATTTCGTCACTAAAAAAATTCAGAATAATTATGTAAAGATAAATGATGTTTTCTTTACATTTTTATTAACTGTTTCTTAACTAAACGGAAAGGATTAAGTAGGACTAACGACGGCTAATTAATAACGGTTAATACATATATGCACAGAAAACGACTTTCGGAAGGGCAGGCGTATTCTTTGCAAAACAAAAAATACGTCCTTTTGGATGACGTTTTGGGACTCTCATCAAAATTTTGCTAAAATTTATGCTCTTAGAACAATTTCATCAAAGTTTGATGATATATACACACAATTTTCTGAAAAATATGTTTACCTTCAGTGTCAAACCTTCCTTGTTGACAGACCTGTCAATGGAGATTGGGTGGCCATTCCTCTCCGAGGCGAGCTGCACGATCGCCCCACCGATGTCAAGAAACTCTGCAATCTCCTCATTAGTCGGCCATCTCCCTAGTTGCCTATGTAACGAAGCTTTCGCGTCGATAACCTTTGCCGTCACCTCTCGCAAGCTTCCCTATACAAGTATAAGGTGAGGAGCTAGCAATTCCTGCAAAAAAAGTTCTTTCTGGCTTTCTAGGTAGTACGAAACTAAGATGTACCGGTGACTTCACAATGCTTGATTTGTTAGTTATAGCTTTGAGAATCGCTTGCTTGATCCACCAATATACATACGTCGACAGCTTACATCCTTTCGTGTGGTCGAACCTCTCTGCACCACGAAGAAGTCCGATGCACCCTTCCTGTTATAGCTCCAATATGAGAAATTGTTTTATGAACTAGGTTCACCGTGCACCTTTCAATGCCATCCATTTGATGACATTGGTGGTCAGCCTGTAATACTAACATGAGGTATATAATTTTACGAATTATAGCTGGAAATTGCTGGGGGTTTTTTTAGTCTTTTTTTATGACAACTTAAAGAGAGGGGTGATGAATTTTTTTTCTGCTAACTGCAAGGTTCGGAGATGAAACAAGAACTGAAATTTGGTCGGTGGGAGTTTCTTTCGTGTATTGTAAGTAGTCATGAAAACGTGCTAGAAGTAAATCACCATTGTCAGCTGCTATATTGCACGAATGAGGACACAGATACGGTTAAGGACACGATATGGATATGTGATGCGGACAATTGTAGATAGGTACATAAGGCAGTTTCTATGTTGCACGACTACAAACATGGATACACGTATGGACATGATACTGATCTGATACCATTTTCCTGTAGGTCTGCTGTGATAACAACCCTTTATGCAGCGCAGGATAACGGCTATCCCGAAAATTTTGGCTGATTCTTGTAAAATCTAATTACTTTAGGCATTTCCGACTTTGTCATGTATATGAATATATATGACACAACAAAGTATTGTGGAGTTTCTGTGACTGATGTTCAATACTGTCCAACACGAAATGGCACGGGCACAACACTGATTCCATAGTGTCTGTGCCTAAAGTAACTATAGGAGCACATTCAACAACTACTGAGACGGACCCAATTAACACTTTGATTAGGCCTGGATTACTTTTTTCCTACCTGAGAATTTTAGAGGATCATAGGATCAACCTGGACGAGGTCCTGGAGACTCAGTCCTTTGCCCTGGTATGGAGTTGCAACGGAGACGACGAGCCGTTTGTAGCTAAGGGTGATTCTCTCTCGGCACTCTCTCGCCCTCAAGAAAACCTCGTCTCTGTTTCTCCTCTCCACCAAAACGGTAGATGCGTCTGCAGCCTCCAGCGTAGCTGCAATCTGCATTCAGTACCACCAGCAGATCATGAGAACCATTCTAGTAGCAATTTTTTTTTATCATGGATGCTTAGTGTTTTGGACTTTGAATTAATTAGGGCCTGTTTGGCAATTGTGGTGGTAGTGGTTATGAACAGTTTTGAGAGATCTGATTTTGAGTGGCTTTAAGTAGCGGCTTTTAAATACTATGCTTGGTGAGTCTATTCTTTCTTGAGGAGATGCATTCTTGATTACGCTTAAGAGCAAGGCAGGACAGGACAGGGCAGGGCAGGGCAGAGCAGAGCAGTACCTTGAGGCAGAGAGAGAACTCGGCCTCTTGTTTCCTTGTCAAGTACTTGGATCGCTCCGACCGCGACGAACAGCCTTCCACGAAGATCCTTCCCGGTGGTTCATTGTCTTCTTGACGAAAATATATTCCTCTCTTTAATCTCATCCTCCTATTCCTCCTTCGTGCTTTCGTCCTGCTCTCCTTGACATGATCGAGCACACGGGCGGAAGACACCGCATCCTTGGCAGCTTCAGCAGCAGCATTGGCGAGGCTGACGGCTTCCACTATGGCGGCGATGGTCAGAGCGTCGTCCTCGGAGACGAACATGTTGGCGTTTTGTTTGAGAACAGATGATGAAGATTGAGTGTGCAGGATCTGAGAGGAAGGCTTTGATGGCAGAGGATAGTAGTAGAGAGGGAGTGAACGGTTAAGGGAGCATGCACGCATTGCCATCAAAGTTTTTCTGAGATTGAAGGATGTTTGTTATACCCCATGGGCTTATAGATATTTTGCTGTGTAGGTGATAGAAATATGTCGCTTGGCTTTATATGAAGATAAGGCTAGTGTAATGAGAATTTTAACACAATTCTCCTCCATTCATTCTTTTTCAATCTTTAATTCCTTTCCAAAGTAGAGAGCAGACTGGGTCGCAAAGGGATTGAGTCATAAAAGTTCCAGATCAAGGATGCAAATATAGGTGAAAAAGTTTGTGCCAAACCAATCCTGTTGAAGCCATTGTGCTCCGATATTACACAAACATATACCCTTTTGTCATCTCTAAAAGTCAGAACTCGCAGGAAATCAGAATATCGTCACCTGATTACTTAAAAAATGCACAAGGATTTGATGGCTGATGCAAGTCCTGGTAGTTCTCATCGCATGCAACAGCTAAACCTGAGAGATGCAGCCTAACAATTGACATGCAAGTAAGCTGTTGAGTGTCTCAATATACTGTAAAAATTGTGAAATCAGTTTAAGTTTTCAGTGGAAAAAAAAAAAACTAATATAATGAAACTCAAGTTGCAAAGCCTGACCCCATAATGTCATCGAACTTGATCATTCAGGAATGTAAAACCCGACCGAACAATATTAAAATAATTCCCCTGCAAGGTTGAACTAGAAACTCTTCATATCCCACATACTCCACAGCTCCATCCTCCAATACACAATGTTAGTTTATTTTCTCTCCGAGGCCATTCTCTACAGGGCCTTCAACCTTTACATCATATCCATGGTAAGGGACTTCAATCATTGCTTGTGGGGTCTGACGTCCACCAAAATCTTCTGGAAAGAAGTCAAAATCAGGCCCGAAGTTGAATCTCACTTCACAATTGGGCTCGTTAGGCATGGTGTACATGGAGGCAGCAGGGTAGTATCTCCCACCCGAAACGTCTTTGAAAGCAGTACCTTGACATACACCATTCTTAAAGAAAGATATCTCACTCCCTGCAGAAATAATTAGATTTTTGGGATTATCGTTCCAAGAAAATATACTGCAGCACAAACTAGATACTTGCAGGTTCACAAAAAAACAGAAATTAGAAACATGCAGGAGTAAACCAGCGGCTATCGAAAAAAGGAATGCCTATAATGTGAAGAAAAAAGGTTCAATGTCAAGTTGGCAGACAGCTTAACACTTCCTTGTCCTTGCAGCTATAAAGTTTATTAAGATGGAGAAGCAGCTATTATCTATCCCATTATGAATGGAATTTCTAATGCTACCAGGGAAATTCCCAAGAAAGGCATAACCTTACTATAATAAAAGCAGCATATTTAATTCTGAATCGACTCTCTCCATACTGACAAGAAAACAGCTGAATATCAAGGATACGGGAAATGATGTAATACATAAAATTTACATCTACAATAATAGGCTTCCAAGAACAATTCTTACTTCCAAAGACTGCAAGACATTTGTGTTTTTTCGTAATGACACTCCCATAGCTTTAGTTTCATCATCATCCAACCAGTTTGGATATGCAGTTTGTCCTTCTATATCTCGATAACACAAACCCATTGGATACTTTACATGCCTCTCTATTTCATGGACTTGGATCTTTGGTGTGTGCAAATTCCTTAATTTACTAGACAAGGGAGCAACAAGGAATCTATCATGGTTGCGATTTCCCTATTGGTGGTGTCCTTCGGTGACATGCTAATGATTGGTGGGCCCATCCCTCACATGGCAATTGTTACAACTTCCTTTCAGTAGCCACAATAAACCAAGTGATTACAAAGTTAGTGTGCTTAGAACTTTTTCTCTTCACTCCTCCATTCGTAGGGGGTGACAATGGAGGTTATCTGATGTGAAATGGGATTGGGAAGTTA
The DNA here is from genome assembly GCA_036927795.1 of Iris macrosiphon. Lineage (NCBI taxonomy): Eukaryota > Viridiplantae > Streptophyta > Magnoliopsida > Asparagales > Iridaceae > Iris > Iris macrosiphon. The sequence continues at coordinate 29,310,230 of JAYESA010000004.1, read as the reverse complement.
ACAATACATCGGTTAGGATTAGGGTTTTATGGTTGCTTTCTGAACATCTTTCGATTGTGTTTAATCCAATTTGTTCATTATTGCTCTTTAAGATAAAGTTCAGGGGAAAATTGTAAGATTTGAAGGAGAGACATTTAGGGGAGCGCCGGTGAGCAAAATTGGTAATCCTTTTCTAATTCTTGCGACTTCGCTCCTCTTTCTCGAACGATGATGTTTGCTTACATATGCTAGGAAGTTTCATGAAGAAAAAGGTACGATATTTCTTTCCTTCACATTTGTTTCTTCTTTTGCAGTGGATTGCTCTTATTCCTGCCATTCTTTTGTATTTCTGTTAAAATAGGTATAAAGTTAATCCAATTATTGTTTGCCTTAGTTGCCATTTTATGATATATGACTGATTTAGCATGTCCGACAGGAGCTTTTCACATTACTTCACTATTTCCTTTTGTACGTTTACCTTAGGATTACTGTTGTTTCCATTAGGGATAGTCTAGTGTACTACTGGGACTCTTATAACTTGGCTCTGATAATTAAATTTATTTAACAGTTAAATAGTTTAAGAATGCTATGAATCGTTCTATTTGTTTATTTCTATTGTTTATGGGCTAGGTTACAGATACTCCTCCAGAGGAGTGAGTATATTCGTGTCTCATGACTGATGTATCCAACATGATAAGTTCTCAACATGACTGTCGTGGATGGCCCACCATGTTTAGGTTTCAAATGGCCCCAAAACCTAGGTATGATTGTGCGCTTTGGCAAAACTTAATCGGATATGAGAAAGCAACATTTCTTTTGCAATATGTTCTTTCCAGAATTTTAGAACTTAGTTGCTATCCAAAACCAAGGTTCCAGAACCCAGTTTCGGACCCTTCCTATAAATATTGGTTTCGGGCCATTTTGGCTGTTTCGGACTCTCCAATTCCAAGCCAAAGCTTATTAGTTTCGACTGATACTTAAAACCTTGTCCAAAATATGCATAAATATATATTATTAAGATATAATATATATAATAATTGAAAATATGTATTAGTGGGCATTTAATTGCATTCATGTTGTAGTCATATAATTTTTTTTGTAAAAATGCCATATTTCAAACCCGTAGTGCAAACATAGCTTCTTAGTTTCAAAAATGTCTAAATTTTGTTTGTTCTCATCATTGTCAATGCTTTCTCTTTGCTTTCTTTTGGTACATTTATTTCCATTTTCATTAAGTTATAGCAGGAATTTATTCCTATCAAGGTAATTTCTTCCATAATTACATCAATTTATTGGGAGATCTTCAGTTCATACAAAAGTTACAAAATTTGATGACGAGCCTTACAACACTTACCATCTCTCCATCTGCTCGAACTACTATGTTTCTGCCACTCCTGTTCATGTCACACATATTTAATAAATGGTTACTGATGTAGTTCATTCATTTTATATCTAACTGTCAGTTCCATAAAAAGTTGGTAACCCACCTACTGTGTCATAGCCTTCATCTCTTTTTCCTCCCATTCATATTGTTGTAGGGACCTATTCCCACAATTCGTTATCCTTTTGTGTTTTTGTGTAGTATCCATACAATTATCTGTTTATATCCATTTTTTCTATGATCACCTCTCTAGGTGTTTGTGGGGTGGGGGGAGAATGGGGTTTGGGATTAATAGCCACCGACAATTTAAAATTTCCACTTAAATGGTTCAACTATCCATGAGCCTAATCTAGCTCTGAGCCTATGGTCACGGGCGTAGCCAGGATTAAAATCATGGGGAGGCCGTGGTACTATATATTAGAAATCTTTAAAGTTGTCATGTTAATTGAACTTCAATAACAAAAATATATACAAAAAAGGAAGCAAAAAATTGTACATAAAAGATTTTTAAAATATGTAAAATATTTAACAAAGATGAGACTCGAACTCGTGTCTCACATTTAAAAACCCAAAGTGCTACCACTAAAGCTAGCTTATAATTTGTACATTGGAGGGTCAAACTAATATATATTTTAAAATTAAAAAAAAATCTATATAGTAATAAAAATAAAAAAAATTGTCTTTTGTGTGTGTGTGGTGGTGGTGGTGGTTGGGGAGGGGTGGGTGGTGGTGGGGGGCTTGGGCTCTATATAAAGCCCCGAGTAATCCCCCACACCCAAGAGGATTCCACTATCTAAATTGTAGGAAACATAGTTTTCCCCCTTTACAACCAATCCGATAGAACTTCTAACTGATGAAGATTTCGCACACCAGTGGAAAGAACTTGTCAAATCTGCAGTTCGTTTGCTAAACAATGCACTATTTTTCCAGTCTGACAAGTACACAAGAGTAATTAGCAAGATATGAAAGTAAGGTTCCTTTTTGGAACTTACAAGAACACGTTGACTCACTAAATAGAGCACAAAGACATGCTTTCAGCAAGATCAATGACATTCAGGGATACTCTCAGAGGTTCTTGTTTATCTTTGATTTCTTGATATGAACTTGGCAGAGAATGTTATTGGGGATATTTGACTAGTAGTCAACTATACATCTTTATAGGCAAATTAGAGGTGGTTCATTAGTGGAGAGTGAAATGAGAGATGAAATGTCTTTCTAGACGCTAAGAAAAATAAAGGACATAGTTTTCTAGACATTAAACTATGGTTGAATCTCAGATTCTCCAACCACCAGTTTAATCGAACATCTATAACTTATGAAGAGTCTGGATCCTATCTATTCTACTGTATAATACGGAAACTAGACTTCACCGTGGAAGTTTTATTTCCAAACATACCCTTCACTACCCTTTAAAGTTGATAAAGGTATCTGAGTAATTAAAAACAATAATTAAATATGTATTAAAGCTATGCATACATGCAAAGTAGGCAGTTTGGAAAATGATAGTTAATAAAGCAAAGGTATGCATGCATGCAAAGTAGACACAAGAGCCCAAGAGACCAGATAAAGTAGGCAACCGACCTTTCCTATTCCTGTCATTTAATTTCTCCAATAAAGCTATTTTATCTGGACTCGGGCACGGGTTTCGGGTACGGATACATATCCAAGGGTCGGGCCATTTTAAACTCATAATTGAAGGACACACAGACTCGGCTAAAAAGAATCCAAATTTTGGATACGGGTACGAAGATATGACTATTAAAATAAATATATTTGAATATGGTTTCATAAAAAGGCATTCTAATTAAATTTGTATGATTCCACAAAAAGACACAGTTGTAATAAAGTTTTCATTGTTTCATATATTTAAGCTTATAATTAAATTTGCATGGTTTCATAAAAAGACATTATGTAATTAAATTTGTAAGGTTTCATAACTTTACTACAAATCCACCATATCAAAATAAACTATCTACTTCACTACCAGTCTTCCGATTGTCACCATAAAGGACCATGAAGGATCCGATTGTCATTATAGAGGATCGGATACAGATTCCATACCCATACCCATGTCCTACCCGATGGACACGGGTACTTCTTCTAAAATGGAGAGTCCGGATAATATAGCAATAAAGCATGCATGCAAAGTAGGCAAAGGAGCCCAAGAGACGAGATAAAGTAGGCAGCCAACCTTTTTTATTCCCGTCATTTAATTTCTTCCAACTTTTAAGTTCCTGTCTATTAAGCCCCCAAATCTTGCAAAGACGCACGCACAACACACAAAAGAACAAAAGAAAAAAAGAAAGGTAAAAGAGAGTAAGAATGTCCACCATCGGTGGCAGCCAGAAGCTAATCTGCATCATTTGCTCGAGGATCAGGATCCGAAGTTAATACGTGTAATGCACGTGCATATATACTAGACGTAGTTAAAAAAGTTTTGGCATTGTATTGGCTAATGAATGCTATTTTAGGAATAGGAAAGGTTGGTTGATTTGACATGTATCAATTTATTATATTTAAATTAGCCTTTTTTGTGATTTGACAACCAAATCTAGTATGAAAACTTTATCTAATACATGTACCTAATCTGGTCAATATCAATATGTATACCTAAACTCAAATTTTTAATACTAACATATATGCACGTGCGTTGCACATATTTATTATTAGAAAAATTAAGACACTTAGTAGTCAAAATTTGTTAATTTTTTATTGAATGAATGATGCTAAACAAAGTCCATTTTTCAATTCCTTCTTTTTAGATACTCAATTCATTTAAGAGCTGTTGTAAGTAGGAATACCAAAGGACAACTCTTATATTTACCTAGATACCCCCTATTAATTTTAATTAATCTTTTTAATTAGTAAATATAATAAAGGATATTTTTGGAAAGAAAACTTTCACGGTGAAGCCTACTTTTTAAGATGTTAATGCATGTAATTAGAATTATATGTATAATTTGACACGACTAGTAGTGGCCTATGTATCCTCTAGGACCGGGAACGTCCCATGACGTTACGGTATAGAGACACGGTAGGACCGGGAGCGTCCCATGGCGTTACGGTATAGAGACGATAGGACAGGTAGCGTCTCATGGCGTTCCGGTGTAGAGATATGATCTTACCATGAGCATCCCATAGTGTTATAAGTAAATATAATAAAAGATGTTAATGAAAACTCTTATATTTACCTAGATACCCCCTATTAATTTTAATTAATCTTTTTAATTAGTAAATATAATAAAGGATATTTTTGGAAAGAAAACTTTCACGGTAAAGTCTACTTTTTAAGATGTTAATGCATGTAATTAGGATTATATGTATAATTTGACATGACTAGTAGTGGCCTATGTATCCTCTAGGACCGGGAACGTCCCATGACGTTACGATATAGAGACACGGTAGGACTGGGAGCGTCCCATGGCGTTACGGTATAGAGACGATAGGACAAGTAGTGTCTCATGGCGTTCCAGTGTAGAGAGATGATCTTACCATGAGCATCTCATAGTGTTATAAGTAAATATAATAAAGGATGTTAGTGCATCCCATAGTGTTCTGGTATTGATTCCTTATCGATTGTACATCACAGTCTGTAGTTGATACATGTACGAACATGCATAACTTGTAGTTTTAACTTACAAAAAGAATGAAAATCTTTTTTTTTAAATCACACACGAATTTCAACACATGAACACACGTTGCACGAATACTTAACATGACAAATTGGCAATCATGCAAAACTGTTTATTTGTAAAATTTAGTTTTTAGAGTACATTATTGTATGAATATAGATCTAATTTTACAACTTGTATTTAATGTATGAAACCTGGTTCCCAAATAAAACCTAGAGAGAAAGTAGGCACCTGATCGAAATGTATGTATTTTGTCTTCTTGAGTTGGAGCTTTTTTTATAACATGCTAAGGGTCGAATGGTTTGAAATGCCAACTTCGAGGTTGTTGAAGTTAATTCAGAGTATTAGTATACATGAGGAGATACCAAATTTACTCTTATTGATTATGTTCTTCTTCTTCTTCTTCTTTTCTCTTCTATAAGAATTTCATTTATTCAAGAAATAACTTAGGCATACAAAGTCAAGAAATATTTGCCCGTAAAATTATTCTTTCAGCTCAAAAATTCATATTCTTCCATATATGTTGCTGCTTATTCACATTTCGAAAGCATAGCAATGTATTCAAAACTGAAGTAGAATGAAAGGATGCAGAAATCCTTGACGAAAACAAGAAGAAGAAGAAATAAAAGAGAAGAAATCGGATAATAAGATCAAATAGAATAATTAATTTAGAAAAAAAAAAAGGAATTAAAGAGTTCTAAGATAAATTGTATTGAAAAATAATAATGATAATTAGATGATTGTCTTACAAAAGAATTGATCTCTTATTACAAAGGTGGAAAATCCACAAAAAAAGTTTCTAAAAGCATCATTAGGCCCATCCCACATTCTAGATTCTAGATTAAATGTAGGAGCTCATTTTATAGAATAGTAAGTCACATCCCTAGTTCCAATTTCTAGATTTTGAGTCTCATCCCACCCATGGGAGCTATAGGTTGAGCCTCCCAATTTCTAGATTCTAGATTGTAGGAACCCATTTTGTAGAATAGTAAGTCCCAATTTGGAGCCCAACTTTCTAAATTCTAGATTTTACATTTTTTTTTTTCACATCAATTTTTGACCACACAATCTTTGGGACCGGACTCACTTTATTATTTTCTACTATCCTCATACAAACCCAATCCATTCTACATTTTCCTTTTTTTTTGAAATTTTGGGCCCTAAATTGCATTGGAGAGTCCCAACTACTAATGATGCTCTAACTAGCACCATATAAATAAGAGTGCTAAAATAGAATCACAAATTAATAGGAGTTAAATTAAAAATAGAATAATCAAAATGAGGCCTAGTAAATATAAAATCACCACTTAAATAGGAAAGTTCTCATTAAATAGGAACGAAGTAATTCGGTTACTTTCTCCTGCTCGATGTCCTACACCAGTCCTTCCTTCTTTGAAAAAAGAACACGACGACCTTGTGTTAGCAACAAGAAGAGCTGAATGATCATCACTATAGAATGGAAATATATCTTGCACATTAAAGATATTGGAGATGTTAAAAATGTCAGAAAGATTGATCACATATACATTGACATTGATTTTGTGTAATACCTTAAAAGATCAGTACTACTTAAAAGATCAGTACTTCTCAACCACTAAAGAGCTGAATGTATCTATGTATAAATATCTATATATCTTGTGAACGCACTTCCACAATACTTGTAAGTATTGGTTTAATGACTAGGATCTTACCAATACTTAACGCTAATTCTTAAATACCCAATTTCAAAAAAGTAAAAAAAAAAAAAAACTTATCAGGTTGACTTATTGGGTCCAACTTGAACCCTATACATGTCAGACGCACTTTGGACAATGGTCCAAACAATGATCAATCCATCTCAGAAGTTTAGCCTATGTTGTTGGACTTCGTGGATTTCTTGAGTATTGGGCGTCGCCAGGAGCCAGTGTAGTCAAAGGCGCGCCTTGCTCCTAGGCGCAGGGACAGTGCCTCAAGATTGTCCAAGTGAAGCACTATGTTGTATTAAGCGTGAGACGAGGTGACGAGACCGTCGCCTCGCTTAATGGCGCTTAAGCGGCGCTTAATTAGCGTCTCAATATATATATATATATATATATATATATATATATATAAAAGCTTTATATTTATATACACACCTTTATAGATATATTTATATACCTAGATATATATACCTAGATATTTATAGATAAGTTTAAGCTTTCAGTTCGGTTTATACATAGATATATAGATATTTATACATAGATACATATATATACATATACATAGATATTTATACATAAGCTTAAGCTTTCGGTTCAGTAAAAAATAAAAATCAATCCGTGAGGCGAGACGCCTAAGGCAAGGTGCTACTAAGCGCCGCTTAAGCGCCCAAAGCTTTTCTGGGACAAGATTTCGTTAAGCGAGATGCCAGAATTGAAAATATCGCTTAAGCACGCTTTTCACAACATAGACGAGGCACGTTGCATAAGGGCGCACCTAAGGCACGCATTTCCACGAGGCGCAGAGTAATTAAGGCCCTTGAAAATATTTTAAAATTTTTTACACATTGACCAATTTTTTAATGCATTTTTGTATACTGTTTTTTTTTACTGTTGTTTTACTTTTTTTAGTGTTTTGTATACTTGTTTATGCTCATTTTTTTCCTTTTTTTTTTTATATTGTTGTTTTACCTTTTTTATACGGTTTCTTAAACTGCTTTTTAATACTTTTTTGTATATGAACATACCTTTTTTTATATTTTTCCTGCAAACGAAATTCTCACTATCATATCTGTATTTTTTTATTTTGTATACTATTTTGTATAAAAAAAAATTACTGGTACTGCTTCTAGTAGTTCATATATATATATATATATATATATATATATATATATATATCACAGGAGTACCTTTTGAATTTAAGTTTTAAGATATTCTTCAAGTGCTTTTCAAGGATAATTCAAATTAACATGACTTGATTTCATCAAAGCAGTAACAGTAAAAAAAAATAGTATACTGGGAACAGTATAAAAAATAGTACTTTTCAAGTCAGTTAATTTGAATTATCCTTGAAAAGTACTATTTTTTATACTGTTCCCAGTATACTATTTTTTTTTACTGTTACTGCTTTGATGAAATCAAGTCATGTTAATTTGAATTATCCTTGAAAAGCACTTGAAGAATATCTTAAAACTTAAATTCAAAAGGTACTCCTGTGATATATATATATATATATATATATATATATATATATATATATATATATATATTTGCGCCTTGCATGGCTCGGACGCGCGCCTTAAGTGCGCCTCGGACGATATAGACCATTTGCGCCTCGAGTGCACCTTTGACTACCTTGCCAGGAGCAACGGTAAAGCTTGTTGCTTGCTTCCTAGGGGGTGCAAATTCTAGACATGGAAACAACCTTCGTATGTATGTGCATCTTGATCTTACCTAGACCTTGCGTAAGTGAGAGCTTTGTGACTTTAGGACACCCTATAGGTGGGGTTAGGATGAGAGGGGCATCTGGTCCTCGGGAAGGATGTGATTGTCGTCCATATTTTTGTTGTCATTGTCGCTTGTAATGTAAATAGCATCAGAATTTAGAGTTTCTCTCTCATGTTCTTGTTTATTTTTTATTTCTTGATATGGAATTAGCAGGGAATGTTATCGGGGACGTTTGACTGGTAGTCAACTAGATGTCTTTATAAGGCAGATTGGAGGTTGTCCATTAATAGAGAGTGAAATGAGAGATGAAGAGTCCGTCTTCTAGACGCTAAGAAAAATAAAGGACAGTTTTCTAGACATTAAAATATGGTTTAATCTCAACCGCCAGTTTAATCGAACATCTATAACTTGTGAAGAGTTCGGATCCTGTTTACGATAGTAGTATTTTCTGAAATGTACCCAGATATTGCATCAAATACATTTTCGTCCTGCAGTTAAAAACCTTCAACACCAAATACCAAATCCCGTAGCCTCTTTCCACTAGGTGGTATCGTCTACTTCTACACAATATAATGTTGTATAAAAGAGAAACAAAAATTGATACACATATAACTCCAAGCAGTTGAGTTTAATGTTCTAATTTACCAAGTCTAATCCTTTGTTTCTCTTCTATAAAGCAATGCATTATATTAGGAAAAGTAGACAGTCACTCCTAGTGGCAAGGAGTGACGCAATTTGGTGTTGAAAGTTTTAACTAAAATGCTTCATTTTAGGAAATGAATTTGATGTAATATATAGGTACATTTCATGAATAATAATGCTACCTTATACTGGATCCGAACTCTTCATATGTTATAGTTGTTCGTTGAAACTGGTGGTTGATAATGAACAATAGTTTACGTTAGGTCCTTTATTTTTCTTAACTCACTTCTTTTTCACTCTTTTGGTCTCAAGTCTCAATGTGTACCTGATTGAGTGAAAGCACTTCCACAATATTTAAAGTCGGTTGTCCAATTAGCTGGATGGGAGAGAGATGGGGATTACGGTATCAATCGAGTGATGGGGTTTGGGTTTAGGATACTGGTAAGTATTGGGTTAATGTGTAAAGGATCTTACCAATACTTAAACGCTAATTCTTAAAGACTCAATTTCAAAAAAAGAAAAAGGAAAAGGAAAAACTTATCAGGTTGACTTATTGGGTCCAACTTGAACCCAATACATGTGGGATGCATTTTGAACAATGGCCCAAACAATGATCAATCCATCTCAGAAGTTTAAATACGTATAACATCAATATTGATACATATATCATTGCTTTTGCAGAATTTAACTAAATGAATCAACATGCACTAAGGGATGACAGACAGCGAAGAGCTTCACTAGTTTCAACAATCCCAGAATAAGAGAGAAGCTATAGCCACTCCCATTGACAGGCATTGCCTAACAAACACAACCAAAATACCAAGGCCCCATAGATAGCAAATTTAACCAAAATTTAACCCTAACAGAGCTCAAACAATCAAAATAAGCATAATTTCTCCATTGGCATGGAAAAGGTGCACTGACGGTTGGCATGAAAAGGGTGCAATGAGGCCGGCACATAAAATAATTTCTCCATTGACAGGCATTGCCTAACAAACACAACCAAATTACCAAAGGCCCCCATAGATAGCAAGTTTAACCAAATTTTAACCCTAACAGAGCTCAAATAATAGTAGTAGCAAAAATAAGTTTCGCGGAAGTAAGTACTCACCGGGCACCACCTTGGGCAGCTCGTCCTTCCCGTCCGCGTTGTACATGTACCTCTGTCCCTTGTACCAGACAAGATGGGGCGGCTTGGGGGCGTACCTCTCCCCCTCCGGCAACCCGATGTAGAACCCGATCACATCCCCTTCCCCGTACCCCTCCGCGCCGTACCTCTCCCTCTGTGCCCGGTGCACCTTGCTCCCGTCCACGTCCCTGTACCCGTAGCTGCTCCCGTCGTATCCCACGGGCGCCTGCAGGTCCCCCTTCTCCGTGGCCCACCCGAGGCGCACGTGCCCCGTGGGGCCGAGCCGCAGGACCTTGATCTCGAAGTACCAGTGCCCGTGGAGGACCCCGCGGGTGGCGCGGACCATGCGGTAGCCCTTGGAGCTGGAGGCGGAGAGGCGGTCGTCCGAGAGGTCGACGCGCTCAGCCTTGTGGACGCGGGAGAGGGAGATGGGGAGGGAGGGGGAGTCGTCGGACTTGTCGGTGGGGAAGCGGGGGACGGGGGTGATGAGGACGGTGTCCTCCGGGGGGAGGGGAGGGGCCTTTGGGGAGGGTTTGGTCTTCTTTTTCCCTTTTCGGGAGGTGGACTTGTAGGTCCAGACGCTGTTGTTGGTCTTCTTTTTTGTGGGTTTCTTGGAAGGGGGAGGGGTCGGGGTTGTTAGGGAGGAGAGGGGCTTTTGCTTCTTGGTGAGGATGGGGTTGGTGGAGTCGTCGTCGTCGTCGTCGTCGTCGTCATCGATGATGATGTCGTCGATGTCGTCGATGGGGATGGGGGTGGCGGCGGCGGAGGGAGTTAGGGTTAGGGTTTGGTGATGGGGAATTGCTGGGGGGGTGGGGGTGGGGGCATTGGAGGAGTTCTCGTTCTCGTTCTCGTCGGCGTCGGCATCGGCGTCATTGTAGGTGGATTCGCGGTAGGACATCGGAGGAGGAGGAGGAGGAGGAGGAGGAGATTTCTGATGGAAAAAAGACGAAAGAAGTGGTTTGAGCTTTGGGGAGAGAGAGAGAGAGAGAGACTGTGTACACATTTGCTAAACGTAGAGGGTATATAAATAAATTTAGGCATCGGAGGATTTTTTTTTTTTTTTTTTTTTTTTTTCGTGTCAAAAATAGTTTTCACTGTAAAAAAAAAAAATTCAAAAATATCCTTCGATATATTTACTAATTAAAAAAATACCTACAATAAATTTCAATAATAATTAATTAAAAGATGCATTAATGTATTATGAAAATCGAATGATTTGTGCTACTTGCTAAGTCTTCTAAAATGTTCCCACGAAATTTGAAGAGTTGAACTCTTAACCTATATAATTAAAAGTAGCAAAATTAAACCAACTCATCAACATTATCCACTCTCATATACATGCAAAGCACGCGCTTATATACTAGTTTCGTTTAATAAAAGAATTTGTATTTGATTCACTTCTAAGAAGTTAGTTTCTCAAAAATGTCACTCCAAATTATTTCTACTTACATGACAGCTAATGTGATATATTAATGAGTTATTTTTATTTACTCCTCCAATTGATAATCATATCTTCACTATCTTTCCATTTTTTAAAAATTAACACTAACTCCAATTCTCAAAAATTTGGTTTTTTTTTGTGTAACTACAATTACAATTAATAAGTTATAAAGGAATAGAGGTAGTGCTAATTAAAATAAAAATTAGAGTAATGGAGATATAATTAGCAATCGGGAGGATAAATAGAAATAACTATATATTAAATAGTATTATGTAACATCTAACATGACAAATTTAATCCAAAATATTAATTATCCAAAAAAATTAATGTTAATTTTAATTTTAATATTAATATTAATATTAATTTTAATATTAATATAGAAGTTAATTTTAATTCTAATTTTAATATTAATTTTAAATTTTGTCATGTCAACTATTACATTAATTGTAATGCTAGTTGATATATAACCATCATATCAGCTGTCATATAAAATAAAATAAAAATTGAAAGGACATTTTTTTGAAACGACTAACATTATTCTTACCGATTAGACGTGAGTGACTCAGCCTAGAGGAAATCTTATTCTACGTTACTACGCATCGAAAAAAAAAAAAAATCGAGATTCACAAAAAAAAATCTACCACGTAATTATTCTTCCCCGAAGAATATACTTAGCAAACTTTAACCGTTGAAAACTAACAACAAATTGACATGCAAAGAATGGACATTAAGTGTGAACTGTTATTAGAGCATCCCTTAGTAGATGATGTTCAAAATTGTATTTTGTATTTTGAGGTCCAAAATAAAAAAATTAAACAAAAAAGAAAAAGAAAAAGAAAAAGAAAAAGAAAAAAGAAAAAAAGAAAGAGGTAAAGGTAGAATGTGTTAGGTATGTATAAGAATAGCAGAAAATGATAAAGTGATATTTGGTCCCAAAGATTGTGTGGTAAAAAATTAATGTAAAAAAATATATATAAAATCTAGAACGTAGAAATTTTGGCTTCAAATTTGGACTTACTATTCTACAAAATAATTTCCTACATTTTGAATCTAAAAAATTTCAGGCCCAACCTATAGCTCTTGTGAATGGTATGAACCTGAGAATCTAGAAATTGAAATATAGGATAGATGTAACTATTTTAATAAATTAGCTTCTACATTCTAAATCTAGAATCTAGAAATTGTGATGGACCTTACTAATGGTGCTCTTAGTGGTAGAGTTAGATTTGACCACATTTTTTTGTATTATTCCCTTAATGTAATAATTGATGTATCACGAATTCTTCCAATCTTTGTCTCAATATTATATGTAGTATCGTAGTAGGCTGAAAAATCTCTTATTCCTTGCAACAACCAAAACTATTCCCTTTGTACTCATTAATCCAACGAGTAATCATGTTTTCTAGGATATTACGATCATTAACCAATCAAGGCCGGTCCTAAGGTCTAGAAGGCCTGGGGCGAATCCGAAAATTGGGTTGCCTTATCCACCCTACGGCGGGGCTAATATTGTGGATGAAGTCCAAATCCATAATAATGATGCTGATGAGGAAGCACTCGGTGATTCTAAACGAATAACACACCTTCGCAGAACAGTCAAAATAGTCTAAGACCATAATGTTAACAACTTATTCCGTAGAACTCAACATCGAGGAATCAACAACGATGCTCAGAGCGCTAGCATCACGGAATTGTGTTCTTCACAGGACATCAATGTTGAAATAACTCTTTCCGAAGCTAAAACATTCAGTCCTTTTTAGAACATGTTATAATGAACTATCTAAAAAAAATCTCTACCTCCGAGCTCATAGTTAAATATAGAACTAAATTAAGTTAACCCCTAGAACTACTTTCCTTCACATCATAATTTCAATCAGAAACAAATGAACAAAACACAATATCAAAACCAAAAGCAAACATTATACCCTGATTACATTAGGATGGCAGAGGCGAACTAGTAGCGTGACCTCGAGATTGAACTACTGCTCGAGCGAGGCCGCAAGGGCCTCGTCCTTCTCAGGCTTGCTGATTAGCTTGATCACGACCTCCCTTTCCTTGTACACTGTCTGGTACACACACTTAAGGTGTCACGACCTGTACCCGGTGTATGGGTACGAGAACGTTGGTACGTCCAGCCTACGCCGCATCATCGGCGGTAGAACACTATCTAGGTCAACAATACTATCTAAATATCTCACACAATATATATATATATATATATATATATATATATATATATATATATATATATATATATATATATATATATATAATGTACCTGTCAATGATATCTCAACTCCAAATGGAGGACAGTAAGATAGTATGATAATGGTAATTAATACTCAATCACAATATAAAATTAGAGAAAGATATGACACGATATGGAATAGAAGAAATAAACACAGAGTCACAATACAATCCAAGACCAAATTCAATAATATAAGCACAACACACAAAGTCTCAAATATAATACATGCCAAAATGTCTAACTGGAAACATATCCAGTACAATAGTCTATCTATCTGTAATTAACTGATTATCTCCCTCAATCGGTATTGGCTCCTCCTGAGCCACCGTCGTCTCCAACTCTACACAGACTACGTCCTGAGGTCCATAGTGTGTAGGATACCAATCATCTAAATCATCTAAAAAATAATCCAGTCAGGATTGGAGTGAAGCACACATCTAACAGTAGTTCCAAATAAATGATAAAGGCTATGAAACAGTAAATAGTAAGGAATAAATAATATGAAATAAAAGCAGGGAATATAAATAGGAACTAGTAAATAGAATACAAAATATAAATGAGCAGGTAATGAAATGTCATATACAGGAAAACAGGAATAAGAAACTACACTAAGTGTGTGAGTGTCACCCTCACTTTTCCAAATAGGGGTATTTTAGTAAATTGGCACAGTTATTTTATTTTAGAGTTTATATTTAATATGAGTGATATATATTTTTTATTTGTGCAAGGTATTATTTATTTGTAGTAGTGGACTAGCCTATTATTTAGACTTGACACTTGTGAACCCGATTGGACTTGTCATGACAATTATTGAGCCCAACATGGACTAGACCCATTGGACCCATTTCCCTTAATTAATTAGGAGGATTAAGACTAATTTGTATTAGTATAGAGACTTTCCATTATACCCTCCTTTTCTCTTGATTAACCATTAGGGGTAAATTAGACATTAATCTCTCTCTCTCTCTCTCTCTCTCTCTCTCTCTCTCTTTCTTCTTTTTATTTGAGCACTAAATTCTAGATCCCCAATTATATTCTTCCCCAATTCATTCATACCTCCATCAATCCCTCTCAATTCATTCTCATTCCCTCTTAATTTTCATTAATAGAAGAGCATTGGAGCTTGGATTGGCAATGAGCACTTGGAAGAGGAGCTTGTGGCAAAGAGATCGTGTTCGTTGTGCTTTTCATTGGAAATCCATCTCCCAATAGGTATATGTCACGCCCCAGTCCCAAAAGTACATAGGACTAGGAACACGTAAGCATGCCAGCCGCATGGATATGGCAACTCCAATATATGGAAACCAAAATCCACACGTACGCTGTAATATGAATATCAATCCACAAGTGGTATAAAATATATCACAAGTCACAGGGTATAATCTAAATCTCATCCGCGAAAAATAGATAGAAATAAATAACCAGTATCTATGAAACTAGATCTCAATAAGAAGTATCTAAGGATGATAGTTGGATGGAAACAAATCCACTACCAACTCGAATGGAAAAGTACAACACAACAAATACAATATAGGAATACCAGCTAACGACCATGGGCTCGAAGAGAAGACATCCTCGCAACACAAGTAATCATCCAAATCTGCGCTCCTGCAATTACTCAAGAACAGATACACCTGGTAGAGGACCAGGTCCTCAGAGGGACGTAACAAGATACAAAAAATACGAGCCAATTTGAATACAGTAAACATGCATATTATTTGAAAATAAATAAGTACGCTGTACAAGACCATCTATATGAATGCAAATGAGGACAACTTTTCGACGTATGGGCAAGGGTAGGCTACTCGATCTAATCCTCACAACCTCACGCTCGTCAGTGGACATCATCAGCCGACATACCTCTGGGGTAGCGACCCTCGGACTCCATCAATCGACATACCTCTGGGGTAGCGACCATCGGACATGACCCACCATAGTGCGTGCTAGTGACTACGGTGTTACCAGAGTGGTTAAAAGCCCATACGCCTAATGATTGTCCTCTATGATACTAAGTGCCATGTGTGTGTCAACATATCTAATACATAGTAATGACTGAAAGAAAACTACACATGCAAGAATAAACAGAAATACAATAAATATACAGAAATATACTAAGCATGCAAAATACTGTAAACAATTTGGCAAGGTATCTTGCCTGGGGTCCTGCTGCTGGTATGAATCAGAGTCCAAGTCACAGTCCAAATAACCTATGTATTACAAATTTATCACGTCAAAAGATAATTTATTTTAATTTATTTTAATTTATTTTAATTTATTTAATTCTGGAATAATTACTCTAAAATCCTATTTTAATCTTATTATTCTGATTTTTATGTTAATTCCTAAATTTTGTCCAAAGAAACTGAATTTTATCAACTCGAGACTCATGGCACCCATCGTGTGCATCAGGTATTGATTATCGTATGCTTCGTGTTCACACACTGCTCGTGCTCAATGTGCTTATATTCGTGTTCGTAATGTGTCGTGATTGGATCAATGAGTATTGGTTGGGGACAGGAGAGTAGGAGTTGGTTATATGATCAAACTCAAGTGTATTCGTGTACATGTCGATTACATATCACACGTGTAATCGAATTACCATATTGTATTCGTGTTCAACCCAAACCGATCACATAACAAACTTGTACTCTAAGGCACATTAGCTAGTTTATCTATTTTCATCACTTGTAGTTATTCATATTGTCTGTTCTTTTCTTCCAGTATTTTAAATATTTACTCTAGTTCATTTATATGTCCTACCATATATTTGGAACTGCTTCCAGAGGTATGTACTTCGCTCCAATCATGATTGAATATATTTTTTAGATGATTGGCTTGAGGAGCAGTGTCCTACTTACTACGGGTTGCAGGAGTACGAACCATTAGAGGATACTCCCCTAGAGCAGGAGAAACTAGTGTCAGTGTCCTACTTGCTATTCTTTTCCTAGTTTGTTATTGTGATTGAGTATTGGTTTCATTATCATATACCATATTGTTCCTCCTTTTAGAGTTGAGATAACATAACATGTACCTTATATATATTGTATGAGTTGTTAGATAGTATTGTTGATCCAAACAGCTTTCTACCGCCGATGCTGCAGCGTAGGCTAGGCGTTGTTCATGTACTCGTATCATCATTCTGGATGCGGGTTGTGACACATTTTTAGTGGTGGCCCATGCAGGTCTTCGAGAGGTCGTAATTAGTGCAATATCGTAGTGGTGCTCAGACTTAGAGTACTGCTACGAGTCTGCTTTAGGATATAGGATATAGGCTGAGAGTATACTCAATCACGACTAGAAAACATTCCCAAAATATTTGTTTTGTTATCCTTATCAATTTAAATGCTTGCTTTACTTGAATAATTATGTCCTTCTTTGATGATATCGTATATTACTCAATATTGATTCCTTTCTTTCAATCTATCTTCAGGATGCCACCTAAGACACGATCCCAGCGTTCAGGCGCAGTATCAGCGAGATCGGTTACTTCGTCGCCTTAGAGGAGGGCACCAGCAGACACTACCCCATCAACTCCAGCTCAGAGGGCCATTTCACCGATCTAGGTGGGCGTTACTGCAGCAGCTTTTGGGGGTTCTCCACCTCCAGTCCAGAGGACGGTGCCCACAGCTTCACAGAGGACGGTGCCTACAGCTTCAGAGGAGCTACCACCACCACTACCATCAGTTGATCTGGCATATGTGTTTGCACTCTTTCAGTAGATAATGGAGGCACAGAGGGCCCTGGCGAAGGCCCAACAGCGCCAGTCTGAGGTCATGAGACAAGGCATTAAAAATTCCCACCAGCTTGCACTCGCCGCAGTCGAGAGAGTTACCTTGGTCCAGCCACAGGTTGCTCCACCTCTGCAGGCCCCGCAGCAGCCGAGGCCAGAGACTATCATTGACTTCAAGAGGATGGGGCCTAAGGACTTTAAAGGCATCGAAGGAATTATTTATGCTGACGACTGGATCGAAGACATAGAGAAGAACTTGTGGCTGACGCAGATTCCAGAGAGAGTACAGGTAGAGGCAACAGGGAGCATGATGTATGACATTGCTTTGACATGGTTCAGGATCGACCCGAGGATCTCAGCACATTGACTTACTTGGGGAGCTTTCAAGGAGCTTTTCAAGGAGAAGTTCTTTCCAGACGTAGCTCTGACTTCTCTAGAGAGCCAGTTTCAGTACCTCGTCTAGGGAAGCATGACAATGGATGAGTACGCAATGGAGTTCTGCCGATTAGGTCACTTTGTGGAGGGGAAGAATCCCCGAGGGAAGGTCCGGAAGTTCAGAAAGGGTCTGAACAGGGAGATCAAATCCCATACTAGCGGACATCGCACCACTACATTTAAGGAGATCCTGACGCAGGCATAGCAGGCGGAGGATGATTTAGAGCTTGGCTCCAAGAGGATGAGGGATCCTTCAGGAGCTAGTAGTAGTGCGGGCCCAGCAAAGCTGCCTCACTTTTAGCAGCAGCATCAGAGACACTTCCAGCAGCCGAGGCAGCAGTTTTCTGCACCAGCTAGAGTGCCAGTACAGTAGGCGCACCAGATTCAGAGGCCAACTCAGCCGGCTATTCCTTGCCCATTTTACAAGAAGCCGAGATATGGATGGGATGCGTGCAGGATGAGATTGGGTCAGTGTTTGTTTTGCGGATAAGGCAACCACCAGTTGAGGGCTTGTCCTAGGGCTCTGGCTCGTCCAGCTCAGGGCAAAGCCCAGGCACATAGAGCACCCATGAGACCACCAGCGGGACAACAGAGAGGACCTTTGTTGCCGACACAGCAACAGAGGTTCGTACAACACCAGCACCAGCACCAGCAGCAGAGAGGTGCGCAGCAGGGGCGAGCTTTCACCTTGATCATTGAGGAGAAGGAGCCAGTTGGTGATGTTCACTACTGGTCTCAGGTAGTCTTTCACAATAAACAGGAATACAATTAAATAAAATATATCATAATTAGTATGAATCAACATGTAAAATACAACATGAATATATCTACATGAATTTTTTTAAATATCACAAATTCAAGAATACCAAATCTGGGAACGGGTGTGACATCTCTAC
The DNA here is from genome assembly GCA_036927795.1 of Iris macrosiphon. Taxonomy (NCBI): domain Eukaryota; kingdom Viridiplantae; phylum Streptophyta; class Magnoliopsida; order Asparagales; family Iridaceae; genus Iris; species Iris macrosiphon. The sequence goes on along the minus strand of JAYESA010000004.1, from coordinate 29,291,313 downwards.
CCACCTTAGAAAAATTTTGTCCTCAAAATTCGCTAGGCTAGTCGAGCTGATCACCAAGCAAGAAAACTCATAGACCAAGCAGAAGACTCATGATCCTATCAGGAAACTCATGATCCAGAAAATCTCATGAACTTCCAAATTTTATGAACTACAGCTAACTGAATACCAAGCATAATGAAATAAGCAGGTAATAAAAGCAACAATAATATAAATAAAGGAGCAAGTAATCCACACAATTAAAAGAAAAAAGAAAAAAATGGAGGCATACGGATACATATGTCTCCTGAGTCAGTCAAAATAGGAACTCGTCCTCGCTGGCTTATGCCTACTCCCAAAACATGGACAGGGATCAAGTCTCGAGATAAATTGGTTCCAACGACTTAGTCAAGAATATGACTCTGCCCAGGACGTACCTTCGTTGTCAGGACATATGACATACATCATGTATCACTAGATACGAAGGCAGAAGAGTGAGACAAAAGATCATCTCCACTCACTGAATATATGAAACCTAAAAGATAGATAAAACTGGAAGAACTCAAATCTCACCCTCGACTTGACCACCTTCTACTAAAATCTGTTATAGCATGCCAAACTCAGCTTGCTCACGTCTCGGTGCTGCTGGAACTCTGTCATGAGGATGTCTCTGCTGACCAAACTGACGTTGTCTCTGGTGAAACACCTGTGCTTGCATCAACATCGGACGTTCGGCTAACGGCCGTACTGCTAAAACTGGCTCTTGATACGAAACTGCTCCTGGAGATGGCAATGCTGGGAATGATTGATATGGTCCTTTCTACCTTTGCATTTGTGGGCAAGTAGCTATCATGTGGTCGAAACCCCCACACCTCAAGCATCTTCCACTTGCCATCCTATATACATCCTGAGTGTGACCTCTTTTGCCACAATAGGTACATCCTACTGGATTCTCCGGGCGTTGTTGATGTTGTCTCGGCTATTGTTACCAAGTTGTCATTGTCTCATCTGATGCCACTGGCCCTCGTGGTGCCAAATCACGAATACGAATATCGGGTGCTGGTCCTCCACCTGTGTTATGGGCATGAGACCTCTTATGCCATCCAGTCCTCGAAGCTAAGCTCTGGATGGTAAGCTCATGCCTCATGGCTGCTATCAACATGGCATCAAATGTCTGGTAGTCATGTCCTTCAACTAGTTACATAATCTCGAGATGAAGCCCTTGCTGGAATCTTATTGCCCTTTTATGCTTCATCGTCACCATAACTGGAGCAATCCTGCTTAGCCTACAGAACTCTGTTGCGTATTCATCCACTATTCTGCCGGATTGCTTGAGATCAATAAATCTCTGTTGCAGCTCGTACTGCGCCACTACTCCAAAATACTTTGGCTCTGAACCTGGTCCTGAAGTTGTCCCAAGAGATAGAATGCCTCAAGACGACTTCCTTGGTCGCCCACCAGTCATGAGCAAGATCTTGTAGTTGTAATCGAACTTTGTTGACTTGCTCCTCTGCTGGAATCTTAGCTGCCGCCATGATCGTCTCAATGTCTTGAAGCCAAGCATCAGCCGTAATAGTATCCTCTGTGCCTTCGAAATATCTCGGGTTGAGTCGACAAAATCTGTATGACATCCTATATAATATTCTTCTTTACTCTCCTCCAGAGTCGTTTGCTGTCCTTGGTTTAACATGACGTTCTGCTCCTGTTTTCGAAGCTACTGGTGCTGCTTCACTGCTATCTGATGCTTTTGTATAGCTATCATACCTATGATAATTTCTAACAGTGCTGAGGTATCAAGTGCTACTGGTGTTACTGGAACTGTCGGGGGTACCGGGATCTCTGGTACATGTTGCCCACCCATTTTCTCTACTCGAAGATTATCTTGAAGAAGTATTGTCTTTCGCTGGCGCTCAATGGGATTTTGCTCTTCTAGCTGTTCTACCACATCTTCTTCCCTAACAGGTGGGGAAGAGGTTCCCCTGAAGGAAAAGGACACCAAAACATCAAATGACATGACATGAGAGAACAAGGAAGCAAATTGTTGATAGTTCAAGCTCGATGTCGAAGAAGGCAAATTCAGGATATCAAAGAAAACAATTTTGATTGAGACTCCTAGAACAAGGCACCCCGCAAGTCTGAAAAGACAGACCTGCATGGACCACCACTGAAACCTTGTCACGTCCCAGTACCAAAATACGGAGACGGACATGGCCAGCTACCCCATACAAGGTACTATATGTCGTACGACGATCATGACTGTAACTAGACAAGGGGGTGCATGATACAATCAAGTCACCTAGGGTCAAGAATATCTATGTCTCAATCGTCAACCAAGAAACAATAGGAATGAACATGTAAGATAAAGCAGTTAGGCGTCCTTGACGCTCTATCAGAATGATCATGAAACTAGTTATACATGATGGTGTACTATTACATTTCCAAGAGTGCATGACTGTAAATCAGTCATGGTCTGAATAATATACAATCATGTAGAGGAACTAATGTCCAGATAAATCGGCTAAAAAGTACGTCGGCTACACTCCAAAAGGTAATACAAAATGATACTCATAGTGGAGGGAGAAGAAACCCACTCAAGCTCCTCGATAGACATCCTCTTGGTGTGCGCCATCGGTCAGATACATGAGATGATCCTTGGGCTCTGCTATTAAACCTGGCCAAGCAAAACCAACGGGGTCAGGCCCCGGGAGCAAGTGCCATAAAGGAGCACAAGTGAATGAAGCAAAGACCAATAAAGTACATAAAATAGCAATCCATGCCACAACTACAAGCGTATGAACTTTTATCGGAGCAGTAGGATACTTCTATAACCAAACAAGAATAAGAGGTGTCGCACTACTCCGAGACAGGGTACGACTTACAAATTATGAATCACGACGAAGATACAACACATCAATATAATCCAGAACACACATGCCATAATACAAGCTAAGATATAGATATAATATGCAGCTTCGGTACATGACCTATAGTGACACATTGGCGCAACCCTACAACCAAATAAGAAAAAGGGTTGAACCATCGTACCACAATAGTTTATGTCCCTAGACTACCAGCACATACTCTTTTAGATCGGCCAATCAATCCTACGGCTTGTTATATGGAGTCTGAGTTATCTCAGAACAGATGCATAAAGAAATCCTCATATCGAACCATGTTCTAGTAGGGGCTAGCCGAGCCATGAATCACCACATAGTACATAGTATGCACCGGTCTCTCGAAAGGCCACCGTATTAAGATCGCATAGAACACATAGTACAATATAGTACTCAGATATTGCCATCCACTAATGAAGATTTAAACAATATACATGGGGTCCAGCCTTCACTCCCCATATGACTGAGGGTGGCTAGTTAAGCACGATCTCGGGATTCTGTCCCTCCCAATGCTCTACATATTTTAGTTGTCTAGTTAACCCTACCGTTAGCTGGAATCACATGGCGTGGTCACATGTTACTCCCTTATATGTCGTACCGTAGTACGGTCCACGCTAGATACAAATCCACTTTTTTACTTGATAGCTCAAACTAGATTCACTCGAGCGTGATGCAACAATCAATCAAGTCCTAGCCATGCCTTGGTAGTTGACCCACATATCATGCCGGTACTGGAGAATAATATAATAATATCACATGTTGCATAGTATAGGAGGAATTCTCGATGCACAAGCCGAAACATGTAATCTCATAGCATGTAGCAAGTTATGTAGTATCTCAGTGCACATTATAATACATGTACATGTAGCACGTAGCAATTGTATCAGCACAGATCAATAAATTGGGTCGAATCACCAAACTTACAGTTGGTCGTATGAGCCTTATCACATTGGAAAACTTCGTTAAAATATAATCCCCTCAAATCAAGTACCCAGACTATCAATCAATTGGAAGCCTAAATTATGTGAAAATCTTGAATTAATGATTTTGCCGCTGAACGTGAGTAAGGGGGAAGTGTGAACCACTCTGGAGTAGATCCACAACCTTAAACCAAACAAGGATCGGGATTGCAAATCGTCTCCCGAGCAGAACTACGCCCCTCACTCTATTCGACGAACAAAATGATAAGTTAATATACTAATCTGAGGTTACTCTGGGTTGCCACATGGTCTACTATAGCATATAATCATACTCTGCACATAGACAATTCTAGCAAATAGCCAGGTCTAGCACAGTATGGTTATTACTAAGTCCACTCTTCCTTAGAATAACACAAGCAAGAAACCACGATCAACCACATAGGGTACGATAAGAAATATTCCAAATAAAATAATTAAACCCAAGAAATCGTGGAACGTGTACATAGATTACTAGGGTCGCATAGGATCACATACGTGCATGAGAAGTGCACGCATGGATTGCCGAATGGGACATGCCACATGCACTGATTAGGCGCATAAGCAAATGGCCGCATGGAGGAGCTGGCCGCATGGACCAGCTGGCTGCATGCTGCCCCAGGCAGCATGTTGCCCCATGCCACATGCTCCGGACAAAAGTCCATCTCTTGGAACAATTGCCGAAGTGACGTGTATTAAATGCGTGTCAGCAAAGTGACTGAAGTGATGGATGTGACAGGACATAAAGTGCCAGAGAGAAAAGACAAAAACTATGAAAAGATGTGCCAAACAATCAGAGTCATGCGTCCGAAGAAAAGTGGCCGCATACTCTGCTTGCCGCATATACCTGCTTACCACATATGGGTCGGTGCCGCATAGAAGTCGATGCCGCATGGAGGTCTCTTGGACTTAGTAAATTTTGCATTCGTACAGCGAGTAAAAACACAAGGGGTTCAAGGATTAGCTCTAGAACACTTGTGTAATGGTCAGTCATGCATTTAACAAGATGGACGCATGCTAGTCAGTATGCGGCAAAGAGCTGCCGTATAGCTCTCAGGCCACATAACACTTAGGCCGCATAGCACTCTCGGCCGCATAACTCCCTGGACGCATGAAGACTTCGTCTTCTCCAAACAACAGGTTCGGCCATGACGAAAAGCTCCAAAATTTCAAAAATTATTTTTTTCATAAAATTTTTATTTTAACCCCGAATCACGTAAAAAAAGTCAAAATGCTCGAAATAAAGTGCTCCATCAACCACAAAAACTGTTTTTCTAAAATACCATGTTTTGATAGATCAAAACCAAGAAAAACTTTTGAAATCCATTAAAATACAAACTTTAAAACTCAGATCTACTCAAAATCGTTCATCAAAACCAAAAACTCCAAGAACTAAAACTAATGAGGACATCAAGGAGAACATTTTCTATCAATCATATTTTAATTTACTAATCATATAAAAAATCCAAAAATTATGGGTTTACCACTTTGAGCAAGATGTACTTGCCTTGGTGGACTAACAAACCTCTTCCTAGAACCAAGTCTAGGGATAGGGCTATGGCTAGGGCTAGGATTTCGGTCAAGGGGGAGCTCTTGAGGGAAGGAGGAAGAAGAAAGGAGAAGGGAAGTAAAAATGAGGAAGAATGAGAGAGGAGAGGGAAAACTATATATATACCAAGTGGAGAAATGAGGTTACCCTAACATTAAGTCATGACACTTTTTAACGAAATCTCAACCATCCAAAATAGTCTTAGTGGTTCCAAGAGTGAACCGGATCTGATATCCATCTTTTATGCGGGTCCTAGCTCTGGTCCATGGCAATTGCTAAGGTGTTCACTTCTGGTCTCGGGTAGTCTCCCACAATAAACATGAATATAATTAAATAAAATACATCATATTTAGCAGGAATCAACATGTAAAATACAGCATGAATACATCTACATGAAAAAAAATTAAATATCACAAATTCAAGAATACCAAATCTGGGAACGGGTGTGACAAACGTCGATATTCTCCACCACATCAAACGTTCCCTCTTCCGTGAACTCAAGGCGGTGATTGCTCCTCCACTGCACGAGTTCTATTGATACCTTGCTGGCTCGGCGCTAATCGTTGCACTAATCGTTGCAGTAATCGACGATGACTCTGGTCATCCGCCGAGCTTTAGCGAGGCATCGACGACTTTAGCGACCCTGAGCTGTCAATTGCCGGTGTCGGGATCCTCGCTACAAAGCTTTCCCTCGCACGATTCAGTCCATATGAGGAGCTCGCCTCGGTAGTAGCTGATCCAACAAGCTCGAACCCGACAGATCGTTGTGTCATTTCTTGAGTTTGATCGAAGCAACTCTTCACCTTTGAATCATGATTACTTTTCTGAATCTTTTTTCGTTCTCCTCTGTTTTGTATATCACCTGTTCGACAAAATGCTCCAAAAGAAGGTCCGGTTCATAATTGGACACGATAGCCTTCATTTTTGACAACTTTGACTCACAGCTTTATCTACAGGTCTAACTCGACTCTGTCAGGTATACTTCCCTCTGTTTTGCTCTTCTTGATTATGATTAATGGGATGTCTAGCAGTAGCAAGCGTCTTTGTGTTCGCTGGACACCGGGGATTGTGCCAATAAAATAATCCTGACACAGGGATCATGTGATTTGTATCTGTCGATGTTTGAACTTTATATACGAACAAAATAGTTTGTATGTCCGTGTCCTCATTGACATTACAGGCGGATACAATAAAACATTAAGATGGACATTAGGCGGGAAAGATATAATGGAATCTAAGTTTGAACTTAAAACATTCAGAATGTTTGAACTTAAGACTAACCATTGGAGTTATGGTTAGACTGAGTTCAATACTCAGTCGAGACTGGGCAGGCAGTACAGGCTGTACAGGCTTGAAGTCTAAGCCAGTGCTCCTTCGGGCTGGGTTAATTGATCTGAGCCACATGCTTGGTCGGTTGGACCGAGCCAGTGTAGTAATTGGACGGGTTTATGGACTGAAAGTAATTTTGGGCCAGAGCCCATTGTACTTAGTAAATTGGTAATTTGATTAGTTAACCTAGCTAGTTAGTTGGTTAGCAGTAAGCAGTAGTATTACTTAATTGGTTAAAAGGTAAAAATTGGTTGGTTAGTAAAATATCAGGAAATTATAGATACTAATAAGTGAATAAACTAACTAGAGGATAATTAGTTACTTATTAAGAATTTTTAGAGTATTATAGGAACAAACATTTGGACCTTGATTTGCTAGAAGGGTTATTCCACATCTCATCCTTTCCAAGGAATAAGGCAAGCACATGCTATCTTACTTTCTATACAATATTCCATCCATATTTTTATTATTTTTGCACCATATCACATGTCGTGTGATGTCGTATCTGGAGGGGGAACACTAGAATGGTATGTGATTTTTCTTAGCCTTGGACAAATACGTGAATGATAGCACCGTCACTAGACGTGCCTGATGTCCATTTACATGCGTTCGTGACTGATAATATATCATTTATGATATACTTGATTCCAGATTTAGCCCCTACATGCTTGATAGTGTTCTATGTACACGTTCTGCGCGTAGCTACAACATGTAGACAGTTATTCCTGCTTTTCATATTTACTTGTCATTTTTATCTATTATGTACTTTATTATTTTTCTTGTATCATATTGTATAGCACTGTGAGATATGTATGTTGCTTTGCTCCTTCCTGACTGGATAACCGTGGAAGGTGATGATGACATAGAGTATCCTACTTACTATGGTCCCCAGGAGGAGTCCCTAGGTGAAGCTAGTCTGGAGATTACCCCTGACATGGAGTATACTCCTTTGGAGACTTAGATTGTTGTCTAGCTTTATTTCCTTTGGATTGCTTTGTATTGTGGTCGTACCGTATTGTGATGATTGTCGTCTTTACATTCACCGAATTTGTTCTCATATATACTTTGTAGAAGACATGTAATAAAAGCAATAGTGATTATGGGGATGGTTTATGATAGAAAAGCGTGTCTAGAGAGCTGTGATGAATAATTGAACATTATACTTGGATAAAAATTGAGGTGTAGACAACGGACTACCGCTGTCAATGAGAGTGTAGGCTGGACATGCCCATCCCGTATCCGATTATTCAGGAGTGGGGTGTGACATATTTTTAGTGGTGGCCCATGCAAGTCTAGGAACTCATCACAGTTTATGACCGACTCGGGGGATTAACAATTTATTTCTGTCTTTACTATACTGCCTTTATTTTGCCGCATCTTCTATGGACACTTATGTTCCTCTTTCCAATATTCCAGGGAATGGCCAAAGAAAGAAAGGAGATACGAGGTCGCACCCCTAGTATTGTAGCTTTCAGAGGAGCATTATCTGCTCACCTACGGGATTGAGAGATGACTGTGACTCCTCCCCTACCTCTTGCACTTCCAGCTCATAGTGGCATCCCTATAATCCCGACTATGTATTCCTCGCCCATTGATGGAGCACAACTCTACGAGTTGCTCCACGGTATGATAAAGACCCAGAGGGAGCGGACTACTATCTTGAGAGAGGGCATAGATAATGCCCATCTCATTGCCTTGGCCGCCATGGCAAGGTAACATTCTAGCTACCACCGCAGTAGTACCAGCCTTTTTAGCCCACCGTTGGCACCATTCTAGACTTCAAGAGACTTAGTCCCAAAGAGTGCATAGGAACGGAGAGGATCATCTATGCCGACGAGTGGCTAGAGGACATAGAGCGACTTCTTTGTGTTGCTAGGCTTCTGGATGATCTGAAGGTGGAGGCCGCAGGACTACAACTTCGCGACATAGCCCAGACTTGGTTCAGAAATGAACCTAAGTTGAGGGTAACAGGGTTCACTTGGGAGAGATTCACAGAGCTCTTCAAGCAAAAGTTTTTTTCTACTGTAGCCCAGGATATCTGGAGAAGAAATTTCAGAATTTGGAGCAAGAGAATTGTTCGGTGGACGAGTACGCAGCCGAGTTTATCCGTTTGAGCCAATTTGTCAAGTGCATGGTTCATGAACTGGAGGACCGATCCAAAAGATTTCGCTAAGGACTTGTCACGCCCCAGTCCCAATAATACGTAGGACTAGAACACGTAAGCATGCCAGCCGCATGGATATGGCAACTCCAATATATAGAAACCATAACCCATACGTACGCTGTAATATGAATATAAACTCACATGTGGTATATATAAAGTCACAAGTCACAGATATGCTAATCTCATCCACACAACAAGTCATAGAAAAGAAATACTAAACTAGAATAAGGAGTCTAAAATATCTAAAATAATAGTCGGGTGGAGACAAATCCACTACCAACGACTATATCCAAAACTAAAATGAGAGAGGAGTATAAAGTCTCCAATATAAAATAATGTGAAGACAGAAGTATATCAGAAAAAATCCATCGCTAGATGTACTCAAAGATGCTCAGAAGGTAAGACCTCCTCGGCAGAAAGTAATGCGTCAGGTCCGGGCCCGTACTCCTGCAAATACTCAAGAGCAGATACACCTGGCAGAGGACCAGGTCCTCAGAGGGACGTAACAAGATACAGAAAATACGAGCCAACTTGAATACAGTAAACATGCATATAATTTGAAATTAAATAAGTACGCTGTACAAGACAATCTATATGAATGCAAATGAGGATAACTTTTCGACGTATGGGCAAGGATAGGCTACTCGATCTAATCCTCACAACTCATACGCTCGTCAGTGGACATCATCAGCCGACATACCTCTGGGGTAGCGACCCTCGGACTCCATCAATCGACATACCTCTCGGGTAGCGACCATCGAACACGACCCACCATAGTGCGTGCTAGTGACTACGGTGTACCAGAGTGGTTAAAAGCCCATACGCCTAATAATTGTCCTCTATGATACTAAGTGTCAAGTATGTGTCAACATATCTAATATATAGTAATGACTGAAAGGAACTACACATGCAATAAATAAATAGAACTGAAATAAATATATAGAAATATACTAAGCATGCAAAATACTGTAAGCAATTTGGCAAGGTATCTTGCCTGGCAAGAAAGCTGCAAAAATGTAATGTCCCGATGTCAACTCCAAGAGTCAGAAGCTACGGCCACAGAATAAACGTCTCCGGATGCTGAAATAAATATCACCAACATTCCCAGAATAAGCAAAATAGCTAAAAAGTACATCCCTTTCGTCCAATTTGGACACAGGGGCAAAACAGTAATTTCGGATAAAAGTGGGGTCCACGGGTGGCCCACTTTGCAGCGAAAAGTGTGCCAAGGATAACAGTCTCTAAATGAGACTAATTATAGGTCAAACAACTCTAAATGTCAATACGAACCCAACGGTATGTCCAAATGTGGATTCCGATGGGCCGAACACAATTTTGTCCAAAAAGTCAACTATGGGGCCCACCAATTGGCGATTTGGTCAACCGTCTCAGAATTGCGTAAAAATTGGGTCACAGGACCAGCACGTTACCACGAGTCCAGTGGCACAAGTTTCGTCGCAATCTGACAAGCGTGCACAAAATACGTGCGAGTTCCATAAAAGTTGCGATACGGGGTGTGTCCGCGGATACGGCCTGATTCCGGCGCGCACACGCATCCGAATCATTTCTCACAAATTTTTACGTGTCCGGTTACGCTGCGTGCACCGTTCGGTACACTTGGTACACGGTGGAGCGGTCCCGTTTGGCGGGACGCACTCCGTTTTCTAACTTTTGGAAATCTGGAAAAAGTGGGTTCGCGAGATTTTATGACGAATTTAATTCTGTCCACAGCAGTTAATAATCTAGGGTTATTTAACAAAAAATAAACTAGGTCATGTGGTCTACGCATACCAAAAAGAATCATCGAATTTGGATCTCTGTGGTGGGAGATACGAACTCGGCAACATGGGTGGTCACCGCAGTTTTCTGCGATCCCAGAATTCGGTCTGCTCGCGCCAACTTGGGTGCTGCTTTCGCCTATGGGTACACATTGTTTGAGGTCTGCTATTATACAAATATTAAAGAGAGTTAAGGGGTGAGCATACCGGTGAAGACGAAACAACGTTTGGTTGAGCGAGTCGACGAGAAATAACTCCGGAGCGAAGGTGCCTCGTGTGGAAATTTGCAGTACGCGAGGTCGGGGTCGTCCGGATGGTTTGGACGGCCTAACGGGGTTCTCTGGCTGCGGTGGCGGCTCTAGATGAGAAGAGGAGGGTTTGGAGATTTTAGGTTAGGATTTTGAAATAATATATATATATATATATATATATATATATATATATATATATATATATATATATATATATATATATATATATATATATAGGGAGAGAGGGTGAGAAGTTTGGTCGCGGTCCGCAGGAAGTCGGGCCTGGAATAGGAATGTGGCGTTGGTGGAAATGCAAATGTGGTTTGCTAGTTGGAATTGCAAAGGGGTTGCTAACGTTTTGCTAGTAAGTGGACGTGGGAAAAAGTAAGGTGCTGTTGGAATTGTTTTGCTTGGTTTGCTTTTGATTGCTAAGAGTTGGTAATATTTATTATTATTAGTATACTATTAATTATTTCTTTATACTTTCTTTTCTTTTCTTTTCTTTTCTTCTTCTTAAATAAATATATATACATATATATATATTTGTGTATATATATATATATATACATATATATATATACTCATAAGAAATTTTATAGATTAGAATAATGCACACCGTTAGGCTAGCAACTGCTCAAGGGTTCTCCTACATGGAATAAATTTTGAAAAATTTCTAATGGTCCCATAAATCCTCTAAGTGCCCGAACACCTAAAATAAAAATTATTAAAAATCTATTTCTCCTATTTAGCACATAATTACCATAATTAAATTATTAATTAATAAAAAAATAATAAAGACAGTTTTTAGAAATAGGGGTTTTACATTCTACCCAACTTACAAAAATTTCGTCCTCGAAATTGACACTAACCCATATTCATAATGATAACTATAACTATTACACTACATTGGTATCTAGTAGGACTCCTAAAACTCATGGTCTGTTATTCTAACACTTCCTCATCTATTGTCCATCCACTATTTTATCATCCTCTAACTCGTCTACACTACCCAACTTACAAAAATTCTACTAGTGGTCACCTTCTTTGAAGCTATTGTCTAGATTGTAAGGCAATTATACTTATTGGGTCGAGAATCTTGGGATACTTGTCTGGAATCTCATAACTATGACTTTTTTTCATAACCGTCAAGTATCATAGTGTAATACTGCCACGCCACCTGGCCAGTATGGCTGCAAGTAATTCGACTACTCTATCAAAATCGTCTGGCGGCAACTGTCGCTACCTCGCCGGCGATTTGTCATAGTCATCAGTTCTTAACAAGTGCCTTCAACTCTTTCCTAGGCATAGTCTAAGTTTTAGGGAAACACTTAAGGTCTTGACTACTATTAGGGGTATGATCTAGCTCAAATGATCTAACAATTTCTACTAGGCTACAAGGTGCTACTTAAGGGTTAAACTACTAAAGAATACAGATCTTGCTATAGTGCATATATATATTAAGAACTCATCCTTAGTTATCAAGCATTACTAACACATTTATGTTTTAACTAAAAAAATAGGGGTGAGATTGATATGAATCAAACAATTCATAATGGCACGAAAGATACGACTATGATAGGAAGAGTTAAGCACGAGATAAGAAACGAATATAAAAGGAGAAAATGAGTCACCCAAGAGGGCGAGATAAGGATAGGGAAAGAATACTACTACTGCTACTCACATCATCCATTAGTATCGCGTGTATGCCACCTGGGTAAAATATACATACATCCTCATAACTGCTAAACTACCATATATATAATTCTACAGCTATTTATACATCTAAGATCTTGTGTCACAATGGGGTTATAAGTATGCAAAGTCAATTATAACTAAAAGGTCGTACCTGTATCTACGGCTTCCTGTGTCTGCTCTCCCATACTTGTCATAATGAGTGTTTGGCCTTGTCCTTGGTTGTTCAACTGGGGTCTAGTCCCCTCCATTTGTGCAGACTGTAGAAGCAGTGGTGGGTCCCTTTGGTCTTCTATACTTGAGGGTATATGCGGTGTTCTTGAGTTTAATGCCATAGACCCCGGGTTCTGCTGAGGACATTCTCGAGCTTGATGGTGACTTGATCCACATACCATGCACAATCCCAATCGACGATGACAGTCTCTTAGAATATAACCTATCCTACTACAATAGTGACAAGTACGGAGCTCCTTGGTTGGATATGGTGCAGCACTATCTGGTTGCTGGCGTGTCAAAGGGTGTCTAATGGGTCCTCCTTGATGTGTCCTTACTGGTCCCTGATAAATTCTCTGTTGAATTTTGTTGCCTTTGCTGATGGCCTCCTGGATCCTGGCCTCTGTCAATAACTCGGCATAAGAGATCCGGGACTGTGAGCTAGTGTAGTGCTGGAGCTCTTGAGTCAGCCCACGGTGAAACCTCTTAGCCTTCTCTAAGTTATTAGGTATTAGAACTGTGCCATACTTACTGAGTCGGCTAAACTCTGCGTCATACTCATCAACCGTCTTGTCCCCTTGCTCTATATGGAGGAACTGATCGTACAATGCGTCCCTTACAGTATCCGAGAAGTACTTCCTCTCAAAGCACTCCAAGAATTGTTTCCAAGTCTGACGTGTACCCAACTGGCGCTCCATTGATTTCCACCAGTGATGCGCGTTGCCTTCTAACTGAGTCCTTACTCCTATCAGCCATAGGTCAGAAGGTAATTGTGATGCCTCTAACAACTTCTTGGTATTGGCAATCCAGTTCGTGGTCTCCTCTGGGCTCTCATTGCCCTTATATGGCTTAGGGCCCATCTGCACAAAGTCCTTGACTGAACCAACCCGAGCTTATGGTACTGAAACTAGTGTCTGGGTTGGTGCAGGGGCTAGTACAGCCATTCTCTCAAGCGCTGCCAGAAATTCTAGCCTCTGCTCTGCTGCTTGCTGCCTCTGTTCCTGTATTATCATCTGAAAGAATTAGAACAGCTGTGTTTGGCCATCCTGCGGTGCTAGTGGAGCTGGAAAAGTTCCATTAGGTATCGTGGAAGGGGTTGATGGGATTGGATTGCTAGTCGGTCCATCCGGTCCAGGAAGAAGAGGTGTTGTTAAGGTCACTCCTAGTGATTGGTCGTCGTCCCCTGGAGACGTGTTGTCCCCGGTGGCGGCATGCCCGTTATGCAAATTCATCTCTCTGCAAGAGATGGACGAAGGATTAAGAAGAGTACATGAATCAAGCAGGATGCAAGAACTTAAGTAGGACATATTGGAAGGAAGGTAAGTTATAGTCAAGTGTGGATGAGATCTAAAATTCTAATCTTAGGTGCAGGCCCGCTCGGTACAGTGACGTAACCGAAACGGCTAACTCGACCTGCATGGGCCACCACAAAAATATGTCATGTCCCAGTCCCAATAATACGTAGGACTAGAACACGTAAGCATGCCAGCCGCATGGATATGGCAACTCCAATATATGGAAACCATAACCCATACGTACGCTGTAATATGAATATAAACTCACATGTGGTATATATAATGTCACAAGTCACAGATATGCTAATCTCATCCACACAACAAGTCATAGAAAAGAAATACTAAACTAGAATAAGGAGTCTGAAATATCTGAAATAATAGTCGGGTGGAGACAAATCCACTACCAACGACTATATCCAAAACTAAAATAAGAGAGAAGTATAAAGTCTCCAATATAAAATAATGTGAAGACAGAAGTGTATCAGAAAAAATCTATCGCTAGATGTACTCAAAGATGCTCAGAAGGTAAGACCTCCTCGGCAGAAAGTAATACGTCAGATCCGGGCCCGTACTCCTGCAAATACTCAAGAGCAGATACACCTGGCAGAGGACCAGGTCCTCAGAGGGACGTAATAAGATACAGAAAATACGAGCCAACTTGAATACAGTAAACATGCATATAATTTGAAATTAAATAAGTATGCTGTACAAGACAATCTATATGAATACAAATGAGGATAACTTTTCGACGTATGGGCAAGGGTAGGCTACTCGATCTAATCCTCACAACTTATACGCTCGTCAGTGGACATCATCAGCCGACATACCTCTGGGGTAGCGACCCTCGGACTCCATCAATCGACATACCTCTCGGGTAGCGACCATCGGACATGACCCACCATAGTGCGTGCTAGTGACTACGGTGTACCAGAGTGGTTAAAAGCCCATACGCCTAATAATTGTCCTCTATGATACTAAGTGTCAAGTATGTGTCAACATATCTAATATATAGTAATGACTGAAAGGAACTACACATGCAATAAATAAATAGAACTGAAATAAATATACAGAAATATACTAAACATGTAAAATACTGTAAGCAATTTGGCAAGGTATCTTGCCTGGCAAGAAAGCTGCAAAAATATAATGTCCCGATGTCAACTCCAAGAGTCAGAAGCTACGGCCACAGAATAAACATCTCCGGATACTGAAATAAACATCACCAACATTCCCAGAATAAGCAAAATAGCTAAAAAGTATATCCCTTTCGTCCAATTTGGACACAGGGGCAAAACGGTAATTTCGGATAAAAGTGGGGTCCACGGGTGGCCCACTTTGCAGCGAAAAGTGTGCCAAGGGTAACAGTCTTTAAATGGGACTAATTATAGGTCAAACAACTTTAGATGTCAATACGAACCCAACGGTATGTCCAAATGTTGATTCCGATGGGCCGAACACAATTTTGCCCAAAAAGTCAACTGTGGGGCCCGCCAATTGACGATTTGGTCAACCATCTCAGAATTACGTGAAAATTGGGTCACAGGACCAGCGCGTTACCACGAGTCCAGTGGCATAAGTTTCGTCGAAATCTGACAAGCGTGCACAAAATACGCGCGAGTTTCACAAAAGTTGCGACACGGGGTGTATCCGCGGATACGGTCTGATTCCGACGCGCACACGCATCCGAATCATTTTCCACAAATTTTTACGTGTCCGGTTATGCTGCGTGCACCATTCGGTACACTTGGTACACGGTGGGGCGGTCCCGTTTGGCGGGACGCGCTCCATTTTCCAACTTTTGGAAATCTGGAAAAAGTGGGTTCGCAAGATTTTGTGACAAATTTAATTCTGTCCACAGCAGTTAATAATCTAGGATTATTTAACAGAAAATAAACTAGGTCATGTGGTCTACGCATACCAAAAAGAATCATCGAATTCGGATCTCTGTGGTGGGAGATACGAACTCGGCAACATGGGTGGTCACCGCAGTTTTTTGCGATCCCAGAATTTGGTCTGCTCGCGCCAACTTGGACGCTGCTTTCGCCTATGGGTACACATTGTTCGAGGTCTGCTATTATACAAATATTGAAGAGGGTTAAGGGGTGAGCATACCGGTGAAGACGGAACAACGTTTGGTTGAGCGAGTCGACGGAAAACAACTCCGGAGCGAAGGTGCCTCGTGTGGGAATCTGCAGTGCGCGAGGTCGGGGTCGTCGGGATGGTTTGGACGGCCTGACGGGGTTCTCTGGCTGCGGTGGCGGCTCTAGATGAGAAGAGGAGGGTCTGGAGATTTTAGGTTAGGGTTTTGAAATAATATATATATATATATATATATATATATATATATATATATATATATATATATATATATAGGGAGAGAGGGAGAGAAGTTTGGTCGCGGTCCGCAGGGGGTCGGGCCTGGAATAGGAATGTGGCGTTGGTGGAAATGCAAATGTGGTTTGCTAGTTGGAATTGCAAAGGGGTTGCTAACGTTTTGCTAGTAAGTGGGCGTGGAAAAAAGTAAGGTGCTGTTGGAATTGTTTTGCTTGGTTTGCTTTTGATTGCTAAGAGTTGGTAATATTTATTATTATTAGTATACTATTAATTATTTCTTTATACTTACTTTTCTTTTCTTTTCTTTTCTTTTCTTCTTCTTAAATATATATATATATATACATATTATATATATTTGTATATATATATATATACATATATATATACTCATAAGAAATTTTATAGATTAGAATAATGCACACCGTTAGGCTAGCAACTGCTCAAGGGGTCTCCTACATGGAATAAATTTCGAAAAATTTCTAATGGTCCCATAAATCCTCTAAGTGCCCGAACACCTAAAATAAAAATTATTAAAAATCTATTTCTCCTATTTAGCACATAATTACCATAATTAAATTATTAATTAATAAAAATAATAATAAATACAGTTTTTAGAAATAGGGGTTTTACAGGACTAGCCCAGGATATTCGCGTCCTCGTTGTTGTTAAAAGCGCAGAGACATATTCGAGGATGCAATCGATTTCATAGGGGATTAAATCCAACATTCGCCCAAAATGGGATCAAGAGGCATTTTGGAGGCACTAGTGGACACACGGGTCCTGCAAAGTGCCCCAACACTCAGGCCAAGCCTTTTCCATCTTAGCCTACTCCAGTCAGAGTACCACCTGTTCAACAAAGGCATATGTAGCCAATTCTTCCCTGTGGTTATTGCCGAAAAAAGGGCACACTTGGTAAGTTTACACAAAATGCCTTGGTTATTGCCTGATTTGTGGATCGGCTGAGCATCAGGCTAGGAATTTTTCTATAACACTTGCTCATCCCACCGGAGGCCCTACTACTGCACCGAAGGGGCAGTCAAGATTTTAGCCACGGGGCCCACCTCTTCCCACACAACAGCAGAAGTTTTCACTGCACCAACATCAGAAGGGAGAAGGACCTCATGGGAGAGCTTTTGCCATGACTATGGAGGAGCTAGAGGAGACCGTTGATGTCATCATAGGTTCCATCTTACTTTACTCATATCCTGCTACTACATTGTTTGATTATGGTGCATCCCACAGTTTTGTATCTTTAGAATTCATGCTAAGACACAACTTAGACACTGGGTTCACGAAAAAATTCTGCAGAATCATGACCGATGGAGGAATAGAGCCAGTTAGAGATGCTTATGAGTGCCCAATCAATATAACCAGTAGAGAGTTTATGGCACAGCTTCGCGTAATGCCACTTTCGGGATTCGATGTAGTCATCGGGATGGAATGGATGAGTGAGCATTTTGCGGTGATAGATTGCCATCAAGGGATTATAATATTCAGTCTGTCAGGAGAGCCAGAGTTTGAGCTTCCCAGAACAGAGAAAGGAGGACTTGAGGAGATCAACTATCGTACAATGATTGAAGAGAAGGCACCCCCTCATTCCATTATTACATAATTCATGGGTATCTTTCCGGACGAACTACCCGGACTTCCACCAGATAGAGATATAGAATTCTCCATTGGCTTATGTCATGACCCATACCTAAAAATTGGACATGAGTAGTGGGTACGTTCAGCCTATGCCGCAGCATCGGCGGTAGAACATTGAAAAGATCCAGAATATTATCTAACAAACTCATGCAAGATATATATATATATATAACCTGTCAATGGTAACTCGACTCCAAAGAGAGGATAAGATGAGTATATAGCATCAATAATCAATCACCAAACTAGAGACATATAATGGCATGATATCATAAACAGAAGAGAAATTATAAGTCATATCAATAACAAGTCTAGAGTCTAACAATAAACATAAATGGTCTCAATGTAATCAACATGCCATAGTCTAATGCTGGAGAAATATCTAGTACAGTAAATAATAGCTAAGGGTCTGCTATAGCTAGGTGTGTCTCCTCGATAACTGGTGCCTGATCGTCCTGGGCTAAGGGTGCTTCCTTAGCTAGCTCTCCATCCTGCGGGCCGTAATAGGTAGGACACCAATCCTCTAAATATCCGTCTGGAAAAATATATCCAGTTAGGATTGGAGCAAAGTATAATACTCTGAAAACAGTTTCATATACATGGTAGAGAATATATAACAGAAATAAAAAGAATACAAGATGCACAGGTACTATGAAATAGAAAATACAGCTGAACTAGGCATATAATCACAAGGATAACTGAAAAAAATAGATACAGGAATCATGGTGTTACTTGTAACAAGAGAACTGGTAATACTATCTAAGTGATTTAGAGTACAAGTTTATTATGTGATCGGGTTGGGTTGCACAAGTCTATACTACGGTAACTCAATTATACGTGTATCATATAATTGGGATGCACACGGATACGCTAAATGTTTGATCACATAACCAAGTCCTACTCTCCCGCCTCGACTAATATTTATGGATCAAATTATGATATGTTACACACATAAATATAATATGAGAACATGGAGCACACGATAGATACAAGCACAAGGAATACTCGAAGCATACGATAAAGTACATGTGTAAGAAGTATCTGATGCATGCGTCAAATAAATAACATCTCCTAACTCGATCCATATAATACCAGCCCGTGTAATCATGGTGTTAGAATCAAGTAAAATAGATCTAGAATATGCGATATATACACTATCAAGTACTGAACACTATATGAGAATGTAGTCACCTAAGGTCTTGAGCAAATGAGGTAGAACTGTGTCCGAACTGGTGTCACACAAACCTATATATGAATTTACATGTTATTTGGATGTAATGTAGGGATAAAAAAAGTTAAAATAAGTTAAAATAGGATTTATAGGTCAAATCTAGGCCATACTAGTCAAACTACCTAAAGGGTTTACTTTTAGGGTCAAACTAGTCAACAATAGTCAAAACTAAGTTACACCTAGGTTTCTAAGTTAATACCTTGCTAATTCATATATTTATAGTATTTACCTACTAATACCTTAGTCTATCTATATATCCTAGTATCTAAAAGTCACCCTTAGCCAATTCCTAACACATAGGCATGCTACCTACTGATACTATCAGGTATCAATCACTCCTCTAGAGGATGCCACATAAGCAACTTGGTACTAGACCTTGATACCTTATACTAAAGGTCTGTACCCCTTACCCATTACCCCCACCTACTATCTGCAGGGGCAGGAACTCAAGCCCCCAACATACACATTGTCCACACTTCACTTAACACCTCACTCTTGACATTACCTACACACACTTACCCTCCAATATTTAGAAACCAATCTTCACATCCCTTCACAACCCTAACACACATTACTCAACCAATGATACAATCAAGTATCATTTACCCCACATTACCACCCCTCACTCAATACCTCACTCTTTATTCGTAATACCTCAAGACTGGTCATAAGCACTACCCAAACCTGTACACACTATGCACTGGTTACTCCAAATCATGTTGCACAACCTGTGATACTGTTGTACATAAATTATGCTCAGCCCGCATAGCCTCCCCCATTGCCCTTGCAGTATTACAAACCACTTCTCGATACCCTGCATTTAGGAGCAACTACCCTCACACCCAACTGAATGCACCCCTGCATTCAATCCAACATAAAACATATTTCTTTATAACTTACAGTCCACAAGGTGCTTCTTGCTGGTGCAAGTAAAACTGCTGCTATTGCTACTGAGTGATACACACTGCCAACAACAACAAATGTTGCTATTAAACTTCTAAAACTTACTGATATTACCATTGTGGCTGTAATAATTATTTCCTAACCTGATCCTCCCCCAAATCTGGTGCATTATTGCTCATCTCAACATACTACACTACTGTGTTCCAATATTCAGCTGTGCAGTGCACACGGGCAAGAGCACACTGCTGTTGTCACATGTTCTTTGAACTCAGGTCTCCCCATTCCTGATATTCCTCATCTACAGTTATCTAGTATCTTAGCACACAATGATACCCATTCATACACTAATACACTTTCGTTTCCAACTGACAACTGCAAGTGTCAAATTTTATAAGTACCCATCTAAACTCTACTTCAAAACTGTAAGACTGGTACATATAATCCATGCAGTACACCTATCCAGACTTGGACACAACCCTCACACCATCAAACTCTTGTGCACACACCAGTGTACACAGTCCTGATACCTACACTAAATAAGCTCAAAGAACACAGGTACTCCCAAATTCTGATGCACACTGATACACAATTGCTCACTTGCTTCTTAAATCTGAACATACATTTGTATTGACCCTATACTCTGATACATGGAATTTTCTATGATATTTTACTGCTAACTATTATTTGTAGATTGCTTGTGGCACCAATTGCAAATTGTAGCTGCCAGGTTGCTGCTATAAACTTGCTGCAGGGAGCAACAAGGCAGTGCTGCTGCCATCTATTATCGTGAGCCCGACATCCCTTCGACAACAGTTCGCTGTGCATTAAAATCCCCCCTTACCTTGCCTAAACACAACACCAAGTATACATAACTATATATATATATATATATATATATATATATATATATATATATATATATATATATAATGCATAAAATAGGAACACACCTTCAATGCACATACCAAACACTTGGTGTGCATCAAGCCACACATGGGTATCACACCTTGATACTCATGTGATACTCACTCAAATTACTCCCAAACACAACTAAATTCTCATGACACATCCAAAATACCAATGAGCAATATAAAATAGTAAAGAATTATCCATTAGGCATTTCATCAAACACTTTGTGTGCCACCTCGAAGTTTTTTCCAAATGGACACAAAACCTAATGTAACTTCCTCCATAGGACTCCTATGGACCTAGTTCTTCTTCCTATGGGTAGCCCTAAGCCAAGGAAGGGTTCCTATGATTTTAGTTCACTATTTAAATCTAAAATGACAAGGAAAAATAAGATTTTTACCTATTAGAAGATGAATTTCCAATGTGGTTCCTCCAATGAGCAAAAGAGTGAGGAATTTGCACCAATCTCTAGCCAAGCTCCTCTTCCTCAAGCCTCTTGAAACCTTCAAGCTTTTAGCTCTCATTAAGGATAAAAATAAGAGGGATTGAGATTGATTTAGAGCAATTTGGTAGAGAAAAGAATGCTTGGAGGGAAGAACTAAACTTAGTGTTTCTTCATGAACAACTAATAAAAAAGAGGGGGCTCCCTCCTCCTAAATTAGGACGGCCATTGTAGGTTAGGGTTGGTCCATGCAAAATATCCAAATTGCCCTCCAAAGGTTGTTATGAAGAGTTTAGCTAATGAGGAGTTTAACTAATAAATGTTCTAATATTAAATGGATGATGATTCTCTTCATTCTCTCTATTTAACTAATTAACTAAGACTAATTAATGGGTCACTCTATTGGTCATGACACGTCTATTTGGGTTCAAGTATAGTCTAACTAAGGGGCTATTCATGCACCCCTTCTATATTAATTAATTATATAAAAATAACCATACCATTTATTATTAAAATAAATAATATAATACCAATGACATAAATACCCTTAGACCAAAAAGTTATGGTTACAATCCTACCCTCCTTAAAAAAAATTTGCCCTCAAAATTTAAGAAATAATTAGCACTATACAAGCAAGTAAAGAAAATACCTTACCGCTCAAAAAGATAAATGTACCACTCACGTATCTTGACTTTCCTCTCCCAGGTAGACTCTCTCGGAGAGTGATGCCTCCATGCGACGCATACTAAGAGAATCGTCTGGTTTCTCAGCACCTTCTACCGGTGATCCAGAATCTCCACTAGCTGCTCTGGATAGCTGAGAGTCGGACCCACCTCGATCTCTGAGCGATCCAGTACGTGAGTAGGATCTTCCATGTGTTGTCTCAACTGTGACACATAGAATACGTCATGTACTCCCACTAGTGCATGCGGCAAGTCTAGTCTGTAGGCCACTGCACCGACCCTCGTAAGAATACCGAAGGGTCCGATGTACCGTGAACTAAGCTTTCCACCTCCACCAAAGTAAATTATGCCCCGTGTCGGATAAATTCGCAAGAACACCAGATCATCAACCTAGAACAAAATATTTTCTTAAAACTCAATCTATAATAAAATAATCATAAGCAATACAAAACAAAATCTACCACAAACTCTAAAGGTCTCCGGTGGCTGTCGGCCCAATGCCGCTGTCTGTCCTGCGTCACCCGAAGTCTATCTCTGATAAGCTTCACCTTCTCGGCTGTATCCACAACAATATCCTATCCCAATAATTCTTTCTCACTAACATCATTCCAAGATAAATGAGTGCGACATCTTCGTCCATACAATGCCTCGAATGGTGATATCTCAATACTGGCCTGGTAACTATTATTATAAGAAAACTCTACCAGGTGGAGATGATCCTCCCAAGAACCTCCAAATTATAGAATACATGTGCATAGCATATCCTCGAGAGTCTAAATAGTCCTTTCCGACTGCCCGTCCGTCTGGGGGTGATATGCGGTACTGAACTTGAGCTGGGTGCCCAAGCTAGCTTGGAAACTCATCCAAAAATAGGATGAGAAGCAACTATCCCAATCTGAGACTATGCTCACAGGGATCCTGTGCAATCTGACAATTTACCATACGTACATCTTCGCAAGCTTCTTCGTAGATGTACCTACTTTAAATGGCAAGAAGTGGGCTGATTTGGTCAACCTGTCTACGATGACCCAAATCGTATTTTTCTCTCCTGGAGATCGCGGAAGCCCCAAAAAAAAATCCATAATAACATGCTCCCGCTTCCACTCTGGAATAAGTAAGGGCTGAAATAAACCTCCTGGCCTCTGCCTCTCCGCTTTTACCTACTGGCACACTAAGTATTTGGATACGAAACACGGCACCTCCAGTTTCATACCATACCACCACACATGCTCCCTCAAATCCCTATACATCTTGTTGGTACCCAGATGCATAGAGTACTGAGAGCGATGTACCTTTTACAGAACCTCCTTGCACAACTCTTCACTCGGTACATACAACCTCGTACCGTGCCGCAATGAACCATCCTCAGCTATGGTGAAGTAATCTAATAATCTATCATGAACCTGTGCTCTGATGCTCCTTTGAGTCACGTCATCATACTGTGTAGTTCTGATCCTGTCTATCATCTCTGACTATATTTTTAATCCCCATATCTGCATCTCGATACCGAAAACTATCATCGCAATACCCAATCTCTCAAGGTCGGCCAATAAATGTCTGTCTGATGTCAAGAATATTGCCATCGGATACCTGCTCAAGGCATCGACGACTACGTTGGCCTTCGCTGGATGGTACTACAATAATATGTCAAAGTCCTTCATCAACTCCAACCACCGCCGCTGTCTCATCATTAGCTCTTTCTGGGTAAACACGTACTTCAAGCTCTTATGATCTGTGAAGATCTCCACACGCTCTCCGTACAGATAGTATTTCTATAGCTTTAGAGAAAAAAATAACTGCTGCCAACTCCAGATCGCAGATGGGGTAGTTCTTCTCATGGGGACTTAATTGCCTGGAAGCACAGGCAATCATCTTTCCATTTTGCTGTAGAACGTAACCCAAACCCTTTCTTGAAATATCACTATAAATAGTGAATCCACCTAACCCCGATGGCAATGTCAATACCGGAGCTGTCGTCAATCATTTTTTCAGCTCATTAAAAGTGGCCTGACACTCCTCTGACCACATAAACTCAATGTCCTTCTTGGTCAGCCTAGTTATCGGCTCTGCAATCCTGGAGAAGTCCTGTACAAACCTCTTATAGTATCCTGCCAGACCCAGAAAGCTTATAATCTCTGTTACTGAAGTTGGAGTAGCCCATGACTCTACTACCGTAATCTTCCTTAGGTCAAATGAGATCCCATCTCCTGTCACCACTGTCCAAGGAATTCGACCTTATCGAAGAATAACTCGCACTTTGAAAGCTTTTCATAAAGCTCCTCCTTCTTGAGAGTCACTAAAACTATACTCAGGTGCTCCTTGCGCTCCTTCGGCGTCTTTGAATATACGAGGATATCATCGATGAACACCTCCATGAACTTATCAAGGTAATAGTGGAACACCTTGTTCATCAGGTTCATGAACACCGTTGGAGCATTAGTCAACCCAAACGACATCACTATGAACTTGAACTAGCCATACCGAGTCTGAAAAGCTATTTTCGGAATATCCTCTCTCTTCACCTTCACCTAGAGGTAGCCTGACCTCAAGTCTATCCTCGAAAATACCTTCGCTCCGCTCAACTGATCAAAAAGATCATCTATCCATAGCAGCGGGTATCTGTTATTGATAATGAGGTTAATTCAGAGCCCTGTAGTCGATACACATGCATACTGACCCATCCTTCTTTGGTAGAAATAATATCGGATTACCCCTTGGTGATGAAATGGATCAGATGAATCCCTTGTCCTGTAACTCATCCACTTACTTCTTCAACTCTGCCAGCTTTCTATTGTTTACTCTATAGACATGATATGATATCGACTCTGCGACTGGTACCAAGTCTATAGAGAACTCAATGTCCCTGTCTGGCGGCAACCCCGACAACTCCTTTGGAAAGACATCGAGGAACTCCACAATCAAAGGATGTGGCAACTCCTTCTCTTCCATCAGGGCTCCACAAAAGACTCCCTCGCTCTACTCTGGTTCTCCTCTAGCGATCTTGAACTCTGGCTCTCCCGACGGTCGAAACAAAACTTTGCCTCCACGATAATCTATGCTAGCATGGTGCCTACCCAACCAATCCATCCCGAGTATAATATCGTAGCTCAGAAGTGGCATTATGAGTAAGCAAGCACTCAACTCCCAACCTCCCAATGTAACTCTCCGATCCTTGCAAACACTAATGACCAGGATGATGCCACCCCCAGTCATGATCTTACAAGTCCTACTAAAAGATTCAGCCTCTAAATGGTGCTTTAGAGCAAAAGATACTGATACAAAACTATGTGAAGCACCAAAATCAAACAAAGCTAATACTGGAATAGAATCTAGGAGAACCGAACCTGCGATGATGTCTCCAACTGGCTCCATCTCCTCAATCGTCATGGCGAAAGCTCTCCCATGTGGTACTCCCCTGTGCTGCTGATGCTGCATAAAATACTGCTGCTGGGTCGGGAGTGGAGGTCCCCTTTGTTGTGCTACAGGTGCTGCTGGTGCTCGAACTGGTTCTCTCTGAGAAGGAGCTCCACCTTGACCTGGACGAGCTGGTACCAGACGACATTCTCTCAGCTCATGATCTGCCGCTCCACAAAATAAATACACTCCCAAGCTCTTGCTGTAAGTGTCTCATCCGTATCATGGCTTCTTACAGAAAGGACATATAATAGCCTGTTATAAATGTCCTATCCGTGTCACCTCTATCCTCAGGTCCTCGACAAGGCGGGACAAGCACATAACATGATCGAGGTACTCGAGCCAGTCATCATCGAAGATAATACCCTTTGTCCCCTTAAAGTCGCGAAGACCCAACTTCTTGAAATCATGTATGTTGCTCGGTCTAGGTTGTATATTATGTGGCTGGGGCAACGTTACCTTCTCCACTGTAGCCAATAAAATTAGGTGGGCATTCTCAATGCCCTGGAGTAGTACATCCTCCTGTATCTGCTGTGCCGCCATCATCTTTCGAAATATAGCAAACATCTGTGCCTCATCACCAGGCACTGGTGGTGGGAGTGGAAGACATCTACTAAAATAGCCCTCTGAACTACTAGAGGAGAAGGACGTTAACCCTCCGCAGCTGCTGGAATAGTCCTTTGAACAAGGGGGAAGGAGGACCCCAAAAAATAGCTGAGTCTCCCACATAAATTGGTGACGCAACCCTCCGAACTGGTGGAGGTGGAACAGTGTCTACTGCTGCTCGGACAGATGGTTGAGAAGTCACCGACCTCTCCTAAGTTGCTATTGATCGCTTTGACCTGGTCTTCGGAGGCATCCTGAAGACAGATCAAAATAAAGGGATTAATAAGCACAAGATACGATATCATCAAGGAAGGACAGTAATATTCAAGGAAAATAATATTTAGAATGAATGAGCATTAGGAAAATTTAATAGAATAGAAATTTTTCTAGTTGTGATTGAGTATTCTCTCGTCCTATATCCTAAGTCCTATAGCAGGCTCGTAATAGTTTCCAACTTGGAGTACTATTACGATATCGTACTAGTTGCGACCTCGACCTCCATGGGCCACCAATAAAAAAAGTGTCATAACCCACACCCAAAAATTGGGCATGAGTCATGGGTACGTCCAGCTTACGCCGCAATGTCTGTGGTAGAACGCTGTAAAGATCCATAATACTATCTAACAAACTAACGCAATATATATATATATATATATATATATATATATATATATATATATATATATATATATATATATATATATATATATATATATATATATATATATATATATATATATATATATATATATATATATATATATACACACACAACCTGTCAATGGTAACTCAACTCCAAAGGAAGGACAAGATGAATATATAGCATCAATACTTAATCACCAAACTAGAAACCGATAATGGCACGATATCATAAACAGAAAAGAAATCATAAATCATATCAATAACAAGTCAAGAGTCTAACAATAAACATAAATGGTCTCAATGTAATCAATATGTCATAGTCTAATGCTGGAGACATATCCAGTATAATAAATACTAGCTAAGGGTTTGCTATAGCTAGGTGTGTCTCCTCGACAACTGGTGCCTGATCGTCCTGGGCTAAGGGTGCTTCCTCAGCTAGCACTCCGTCCCGCGGGCCGTAATAGGTAGGACACCGATCCTCTAAATATCCGTCTGGAAAAATATATCAAGTTAGGATTGGAGCAAAGTACAATACTCTAAAAGCAGTTTCATATACATGGTAGAGAATATATAACACCAATAGAAAAGAATACAAGATACACATGTACTATAAAATAGAAAATACAACTGAACTAGGCATATAATCACAAGGATAACTAAAAAAAATAGATACAGGCATAATGGTGTGAACTGTAATAAGTGAACTGGTGATACTATCTAAGTAATTTAGAGTACAAGTTTATTATGTGATCGGGTTGGATTGCACAAGTCTATACTACGGTAACTCAATTATACGTGTATCGTATAATTGGCATGCACACAGATACGCTAAATATTTGATCACATAACCAACTCCTACTCCCTCACCCCGACTAATATTCATGGATCAAATCATGACACGTTACGCACATGAATATAGTATGAGCACACGATAGATACGAGCACAAGGAATACCCGAAGCACACGATAAATTATATGTGTAAGAAGTATCCGATGCACGCGTCAAATAAATAACATCTCCTGGCTCGATCCATATAATACTAACCCGTGTAATCATGGTGTCAGAACAAGTAAAACAGATCTAGAACATGCGATATATACACTATCATGTACTAAAAACTAAGAGAGAATGTACTCATCTGAGGTCCTGAGCAAATTAGGTAGAACGGTATCCGAACAGGTGTCACAAAAACCTATATAAAAATTTACATGTTATTTGGGTACAATGTAGGGATAAACAAGTTTAAATAAGTTAAAATAAGATTTTTAGGTCAAATCTAGGCCATACTAGTCAAACTACCTAAATGGTTAATTTTTAGGGTAAAACTAATCAACAATAGTCAAAACTAAGTTACACCTAGGTTTCTAGGTCAATACCTTGCAAATACACATATTTATAGTATTTACCTACTAATACCTTAGTCTATCTATATATCCTAGTATCTAATAGTCACCCTTAGCCAATTCCTAACACGTAGGCCTACCACCTACTACAATTGTTTCCTAACCCGATCCTCCCCCAAATCTGGTGCATTGTTGCACATCTCAAAATACTGCATTGCAGTGTTCCCATACCCAACTGTGCAGTGCACATGGGCAAGAGCACACTGTTGTTGTTACATGTTCTTTGAACTCAGGTTTCCCCAGACCTGATATTCCCCATCTACGGTTAGTTAGTATCTTTGCACACAATGATACCCATTCATACACTAATACACTTTTCGTTTCCAACAGACAACTGCAAGTGTCAAATTTCATAAGTACCCACTTAACATCCACTTTAAAACTGTAAGACTGGTATATATAACCCAAGTGATACATCTATCCAGACTTGGACACAACCCTCACACCATCAAACTTTCGTGCACACACTAGTGTACAAAGTCATGCTACCTACTCTAAATGAGCTCAAAGAACACAGGTACTTCCAAATTTTGATGCACACTGATACACAATTTCTCACTTGCTTCTTAAATCTGAACATATATTCGTATTGACCATATACTCTGATATATGGAATTTTATGTGATATTTTACTGCTAACTATATTTTACAGATTGCTTGTTACATAAATTACAAACTGCAGTTGCCAGGTTGCTGCCCTCAACTTGCTGCTGGGAGCAACAAGGTAGTGTTGCTGCCATATATTGTTGTTAGCCCGACATCCCTTGGACCATAGTTTACTGTGCACTGAAATCCCCCCTTACCTTTCCTAAACACAATACCAAGTATATATATATATATATATATATATATATATATATATATATATATATATATATATATATATATATATATATATGTGTGTGTGTGTGTGTGTGTGTGTGTGTGTGTATGTGTGTGTGTGTGTGTGTGTGTGTGTGTAATGTACAAAATAGGAACACACCTTCAATGTACATACCAAATACTCGGTGTGCATCAAGCCACACATGGGTATCACACCTTGATACTCATGTGATACTTACTCAAATCACTCCCAAAGTCAACCAAATCCTCATTACACTTCCAAAATACCAATGAGCAATATAAAATAATAAAGAACGATCCATTAGGTATTTCATCAAATACTTGGTGTGCCACCTCGAAGTTTTTCCTAAATGGACACAAAAAGTCTCATTGCGCGTCAAACGGGTCAATGGTGCTGAAACCCTTGCAAAGTCTACCATGAATCTCCTGTAATATCGTGCCAAGCCCAGGAAACTACGTACCTTTGGAACTATCTTAGGAACTGGCCAACCCTCTGTTACGACCCGCACCCTAAATAAGGGCATTAGTGGTGAACTATGCCCAGCCTATGTCGTAGGAATGACGTAGAACGCTATGCTGAGTCACAATACTATCTAACATAATACCATAATATAATGGGACCTGTCAATGTCATTTCATCTCCGAATGGAGGAATAATATAATGACATCACAAAATATATATATCCATACTCAATCACCAACAAACTAGAGAAGGAAATAACACGATATGAAATAGAGCTAAAAAGAGTACAAGTGTCACAATGCCAAGTCTAAACTCCATAATTCTCACAATAGGATAATACATGCCAAAAAGTGCCAAAAAGTTTAAGTAGCCAAATACAACTCATAAAAAATATCTAAGTGTCTACCACAAGAGGATCTATAACATGTGGCTCTACGGACATAGGCTCAAGTAGCTCAACGGGCTAACCCTCCTGTGGTCCGTAGTGCATAGAAAACTAGTCCTCTAATGAATCATCTAAAAAATATATCCAATCAGGATGGAGCGAATACAACCCAATAGTAATTCTATTAATTTATAGAAACTAGGAAACAATAATAGTAAAGACAATAAATGATGGAAAATATCTAGAATATAACTAGGCACGACAAAGAGATATCACAGGAATAATGGAAATATATTAAGAGAAACAGAGCAAGGAATCATCAAGTAATAAATTGAAATAAGAAAATGTAACACTAAACTTGTGCCTTGAAACATTAGCAAAATATGTGATCGCTTGGGCCTAGCACGGTCTATAATCATAAAGGGGAGCTAGCGTGGCCACACGTGACTTGCGTGGTCTGCTAGCAATCACGGGCTATAAAATAAATATATCATGGTCTGAAAGGTATGATCACAAATCCACTAATACTTCCCCAAACCCCTGACTAGTACACAGATCCAAATCATGACACGTTCTGACACGGTATTACTATGCACGGTCTGTAATATCATGCAAATAAATCACGGTCTAGTCAACCAATAACAAAGTAAAAATGATCACGAAGAAGACCATCTCATGACGAAGATCCACGTATACCAATTCGTATATGCCATTGTGTCAGGAATCAAATAAAGCAATACTAAAAGCAAGGGTCATAGAGACAATCAAATAAGGAAACCCCTGGAGATGTACTCGCCTCTGTCCAGAACAAAAGCTGTCACTTGGTGTCCAAGCTGGTGTTGCAATCACCTATATATGGATATCATGTCAAAATTGGTGCAATGAGGATAAACGAGTAGAATGCACTTAGAATGCTCTACCAAGTCATTTCTAAGCTAAAGTAGGTCTAACTGTGGGTACTAATTGGTTAATACTAGATTTATCATACTAACTGACACATTAATTAACATACTCAAACACCTTACTATATATACACTACTAATATATTACTAACCTTTAATATAGTCTACAACATTATGCACTAGTTGCTAGCTTAACTATACACTTAGCATCTACAATTAGTTAGCTAAAAAAATTAACAACTATCAATACTAACTAATCCTTTAACTAGTACTTATAATAACTGATATTACTAAGATATACCACTGATACTAGAGTAACTAAACTAACTTAGTTTACACCTAATCCTACCCATACTGGTACTAAGTCCTTTTGGGAACTGATACCCATAGCTGACCTCTCAATTAACACTAACATAGATATTAACTTACACTAAATATAATATATCAACTAACTGTTATATATATAACATCTATTAAACTAACTCATATCTATACTAAATGATAACCCCAAACCAGTATTGCTATAGGTATCCAGTTCTTCTCCCAAGCTCAGATTCCTTTGCAAACACAACACTAAATCCAAGCCTAATCAACACTCTATATCTGCTGCTATTGTAGGTACTTTTAATTCTTGTATCAACTGATACACTCCTCATCTCACAGTCCTCACAACAATTCTGGTACCATAGGTCACTGCACTTGGTAAACTAACTGAGTATCCAACTTCTCAACAACTGCTAACACTAATTTAATACCACTGCAACTGAATACTAATTCTAGTGCTCACCTCAACTCTTACACACAGGCCATTGCACACATATGCACCAAGTTAATTCCCTTACCTGCACACATTGGTGTGCATCAACTCTCACTGTCATCCCATACATCTATAATAACTCAGATATCTGAGACAAACTAATACCCAATTCCCTTGACCATAACTGATAGCCTCACTACAATACCCAAGCTCCCAGGTCTTGCCACTTGAGTGCACTTGAATGGATACCTCATACTAAATTCGATTGCAACCAGTTCACAGTCATCTGTGTCACAATATACCCACAGTCACACTAACTTCTCACCTGCACAACAAGCTTCCTACAAACCCACATAAAATCTTTGTTGTGCACTACGATGGATACATTGGCATAATGTAGGGCCCAACCTGTAGCTCGTCTTTCCTATCTGGAATTCACAAAGTCAAACTCCTAAATTTAAACATACACCCACAGACATTATACCAAACACTAAGCATACATAGCTAGAATACAATGATACACTAATTGATGTGTCCAAATTCACCAATTCTTCATATAGAATACTTCTACATACAAAATATAAATACTAATAACTATTATAACTAATTACAAAAAAAATATAGAGAATTGTTAAAAAACACACAAAATAGGCTCCGCATCACACCGTATCTCAAAATACCATGATACTGCCTACACGTATCCAATTATGGACACGTATCTAGCATCCCAACCCCGACCTAAGTCTAATTTGACTAAATTAGTCTCATGACACACAATTGGTATGTCAATCCCGTAATTTCCCTAAATTAATACAAAGACCTATGTAGAGACCACAATACCCAACCAAATCAACTAGAATTTATTCCTAATGGCAGCCCTATGCCATGGAGTGGTTCTTAGAGGTCTCATGCATGATTTAGAAGCTAGAACAAGAGAAAATTTAGAAATTACCAATTGAGAGATGGATTCCTAATAAAAATACAATTGGACACAATCTCTCTCCACCAATGCTCCTCCTCCTTGTGCTCCTTGCTTCTCCATGCTCCAAAACTCCTTGAGAAATAAAAATAAAAGAGAATGTGAAAAAATTGAGAAAGAAATTGATGAAGGAAATATGGAAAAAATTGGGGATCTAGAATTTGGATCAAAACGAATGCAAATGATGAGAGAGAGAGAGAGAAGAAAGTCCTCTCTTATGGTGGCCGACCCTTTTCCCCCTTCTCCAAGTAATGTCTAATATCTAAGACACCTCTCTCCATCCAATTATGAATATGATTTAGGATGGACAATTTTGGAAAGTCTCTAATTAAGTCAAATTAAGTCTATCCCTCCTAATTAATTAGTGGAATGGACTATTGGGCTTGAGTCCATGTTGGACTCACTAGTTGTCATGACAAGTCTAAATGGGCTTACAATTGTCAAGTCTAAATAATAGGATAGCCCACTATTAGAAATAAATACTAAAAGTATCTAAATAAATACATAACACTCTAATAAATAAATAACTACTACAAACATCAAATAATTATTTATTGTACACTAATAATAATATTATATTTTTAAAATTAAATAACTAGTCCAAAATACCAAACTATCCCTATTTGGAAAAGTGAGGGTGACAAGACTATCCATCTTAGAAAAAATTATCCTCAAAATTTAAGGAAGAAAACTAGCTACAAAAGAACAATCATAACAAGCAAGAAAGAATTATACCTCATGGCTCAAACAGATAAGGATATCACTCGCGCATCTCGGCCTCTCGCTCCCAGGTAGACTCCTTTGGAGAGTGATACCTCAACGTAATGCGTACCAAAGAAATCGTCTGGTTCTGCAGCACCTTCTCCCTGCGATCTAGAATCTCCACGGGCTGCTCTGGATAACTGAGAGTCGGCCCCACCTGGATCTCCGAGTGATCCAATACATGGCTATGGTTTTCCACGAACCACCTCAGCTGCGAAATATGGAACACGTTGTGCACTCCCTCTAGTGCAGGCGACAAGTCTAGCCTGTAGGCCACTACACCGACCCTCTCAAGAACACGGAAGGGTCCGATGTACCGAGGACTAAGCTTCCTGCCTCCACCAAAGAGAATCATGTCCCGTGTCGGAGAAATCCGTAAGAACACCAAATTGCCAACCTATCACAAAATACCACCTTAGCACTCTATCTAAAACAAGCAATCACAATCAATACAAACCAATCATATACCTGAAACTCCAAAGGTCTCTGGTGGCTATCGACCCAATGCCGTTGTCTGTCCTGCGACATCCGAAGTCTATCCCTAATGAGCTTCACTTTCTCAGCTGTATCCACAACCATCTCCAGTCCCAATAAAGCTCGATTACCAATATTATCCTATGATAACGGAGTGCGACATCTCCGTCCATATAATACCTCAAATGGTGACATCTCGATACTGGCCTGGTAGTTGTTGTTATAAAAAAACTCTACCAAGTAAAGATGATCCTTCCAAGAGCCTCTAAAATCTAATACACAAGTTCATAGCATATCCTCGAGAGTCTGAATAGTCCTCTCCGATTGTTCGTCCGTCTGAGGGTGATATGCGGTACTAAACTTGAGCTGAGTGCCCAAGCTAGCCTGCAAACTTCTCTAGAAATAAAAAGTGAAATGACTATCCCGATCTGAGACTATGCTTACAGGAACTCCATGCAATCTGACTATCTACTGTACATACATCTCTACGAGCTTCTTTGTAGACCAACCTACCTTGAATGGTAAAAAGTGGGCCAATTTGGTCAACCTGTCTACGATGACCCAAATTGTGACTTTGCCTCCTGGTGAACGCGAAAGTCCCGATACAAAGTCCATCGTCACATGCTCCCACTATCACTCTGTAATAGGTAAAGGCTGAAGCAATCCACCAGGCCTCTGTCTCTGCCTTTACCTACTGGCATACCAAGCATCTGGATACGAAGCTAGCTACCTCTCGCTTTATACCATACCACCAAACATGCTGTCTCATGTCTCTATACATCTTGTTGGCACCTTGATGCATAGAGTACTAAGATCGATGCACCTCCTAAAGAACCTCTTTGCGTAATATTCTACTCGGCACACATATCCTGGTACCATGTCGAAATGAGCCATCCTCTGCAATGCTAAAGTCCTCTGCCAATTCCATCTGAACCTGCGCTCTGATGCTCTTTAGAGACTCATCCTCATACTGTGCGACTCTAATTTGATCTATCAACTCAGACTGCACCTGAAGTACCCACATATATGTCGCAACTCCAGGAACTAACACCTCGATACTCAAGTTATAAAGATCGGCCAATAAATGTCTGTCCCTCGTTAAGTACATAGCCACTAGATACCTGCTCAAGGCATCAGCGACTATGTTAGCCTTTTCTGGGTGATACCGCAAGAAAATATCAAAGTCCTTTATCAACTCCAGCCACCACCTCTGTCTCATGTTGAGTTTTTTTGTGTAAACACATACATCAAGCTCTTATGATCTGTAAAGATCACTACTCGCTCCCCATACAAGTAATGCATCCACAGCTTAAGAGCAAAATTAACCGCTACCAACTCCAAGTTATGGGTAGGATAGTTCTTCTTATGAGGGCATAATTGCCTAGAAGCATAGAAAATTACCTTCCTGTCATGACCCGCACCTGGAAAATTGGGCATGAGTCGTGGGTACGTCCAGCCTACGTTGCAGCATCGGCGGTAGAAGGCTGTCTAGGTCTACTATCTAGATAACAATCTCACGCGATCAATATATAAACATGTCAAGATCTCAACTCCAAACGGAGGAGCAATATCATAATGATAATCATAATATACTCAATCACGAATCTAAGCACGATATAATAATCACAGAAGACTAACAACTAGAAAGTCTAAACAACTGCTACTAAAATAATCACAACATCAATAATAATAATACAACATCCTAAATCAAATATAATACAAGGTCTCAATCCAAAACCGAAAACAAATCCGGTACCAAAAGCTAATAAAAACAACAACTGAGGTCTTAGTGATCCCGGCTACCAACCCAGAAATTACTCCTAAACTAGGGGGTCCCTATCTGCACCATCGACATACTGAGGTCCATAAAACGTCGGACACCAATCCTCCGGATACTCTGAAAAAAATATGTCCAGTCAGGACTGGAGCAAGTACACCTCTAACAGCAGTTCCAGTTAAATGATAAAAACTATAAAACAGTTGTAGCAAGTAGCAAGGTGAAGGAAATAAAGTATAAAACAAGGAAATATACATATCACTGGTGCATAAAGGTAAAGATGCATGAATATCAGAAGCAAGATAGTAATGACTACAAGATACAAGAAATCTAAACTAAGAGTAAGTCTGTGCACAAGAACGTGTAGTGAGTCCAGCATAAAATACATGTAATGAGTCAAGTCCAGAAACTATAAGTGAGACCAGCAAGAAATGCAAGAGAGTTCAGACTAGAAAGAATGAACTCGTGTCTTTGAAATACCTGTTTCAAGATGTAAACGGCTAGGGATAAGTATGGCTCACCGCACACTGGGTGTGCGGCTGCTATCATTCCAGATTAGACCAGAGGAGGTGATTCCAGTGATTCCAGTTGGAAATATTTACATGTCTACTCAAGTATTTTCCCGCCCCAACTAGTACAAGTGAATCCAAGACCCGACACGTAAATCAAGTATGAGTCCAGCCAGAAATATAAGTAATGCCTGTAGGTGATGCCAGTAGGTGATGCCAGTAGGTGAT